>ML800635.1:14469-38654 GCA_009831015.1 Picea engelmannii
CTTCCATTGAATCCATCTTAGTATCCAACTTAGCTTCCATTGAATCCATCTTCTTTTGTAGTTCATTTATGTCCCTACACATTTCTTCACCTTCATCAAGAGTCCAAGTAGGATTTTTTGGATGCTTAGTTGGTGTAGAAGTTCTCTTTTTTGGTGGCATGTTGGCCAAGTATCACTTTTGAACCTTGATTTTGAGGTGGTTCTACTAGACAATATTTCTTCTATTGTATCTCCGAAGTTTCAACCTTTCCAGGTATGAAACGTTATTTTATGTAGTTCTATGATATTTCTTCTCTACAATGCCATAGGTCTGATCAAAATTGGATGTGCCAAGTGGAATTTATGGTAACTTCCCCACAACTTGCCGATTTTTGTCCTTTCTCGGAGATCTCACTTGTATAGCATTCCCTGCACAAAATAATTGAAATAAAATTCTGAAACTTGCATCAGAGATACTACAGACTGTCCACGATCCAATGAAACCAGTCCCACTCAATTTGGATACTCTAGGAAGAAGTTATGATTGTTTTACCTGGAACACCTTCTTGAGACTAGTCAATAACACTAGTCAAATACCCTATCTTACACAGGGTGTATATAAAAATTTGAGATGACCCAGAAGATGAAATTTTTACCAAAGATACCTTACTAATTTCTGTAAGTATCCTCCTAAGTTCAGGGTTTGTAATGTTACGAAAATATTTTTATAGCGAAACGTCCGCAATGACTCATTTCAGGATGATTCCAGAACCCTATCTTGTATAGGCTCTATATCTGAAAGTATAAGGCCTCAGGAGATGAATTTTGAACCCAACGTACCTTGATCCATCTACTAAATATCCTCCAAGCCGTTTCTTTTGAAACATTGTATAAAATAGGTTATAGTGAAAATACCAAGGTGTCTTAGATGTAGCAGCGAAACCCCAAGACCTTGATCTCTGATACCATATGTTAAGAACCAAATACCAATATAGCATAGAAAAACCTCAGAAAAAATACTCAATGCCTTGAAAAAAAGATAATTTCAGATAATAAGCCTCTTCAAGGGGGCAACCTCCTTTTACCCCACTTAAATGTTCAAGTACAAGATGATTCAAAATGAAAATGTCTCCTTGGTATATATAGGAGACTAGGAGGTATAATTAAAACTAGTGGCCTAAAGCGGACATAAATGAAATAACATTACTAATATAATATGCCCCAATTAAGGGGTAATGATCCAATATTATGGCTTAACACTTATCGTCCTCCAAACGACCACAAGTTGGCCTTAGCACAAGTGCCTTTCACAACTCGTGAGTCATGAATCAAGACTCTCGACTCCCCTTTCTCTAGACACTGATACCTGAGATGTTATACGGGTATGGTTGCCTCCTCACTAGTGCCTACTACATGTAACTTTAGGCTAGGAAAAACACTAGCACCACTCGCAACCTCGCCAATTGAGTTTTTGAGCTCTCATGCTCCTCCTTTGCGAATCCCCGAGACACGAAAGGTCAATGTTGCATGGCCTCTGCCAAAGCAACACACACATGCCACTTTTCAACCCTACTATACTCTGCTAATGAGCTATGTCATTTCCGCCCATTGCATGAGACCTCGGTTCTCTGCATTTCGTAGCCTTAGCAATCAAGGTGCAACTTCTTCATCCTGTGAAACCCTGAGCCACGATAAGTCAACAGTGGGTTGACTCTTTCCCAGTGTGACACATGTATACCACCGATCACCTGCTTCCTAGACTAAATACTAGTAGTACTCGCATCTCATGACTTTGCGAGTTGGAGTGTTGATCCCTCATGCTCCTCCTTCACGAGTTCCCAAGATACGATATGTCAACAATGGGTTGACTCCTTCCCAGGTGACATGTGTCCATCACCTGTCACCCGTTCCCACCTTTCTCTGAGTGCTTGTTTTTATGCCACCTGTCAACCACACAATCCCCACTTACATATGGGCCACGTGTTTGCACGATCCCTTGGCAATCGGCATGACTTCGTGACTTCTACAATTGAAAAGAAACTCCCTCAAGTTTTGAACTCCCAATAGGCGATAACCATGAAAGTTCTGATCCAACGGTTCTCCCGTGCCTTGCATCCAATGGTCACGATCACGTCGTGATCTCGTGAATCATGAGTTCATGCAGCCCTACCCTTGACCACTCCTAGTCGCGAGTCAGCGAAATGCTATTATCCGACCTTTACAAAGGCTAAGATCGATGCTCAATAGTGCTCCGTCAGATCCTTGGATATATGGTTCAGGATCCCATCTTCACATGCGAAGGAGTAAAGGGTCGAGGTGTTAATGCCTGTGCTCCTTCTATAGATCCATTGGTATCAACAGATATGGGGTATTCCCAAAAGGATTCCAACTGTTCATCTACCAAATGATAGGGTATTCTCTCTTTCTATAATTGAGCTTGTTATCCCTTCTAGCTTGAATCACGAAATTCAACTTCTCAGGGATTCAAAATCCCATGACTCCGAGACCTTAGAGAGCTATCCTTCCTTGCATAAGGTTTCCAGACTTGGATTGCATGAACCTTCAGACGGTTCTTGGGAAATTGTCCCAAATCTTAGTCATGTCTTTGGGTAAAGGTTCGGCATGGTTCCAAGGTCTACAGGGTAATCCCCGAGGAAGAGTACTCTCGAGGAGCCTTCCTAGAATATTATGAGAATCAAGCAAACAAATGATTCTCAGTGGAGAAAACTCATGCCCCAAACTTAACCATTTGTACAGAAACCAACAATGACATATAAGCATACACATGCATCCATTAATTCCAGTTTAAAACACCAGGCAATCATTCCACACAGAAATTATTATGGGCATATAAACATAAGAATGTATTCATGATATTCAATTCGAAATACAAGGAATAAAACACTTACAGATCCACCGACATGATGCAACTGCTAAGAGGGGTTCTCGTTTCCACCTAACCGTATGTTCAGTGACTCCAAACGGATTTACCACTAGCCACCCTCGAGCTATACCACGATGCTTTGAGGTTCAATCTCCTACTTCCAGCTCAACAAAAATCAAGGACGAAGGTTACTCTCCTTCTCCTGATACAGGAAAATAATCCAGGATGAAGGTTACTCTCCTTCTCCTAGTATTCATAACTCCATGCATTTCTAGGTTTTCTCCAGTCTCTTTTGTGATCCCCGTCGTGCGCGCTGCTCTCTCCCTTATCACATTTCCTCTCTTTCCAATTTCTGTCTACAAGGTTGTGTGTGGCATGAATTCCATAATCCATGGTTAGGTCTAAGGGATGTTGCAGATGGGTAGTTCACCCCCATCCCCTCATTAACTCTTGAGGAGCCTCCCCACCTACCAATCTGATGGAAAATCCATTCCAGGATTAGAGAGCTGCTTTGGTTTGTGAGCAAGTATAAACCAGTACAGTACTGGCTCGATGGAAGTTAACGCAACCATTCCAGGTCCCTTCCACCACCTCTCATTAGCCATCATGGTCTCTTTTAGCACATCCCCCTCCCAAAAGTCATGCAACACATATTCATAACATAATTTACATTCATCGACCTTTTATACAAAGGTCCACCAAGTCAAACATTCACATCTTTGAGTTTTCCATAGTTCTTGGCCAAAATAGTTATTTTTATAGACTAGGGGAAATAGGGTGTTATAGTTTCTTGGCATGATATTGGGTTGCTTTGAGTGCTTATGTGACTGCATTGTGGTGTTGTGTAATTTTTTGGAGAAATCGTTGAGCTAACAGTTGTTCCTGTTGTTGATGGAAGGTACCTTGAGGAGCCCAAGTGAGTGGGAGCTCGGTTGGAGATGCTGGTTGGAAGCCCAAGCAAACTTAAAAAGGTGAAAATCCTATAGAAGAATGTGTTTCCTTGTTGTAGCTATGCTAGAGAATGTGTAAGTAATTTTCCCATTGTTTGTTGCGCCCAAAGTGAGTTTGGAGAGCATGCACAAAAATTCTGTTGACAACCTCTATTTGGCCATCCGTTTGAGGATGAAATGCAGTAGAAAACTTGAGGTGGCACCCCAATAGCACCCATATGGTCTTTAAAAATGTACTAAGGAAGTGAGAATCTCTGTCTGAGATGATATTTATTGGGAGTCTAAAATAGGACCAGAGATGACGAAAATTGAGTTCTGCTGTTTGCGTTGTTGTAGTAGTCTTTGTGCATGGGATAAAAAGTGCCATTTTGTTGAAGTGGCATACCACTACCCAGATTGCATCATGTTTATTTTGGGTTGTTGGAAGTCCACTTAGGAATTCCATTGATATTGACTCCCAAGGCCAAGAAGGAAGCGACAATGGTTGATACAACCCATGATTCCAGTTAGATGGCTTGGATTGTGAGCATAAGGCACAAGCTATGATAAATTTTTCAACTTGAGGCTGCATGGAAGGCCAATGAAAATGGCATTGTAGATGTTGGGTGGTCTTTTTGGTCCCAAAGTGGTCCCCATAGGCTGAAGCATGCACTTCCCTGATGATCAAGAGGCGGTCTTCTGAGTGTGGAACGCATATCAAATTAAACTTATATAGCCACCCATCCCAAATAGTGTAGTCTAGAAAGGGGGCCTGATTGATCACTATGGGGATTTGCAAAGATTCCAAAATCTCTTGAAAGTTTGTGTCAGTAGCATATTGATTTTTCCATGTGTCATAAGTAGCACAACGTACTTCTAGAATGGAAATAACTAGAGTGGGAGGTTGACTTAGCAAATCAACCATTTTATTAGAAGTTCCTTTCTTGTATCTGATGAGTAAGTGAAATTGTTGAATGTATGAGGCCCATTTAAGGTGCCTTTGTTCTTGAATCTTCGATTGGGAGTTGATGAAAATCAAAGGGTGGTGGTCAGTATGCAGAATGGTTTCTTTACCCAACAAATAATTCCTTCATTGTTTGAGTGCTTGCACTAGATTATAAAATTCCTTGTCATAGGTACTATAATTTTTCTTTGCCTCGGACAGGGTTTTAGAGTGGTAAGCAATGGGGTGTCCTCCCTATTTAAGTACAACACCAATAGCATATTTTGAGGCACCAGACTCAATCTCAAAGGGTTGGGAGAGGTCTGGCAGATTTAAAATAGGGGATGAGAAGAGGGCATATTTGAGCTAAGCAAAGTGAGTAGTTTCTTCTTTGGTCAAAATGAATGTAGAAGAAGTATTTGAGAGCTAATGCAAAGGTCAAGAAAGATTTGAAAAAGAGGGAATGAACTTATGATAGGAATTGATGCCACCCAAAAATCTTTTCAACTCCTTAGTTGAAGAAGGTAGAGTCCATTGTTTCAATGCTTGGATGTGAGCTGGATCTAGTTGAATACCCTTTGAGATGATCACAAAGCCGAGATAGGGGACTGAAGTTTGACCAAAATATGATTTCTTCTCTTTGACTTGCAAATTGTGTTCTTGGAGAATTTCGAGAACTTGTCGGACATGTTGCATATGAGTGTCCCATGTCCGACTGAAGATGAGAATGTCATCTAAGTATATGACCACGAATCGACCCAAATGTGCTCTGAAGATATCATTGATGAGCCTCATGAAAGTGGCTAGGACTTTGGTGAGACCGAAAGGCATGACTTTCCACTCAAAAAGACCAAATTTGGTCTTGAACGTTGGTTTCCAAACATCATTTGGGTTCATTCAAACTTAATGGTAGTCGGCTATCAAATCCAATTTAGTAAACCACTTAACTCCTTGGAGGGTGTCAAGTAGTTCCTCAATCTAGGGAAGGGGGTAATGGTTTTTCATTGTGGCTTTGTTCAAGGCTCGATAATCAGTGACAAGGCGCATTTATGAGGTATCTTGTTTAGGGATGACAAAGGCGATAGAAGCACAGGGAGAAGATGAAGGTTGGATGTGGCTAGAGTTGATGAGGTCGGTCAGTTGTCTTTCCATTTCCTCTGTTTTTGTTGGGGCCAACTAGTAAGTAGGGACATTAGGTAAGGAAGATCTGGGGATTAGATTAATGGAATGGTCACTGTGGCAGGAGGGGGGAAGTCCCTCCAGAGGTTAAAATACCTATGCGAACTCATGGAGGAGGGGAGTCATAGTTTCAGGAATAGGGTGCATTGTATTGTTTGGTTTTATTGGGCACACCAAATAGAGAGAGACACATTGGTTTAAGTGTACATGTGGGATTTTTTCTTTGGTAGAAGGGGGTTTGGGTTTTGCTGCAGTTAAGATATAAGTGTGGCCTTATTTGGTAATTTTGTGCTGGTGGGATTTGGCTAGATAGATATCATTTCTTTGGGTTTGGTAAGGGATACCGAAAAATAAATCTACACAATCCAAGGGGGAGACATCATAGAGGACAGTATCTTTGAATTGGCCTATGGTGAAAGTGACCAGACAACACTTGGAAACTAGGAGACGAGAGCCATCCTTTTGGACCCATCCGAGTTGATAGGGTTGTGGATGTGGAGTGGTGACAAGATTAAGGCAGTTGACAAGGGCTTGAGACACCAAATGTTTCTAGCTTCCATTGTCCATAATTAGTAAAGCCAAGCTGTTTTTGATTTGGCAATTATGGGTGAAGAGGGGTTGGGTGGATGCGTTTGAATATTCTTGGGTCATTAGAATCAATGAGGTATCTACTTCCATGGGATTGTCCAGAGGAAATTATTCATTATATTCTACTGGGGAAGGTGCAATGAGCTCAGTGAGTAGTTTTTTGTTGGTTTTTAGATTTTGGAGTATTCGACAATCTGATGAATTGTGTGAAGTAGTTTTGTGGAATGAGCACCACGGTGTCCTTGTAATTGTATTGGGTGTGGGGTTTTGAGTCCAAGAAGGTGGAAAGCGGGCTGAGGGATGAGATATTGATGGTTGAGAGGTGGGGGGTTTAGTGTTAGGGTAGGACTGAGGAATACGACCTCTAGGAGCAACTTTCCTTTATATAGACAAAGATCTATGAAATATTTTATCTAAAGTTGGATTTTCAAACAACTCTACTTCTCGACGGAATTGAATTAATAAACCAACCACAAATTTTAATATGAGTACCTCTTCTGGATATGGAACATGAAATAAGAGGCGCATCTTGTAGAAGAAGTCTATGTAGCGTTGCACTCCTTCTGAAGGGAGTTGTCGAAGTTGGTGTCATTTGATCCATAAGGATTTCACATACTCAAGTGGGTAGAAGCAATTTATAAAAGCTTTAGAAAGTCAAGCCCAGGTTTTGATGGGTTACGAAGTAGAGGATTCTGGAGCACCCCCAATCTCTATCAAAATGTGGTCTTATCTTGCTCTGTATCCCACCAAGCTTGTGCTAGTCCTTCTAATTTCAAGGTGACAATATGGAGTTTTCTTTCTTTGGTAAGGCCTGGACATGTATTGAAATAGGTGGATAGGCTATGGATCCAAGAATCCACCATTTCACCATTTGTTTTCCCAACAAACTTGGGTAGTTGGATTCAAGTGTCCAACCAGAATGGATCTGGATTGTTTTGTTGTTGCATTCTGAGCAACTCATTGAGGATGGAGGAAAGATCTTGGATGGGATTTTATGTGTTAGAATCTGATTCGACTACCAAAGGATATTTGTGTGGATTCATTGTGAGGCCAAATGAAGAGAAAAGGCGCCCCTAGGTTGCAATGCTAAAGGAAGGACTCTATTTTGAGAACAAAGGAGTCAATACCCTAAGGCAACGGAGCTTGAAATGGTCTAGAGGGAGAGATCTATATTTTTTTAGATCTGTGGAGCTCCTCTCGATGAAAATGGAGATGCGGGTTCCCTTGGGGATTATGATATCTGTGGATCTTCTTGCATAAAATGGAAACCCTGGAATGGGCAAACTGTGGATTATTTCATGAAAACCCCTAAAAACAATTGGCTCAATCTTCAAGATCGAAAGATTTTCCATGGATCTTGAGGCTCTGATACCAATTGATCTTCCCAAGAAGGCGATCTATAGGAGAAGGAGACCATGCAATCCATAGCTCAACTTCTGACCAAAAACTCTCCTCAGGGGCGCAAATTTGAACAGGGGCGCATCATTAGTTTGGGCGACCAAGCAAATGGGGATCCAGAATGGGGTGACCCGAGAATGGCCAAGAGGTTTTAGAGATCTCAGAGTGACCTAAAGATATTAGTAGGAGAATCCCAGTGCATCCATGGAAGAGGGCGCACTCACTTCATTCCCACAAAGAAGAAATCAGAAAGAGCACAAACCCCAGTTGGTGTGCCCTCCCTTCTACCTCAGAAAACTCGAAGGAATTGATTTTCTCCTTGAGAGAGTGGCTAGCTAATGAGATAAACTTTCTCTCAGAGGTGGAAGCATGGAAAACGAAGTCACAAGAAGGAAGCCATGAAGGAAGGCCCATTGGTTATTCTTCAGAAACCCTAAAAATGAAATTGTCGTGAATGTAAAATGCAAACTCAAAAAAGAAAATAACCAAGACACATAGCTTCATAAGAAAAGGTAAGAATTATTTATTTTAGTCCCGAATCACCTTATATACCAAGGCAACCATTTATTTTACATATATTTAATTCATCATCAAAAGGTGAAGAAGTGTTGCACCTAGGTGATTGACTTGTGTGCCCTAGGTGGCCTCCTTGGCCCACCCAATAAGCACCCAGTCAGCAACAAGTCAACACCTAGTCATATCCCACGTGTCACACTATGATATGGTTCCACATGTCATAGTGTAACTAGTTTTCATGTGTTATAATACAATTGGTCACCATGTGTCATAATATAAGTTGTTTCCATGTGTCATAATATGGTTGGAGGAAATCAAATTTAGGAAAAATGGTAAGTGTAGGAATGGAACAAGAGATGGGGAGGAAGGTCATGAGGGAGGAGAGAGAGGGGAGGGAACATAGATCGGAGTGAGGGAGTAGTGTGGGTATGTATTAGGAGGTATTCATGGAGGAGTGAGGGGGATGGGAAAAATAGGGAGGGAGGAGAGAGAGGGGAGGGGATGTGGATTAGAGTGAGGGATGTAGAGTGAGGGAGGAGTGTAGGTATGAAGTAGGAGGTCTTCATGGAGGAGTGAAGGGGATGGGAAAAATGTTGAAGTGTCGGTGAGTGGGGAGAGGGATGAGTGGAGAGGGAGTAAGGGAATGTGGTGTGAGGGTAATGGATGTGGAGGTAAAGGGAATATGGGGTGTGTACCCACATGGAGAGGAGTAAGGGGGATTGGAAAATGGTTAAGTGTGGGTGAGTCGGGAAAGGGATGAATGGAGAGGTAATGCAAGGTGTGTGGTATTGCAAGTGAGATGAAGAAAGAAGTATATAGTCGAAAAAAGAAAATGGAAACAAGACTTCGAAACATGATATATGGAATGGAATAAAAAAACAAGACTTAGCCTCAAGTGCTAAGAATATAACCAATAAAATGTGTAAGTGTGGTGCCAAGAAAATCAATGTAGTTCTAATAATATAATAATGGTTCAAAGAATATTATCATGGTTCCAAGAAAATATTAGTTCCAAAAAATAGTTGTGTTGTACATGGAAAAGCGCTCTTTGGGTGATTGAACAAAAACTTGGATATATTGAGCATACAGATTTATATTTTTAATCCGTAAAGTGCATGAAGAAGATGAGACTGAGGGCTACGCTATGAACTTATAATATTTAAAAATTTCCTTCTTCTGATATCATTTTTTTTTGTTTTTTTCTTCCAAGAGAGAGAAATCTAGGTGATCAATTTTTTTTATCAACACTCATCCAGAGATATGGACATCCAAGTACCTGGAAATATAGAAGGCTTCATAGTTTTTGTTTTTGTGGAGGTTCATATGTAGGATTTTAGATTCCTTCCAATTAGAAATGAAACCTTGAGTGTGGAGCCTTTACCATATGTATGAAAGAGAATCTAGAGATCTGGGATGTTGGAGAGGTCTGGATCTGGATTACATCAGTAGTCATTAAGTTCACTAACTGTAAAGTTAATGTCAATTGAAGGAAATTTCAAAGTAAGTGTAATTTACGGAATAAAAGAAGTCTATTTCAAGAGGCCATAACTTTTATCTCAAAGGACAAATTGAGGCATGGGAATAGCTGTTAGAAATCTAATTTAGAGTAGAATAATAAAAAATTATTAGAATTTGGAGAACTATGATATAACTCCTCAAAAACTGAGAAGAAGAACAACTTGTAGCATAACTAACAAATTTCTTTTGTAAAATTTCCTAACACTAAGAAAATGATTGCTTGCATATTTTGAAGAAGTGAGATATATAAACATATCAATTCAAGACAATATTATATATTAGAGTCATGGAATATGTAGAAGGATCCTTTACTCATGAGAGATAATCCAAAGTCCAACAAACTAGTGTTGGTAATGTAAAGACATAATCTAATGGAGACAGGAGTCGAGTGGAACCGGAAAAATTGATAAAGACTATGAGAATATTGAGAATGGAAGTGAAAAGTTACAAATAAGAAAATGAGAATATGATGAGAGAACATGTTGACGAGGTGGAAATTCTCTACAATAGTAAGGGGCACTCCCCGGTACACAATCCCAATTAGACTATGCATCATTTGGCTTAGGAGATCCATCTAGATTTTGGCCCGATTTCCATTACTGGTTGTGAGGTTGGATGGTTTAATGGTTATGAAAATGAAGATGTAGATGAATATTATATAAAAGCATAAAATAAATCTACTCTACTCTAACCTATCCTATCCTATCTAGGAGAAAAATATTGTAATTGAATGAGCTGAAATGAAACTAAACTATGCAAAATACTCCCATCAAATAGATATTATGAAGGTGCAAAGCTAGATAACACATGTATACAAATGTATAACTAGAATAGTCCAAGTCATGTTACTACATACAATAACAACCCATATGCTTAGGACATAACATGAATAATAATAACATAGTTGTTAGAAAAATAGCAATTTCTTTTATGAATAGTCTATGGGCAACAATAAATCCTTACAACACATTGTAAACAATAAATAATCTATTGAAAAATATTTGACAACAAGACACCATTTACAAATAGTTGTTCTCTCTATCAAAATTGGCCTTGAGAGATTCTCAATGTTAGTTAACACAATATATCTATGAAAATAGTTTCTTGAATTTCTACAATGCTTGAAGAGCCCCTACAAAATGGGCCTCTTCCGTTATCTACACAACTATTAATAAATCTCGAAAATGACTTCTTTCATTCCTCAAGAAGTTGTTACAAAAATGATTCAACTCCCCTTAATAGTTTCTTGACACGCGTGAGAATAAAGATAAAACTGAAAGTGGTTGTAAAAGTACAAAATAGAATGTAGTTAACAAAAACTCTGAGTTTGCTATTTTTTTTGTCTAGGTACTCTTATCCCTGATGTAGGTTGTCCAAATCTCTAACTGATTATAGAGTGATATAATCCTGTGATAGGACAACCCTTCAAGTGATTCCTTGTGCATGATTTTGTTATAATTAAGGGTCTACATATATTTTTCCAAGGTATTCATGAAGGTTTGGATCATGGTGTGGACTTTGGTAGGCTGTATGAGATGCTTCTCAATCAATTCCATCATCATCTTTGACGTTGATTCAATTATTTATCTCTTGTGACTTGTTCTCTTTTTTATTTTCTCAATAAGTTGTTTCATTGTGAGAGCCTTCCCATGCTCTTCTAATGGATGGATATTACACTTTCATATCAAAAATTGTGTCGGTTTGTGAAGATGTGAATAGATCTCCAGTCTGTTAGTTATATATTTTCCTTCTCTCTGTATATGTTGTTGGAAATGGTCGAACAAAGCGTAGCAAATTTTTCTTTCTATACTTGGAGGGTGAGGTAGCTCTATTTTTGTGTCCAAGTTCTCATTAATCCATCTGTCAATATCACCTATACCTTCTTTTATAGTGATGAATTGGGTGTTCTTGTCTTTCACTTTATTATGTTGTTCTATAATAGTGGTTGTCTTATGTTGAAAAAGGTGTAGGTGCGTGCACATGTATATGATGGCTTCCTCGAGTTCTACCATGACTTTCTCTGCAGTGGCCTTGACTTATTTCAGGTTTTCCTCATCTATATTCACTTGCTTTAGCTACTATTATATATTTCTAATCCTATCATCATTCTCTAGATTCTGGCAATATAAGTTTTTGATGTTATGCTCCATCTTCATAGTGAAAGCGATGTTAATGGAAGTTATGGAAATTGGATCCTCACTAACATTTTCTATTACAAGGGTTTGTGTGAGAACCAATATTGGATTGCCTCCAGTGATCAACACTTTCCTTATTTTCTCAAGTACAATTATTCCTATGGCCTTATCATACTTTAACTTATTTATATTGGGAACCTTTCTTTGTTTATATAGGGTCCAAAACCCTAGATCTAATCCTCTAAAATGAGGATGATTACTGGTACCTCCCATTGATATCTCTAGAACATCAATGTCCATCAACGATGCATCATAATTCCTCATTTATTCATCCTTATTGCATTGTTCCTCCTCCACTTCCTTGTCTATAGTCCCATTTTCTACTTTCTATGCCACCTTTGTTGATGTTGTTGCATCTACTGTAGCCTTTTCAACTGCTACATTTTTTGTTTTCCTTTTCTTTTCTGTAGCATCCTCCTTCTTCTTTTGATTCTTTTATTTCTTCCATTGGTACTTCTTCTGATGATGATCCATATTGATGGATTGTAGTTGTAGTGGATGATTTTGTTGCTGCCTCTTCTTCTGATTTATTCTTGTCTTCCTCGCATGATCTTTATTCATATGCAATTATTACAAGGGGATTTCCTTATCTTTTGGAAATGACCTCATCATATGTCTTGGAATCGCAATGAAATTCCTCTTCCTCCCATGTGGCCAAAGTGTATTCCCATGGGATGCCAATATTATCAAAGTGTTTTTTAACAACTTTCTTCATGGTGTGCCATTTGAATCTCTCTTCTCCAAAGCGATATGAAAGTAACATATCCATTTTTTCTTAGGCATGCTTAGTGTTTGAAGATGAGTATGATCCAACCCATAATGGAAGTGTGGGACATATTTCTTTCCTATCTCGGTAGAGCATTTCCTCGACTCCATTGATCATTGTTTGATAAGACACTTATTGGAGCACCAATTTGTCTAGGACAAATCGGTGAAGCAAGTTTGTGGATTTGGTGGCTCTATATACCCTGATGTATGTTTTATATTCCATAAAGTACCAATCCCCTATCCTTTTGATCACTACAAACACCGTGTTTTTAATACATGGGGTTGGTGCACAAATGATGAATTTGTATAATGGTGTGAAGAAGTGTTTGCATATTTCGTGGTATGTTTTTCTATACTTGTGCTCCTAGAGAACCTTGAAGTAAATATGAATTGATGGATCTATTGGATGCCAAGCCCACCCCATCTTCAAGTACTGATGTTCCACACACATGATGTCTAATAGGAATGATTCCATATAAAAATATAGAATTTTTATTGACCTAGATTCCTTCACTATAGTGATAGACTATGTTAGAGTAGCTAATAGGAGATCAGGAAAGTTGGATGTAGAACCTTCATCTGGATAGTAATATGTCAACAACATTAAATATAGTGTAAAATTGGAGGCATATAGTTCTCTATATAGTCTACACAACATAGACACCGGTATTGATATGGTGACCTCAATGTTGTGGTGCAATACTTGTCGGAAAGAATGTTCTGAAAATATTTTCCTAGATTGTACCATAATTTAAACAAGTCTTTTTCCTTGAGCGTGAAACTACTGAGAAGTTCTTCATACAATATCCTAGTACTGTTCTCCAAGTGGTAGCATTTTTCTAGGTCATGTGAATTAAAATATGTTATGGGATCTTCCCTAGAATTAAGGATGTATATGTTTCCCAAATATACATGCTTGAAAATCCAAGCAATTGCATCCACACAAGAGAGTACTACAACACAGGATGCCACCTTGTGTATTCCTGATTTCCAGAAAATCTTGAAGATATTTAGTTCGTCATGATCATTAGCTTCAACCAAGAAAGTTTTTCTTTTGAACATTTGACATACTTTACCTCGCTTGAGTGATTCTCCTCCCTTTTCCAGGAGTCATGTTGTGTCATCATAAACTGCTCCTGCGATGTCAAGTTTGTGTTCATATTGGATACCACTCCTGAAGGCCTTTGTATTAAGTGCTTTTCTTGTCACCTTCTTTCATGGAGACATCTATGAGTTTGAAACACATAGATGCAATTAGCTAGAAAACTAAATTAGGAAATAAAAATTAAGCATGATTGTATAAAGAGATGTAAACATATGCATAACATACAAATATGTTTATGTATCTCATGTGTCAAGTACCCAAAGAGTATCTTGTATCAATTCTAAGTGAGAGATTGTAATCAATGGATACAGGATGATTGGAAACATTCTAAAATATTTTTTAGAGAGATTATCTTAGTTTGTAGAAGAATCCTGGAAAGTTGGAAAGAAAAAAGTTATCTTGGACAATAGGGAGAATTTTGAAGTCGAAGTAATTCATGGGAATTTCTCAAATACACACCAGAGTGATTTGTGTAAAGCAAGCCAATTGTGAGAGTACATTCTAGAGCAGTAAGTGGTAAGTTTTTCAAAGTCTCAAAGGAGTTGGTATTAACTTCTCTAGAATCATGAGGTTGGTACTAGGGAAGATGGCATAAAACGTTCTGGTGACACCATTGGATTTGTTATAAAATCCTTCAGTGAAATTGGAGGTAATCTCATTAAGTTTTATGGTAAAGACCGTTAGTGATTGTGTTAAGTGTTTCGGTGGAAACCAAAGAGGTTCTCATTAATTATTCAGGTGGGACTGGAGGGGATAACGCGAAGTCCTCTAGATGGATCAAAGATAATATTGTTAACTTCTATGGTTATCACCAACGATCAACTTATTAAGTGATCATGTTATCACCAGGGTCAATCTCATAAATGTCTCCAGTTAAAAAGAGTCTTTGAAATTTAATTAAGTCTCATAAATAGGATTTATTTTGGGTTTAGAATTTGAGTAACAGAGGCTTGATAGACTAGGTTTAGGGCTCGATTCTCACAAAGCTTGGAATATATAGCTCTCGTTGATAAGGTTGTGAAAGGGAAATGTTTATGGCTTAGGAAGCTCTATTTTTATATTCTTCAATGACTCAACCAATAAAAAACTAGAGCTTAGGGGATCACCCCTCGAAGAAAGATGGAATTTGCAAAGATCCCCTGGGGAAGGTGCTAAGAGTTTGATATGAATTGGGATATGCACTAGGTCAAGGTTATAGGGTTGAGTTAATGTCAGGATGGTGAAGATTAGTTGATGGCTAGAGACGAGGAGGGGTCATCGACACTAAGGGTATTAGTCAAGAAAAATAATGGAGGTCGAGATTTGAGGGTGCAATCTATGAAATCAATGTGACAATTAACCTTGAATACAAACCAAAACCCTAACCCTAAAAAAAACAGAAAATGTAGAGGTAGGGATTACCTGAAAAAATGAAATGACACATGTAAGGTGATGGTAGGTTGAGGACTGAGAACTCTTGATCTTGTCATATCTTGTTAGTGCACCTCTTCCTCTCTTAATCGATGAGAAAACACTAAAACAAAATAGATGAGTAACTCCCTCTTATAGGTGTTTCAACTAGTTCGATGTCACCCAGGACATTCAAGAAATTATTGAAGGCGATGTTGTAAATCCCTTTGGTGAGGACCAGAGGTGTGTTACACACCAAAATTCCACACTTAAGTACCTCACCCTAAGTGTCGCAAGTTTCATGAAAGTTACACATACATTAACACCATGAAAGAACATTTGTCATAATCCCTAGTCAATGTGGAGGAGAAATATATCATATGAAGGTCAAAATACCACGTGCACATGAATTAATTATTAATATTCATGAAAAGGAAATTAATTTAGTGTGAGAATGCACCTCACATTTGGTTTCCTATTTTTTAGGGGAGGTTTAGGATCTCATGGATGGTTTAAATATTTCTTCCTTAAAATACTTGAGAGATATTTCCTCCCTAAAATCCTTAAGAGATATTTTCTCCCTAAATATCTTGGAGATCCCATTTTAGTGGATCTAATGAGTAATCCTCTCCATGGTGGTTAAGCCTCCAAATCCTATATAATGAGGGATTTACATGGATAAGAGAAGGCATATTAGAGGTATCAAACTTATGATCTTGGGAGGAAGATTTTGGATATCAAACTTATGATGTTGGGAGCATCGTGTAAGGGTTGGACGAGGAAAACTTGGAGAGGTTGTTGCAACTACATCTACATATTGTAAGTGTATTTTAATGTTCTCATTAATATATGCTTGTCATATTTCCTTCAAGTTTGTGTATTATTGCATATGCTTGTCTATTATGGATGAATTCAGTTTAAAATAATTTTGGTACAGTAGGAAGTCTTTGTTTTTCTTCGCTGTCCATTGCATTGCATGTATCGTGTCATGCTAAGGAGCTTGGAGATGAAGTTTAGATTGGATTAAGAAAGGACAAGCTTCGAAACAAGGTACACCATACCTTCTCCCTCTCTTTATTTTGATTAGTTTAACTATATTTAAAGGGATGTTAGTGTCCATTTGCATCTTTCTGTCTTGGTAGTAGGGGTCTAGAATCCAAGGGGATATTCAACTGTCCGCAAAGAAATTTTCCTATAACAGAAATTGACGACTTCAATGGCGAGGGACATTGAATTTTATTTCCTTGGATCGTATCTTCCTTTTTCCCACTTTTAGATCATTTTTATTGTTTGTTCCTGATATATTTCCTTTCTCCCCTCTTCATTGACAATTTCACAAAATTATGGGAATTTTGGGTGAATGTTTCTGAGTTTTAAGCCTATGTTCTGAGTTTCTGGGAAGGGTAGCACTCCATTTGAGTGTATATCAGAGTTTTTATCTGTAATCAACACTCCCCTGTAGTGTATATGAAAGAGATACAACACTCTGTGCCCTTGAAAACAGGAGCGTTGATCTCCTTTTTTGGTTATTTCTTCCCTTTTCTGCTCATTTTCTCCTAATCTATCTTACAGAGATTCTTGCCTAGAGTCTGTACTTTGGATTGTGGCTTTGTTTGGGTTGAATATATGGTACTTATAAATTATTTTGTTTTCTTGTTTGATCTTGCAACTATTTCAAAATTGCGATATTGATTTGCCATTTTTATCTTGGTTTGGTTTGAATCTTGCGAAGTTTTTGGTTATTTGACTGATTGAAAAGGTTTGCAAAGGTTTGTTGGTATTAAGTTGATTTTCAAATCTTTCCTTTTTGAATGATTTTATACTTTATGCTGACCAAAAACTATCTTATATGGGAACATAATATATGTTCTCATTAATTTATGTTATAGGAAGTTATAGGAAGCTCCCTAGTATGCACTGGAGGACATGGTTGGAAAGCCTCTAGTGTACACGGGAGACATTAATGCAATGTGTTCTAGTATTTCCTTTTTTGTTCCAGAATATTCCTGAGCAATTTTATTGGGCTCCAGTTTTGTCCTATTTTTCACCATACAAATACACTCATAATTACACCTTCTCCCCGCATTTCATCCATAATATATCCCTAATTACACCATAAACCTCCATTATCTCTTGTTATTCATCCTATGTGGTTAATACACAATTTTCCATATTTTTAGTGATTAAAAGGATGATTATACAATATTTTTGATGATGATGAATTAATTATATGTTTCTATGTCCAAACAATATGTTACCGCATTGGAAGTCATCCGATACCCGCACTGGAGGTCATCCAGTACTCCAAGTCATCCGGTACCAGAAGGTTCTGCAGTCAACCAGTACTTACACAGTCATCTGGTACACACACTCCATGTCATCCAGTACTCAGCTCATCTATTACCAATTGTGTTCTCATCTGGTACCAATGTTGTTCTCATCCGGTACTAGCATCAACAATCGTCCAGTGCTAGAAATAGTTCAAAAATTTGAAATGCTTCTAGAAGAAAATCAGGGACATGGGTTTTGTCCAAAATGATGTTTACATGCTAATAAGTGAGTAATAATTCATCCATATCACACATGTGAACCTCCAATTCAGGGGGAAATGATTCTGCAAAAATTAGCAAAAAACTCAAACTGCCAACTTGTGCCTCGATTTCTATGCAGATGGTATTAGATCTAGAATTTCTATGATACGGGTTTTGTATAGGATATGAGAAATTGAGTATTAATTCGACACTTTTTCTAAAATTCGAATTGGTTTAGAAGATATGTGTGGATATCTAACTCGAATTTTCCCAAATTGATGAAAAACCCATATTTTTGGGATTTATCCTAAAATTGTAAAAATTGTTTTCTGAGTTTGGGGATTCGATTTCATCCATTCCTCCATGTATTTCATGTATAAATAATCCTCATATAGTTGTGAGAAGGATCCATTTATTTTCATGAAGTTTTTGTAAGTGGGAGATTTGTTTTTGTGAGAAAGCTTTAAGGAGTTGGTTGCCCTGTAAAAACATAGTCCCATGATTAAATGAAAAGATGATTGTTCTTGATCTGCTATGAATCTCCTTGGCTTGATCTGATCTTTATCAGCAATTCTAGCCACCTGGGAAGGGCCCTCAGTGTGGGTAAGCATTGCTAGGTTCAATTTATTTAGTTTTAGTCCATTATATTTTCATTTTATTGTATGGTGTATTTTCTAATTAGTTTTCTCTTTAATTGTAGTTTTGGTTTTTATTGAATATTAATAAGACTCAAAATTCATTCTTCATATGTGTGCAAATTTATTCCAATATTATAACACCACTTTGTTGTTTTACACAACTGAAGTTTTTTTGGCTCCTTTGAACATTGTTGATGCTTGATTCATGTGGCAGTTATATAATCCATTTCCGCACTACCTCGATGCCAAGAATCTGGTTTGCATAAACAATATGTTTGTGGTATCATTGCTTGAGGAGATGATCACTATTTTCACCTCTGTCATATGGAAAAATTTTGCTCTCAGTAACATTTATAAAGTCACTTTTGAACAATGGATATGATCCATGCTCATGAGATTTGGAACACATGGTGTATATCATTTCTTTTTATTGAATCTTCCTTCTTGAAACATAATAGTACAACATATCATATGACTGATATACTTCTTGTGATTTCAATATTAATCTTTGTGCACAGATTAATAAGTCTAGCATGTTCAAGATTCAAACTTTGGGTTCAGGTTCTAGATAAGATAATTCTTTAGTGATCACTATTGACATTTATTTGTCTTAGTATTAAAAACATATAACATACGCACCTTGAATCCTGATGTAATCATGTGATTCTTAAATATTGTTTCATGCATTGATATGTAGAGTATGTTGGCATGCATTGAATACAAAGTGCATCTCTTTCTATCTATTTATTTCCATAGATCATTGTTAAACATATCCATTTATTCAGTAGTTTAGAGATCCATTGTTTTATTACATAGATTTCATTATTGTTGTTGTACCCATTTGAAGAATTGTCTTGAAATTTTAGTTTCATTTGCTTATAAGTCATTTTCAGATTGTCTTCATTGTCTTTTAATCTATTTTTCTTTGATTTAGTTTTCTTGTAGCTTAGTTAACCAATATTGGAATCCATTGAAGGACAAGAAAATTAAGTAAGCTACTCATGATTAATCAAACGAACATCACCGCGAGTGCATGAAAGACTGTGGTCTAAGCCGTTATAGCACTAAGTTATTCCTATGTCCCAGTGATGAATCCTTAGTGTTATTTTCATGTAGTGTGGGTTTGAAGATTGTTTTGTCGACTTTAGATTAGGTTATCCTAGGCTTTGATCCTTCATTTCCTATGCCTACACCTCGAATCTTATGAGCCCCGATTGATAATTAAATGTGAGAATTAATAGTGCATATATTTAGCCCAAAATTTTGTCATCGTTGTCGTGGAGGTGCTAAAGGGATTAGATCATCGGTAGGTTGTTTTTATTACTCCAAATCCTTGAATGTTCTTTTCATGTAAGTGTGTTTCTTTTCATGCAAGTGTGTTTATTTTCATACAAGTGTGGTGTGATTTTAAGGATGACCTAAGGGCAGAGAGAAGATGATAAGACATGAGGGAAGAGACCACACATCCACTTTAGTGGGTTTGCTCCAAAGTTAGGTTGTCCTCTTCCTTTTAGTAGTTAGAATTTGTGTTTTATTAGCATTAGCCACTTTTTTATATATACGAGAAGAGAAGCTAACTTGTGTGAATAGATAACTTGGTGATAGTATGGTCCTAGTAGCATGGTGGTGCTTCGAGTATATAATTGGTTTTCTTACATTTGCTTTTAGTTAGCTTCTCTTTATTTATTTGGGATTTTAAATTTTTTTTGGAAACTATAAGAACCGACCCCCCTCTACACTAATCCATGTGTGAAATAGGACCCATAAACCAAGAAAAAGGACTCAAAGATGATCAATAGTTTGAAATAAATCTCTCCATCCTAGAAACAACTGGGATCTCAACCTCTGCCTCACAGAAAGAGAAAATATTGACAACAATAAATAACATATATGCCTCTCCAGAAGTGATAGAAAAAAAATATTTTCATGAGATACATCCATAAGAAGATCTAGAAGCCTCCTTTGATCACCCTTTCCAACCTGTAGAGGAGATTAAATAATCATTCAATTAAGAGAAACTACTAGAACCTCAGATCAAGGAGTCCTTGATATGCATATCTCTAGATCCAGTATGCATCCAATATACAAACCATCTGAAAGAATATGATATGCATGGAAAGATGGAGAGAGACATTCAGAGTGGTATAAATGAGGAATTGAACCAAGTGTTGATGATTATAGCTACGTGAGACATCCTCTAGGACATAGACATGAGAGAGAGCCCCTGAGATTGGTGTGTGGTTCCTATCTAAGACATAACTATAATGTAGTGATGGCCTCCTCCTTACAGAGATTTGAGAAGAACTCCAGATGATTCTCATATGTAACACAGTGGGAAAGAATATCTGTTGAGTTAGACATACTTGTGGATGAGCACAATGTGAACGTGTGAATTCCCATGAGCTAGGTGCATAGTTCTAAGACAGATGAAAATGATGTATTAGCCTCCTCTAAGCATAGAGTTGAGATGATGAACTCCATATGACTCTCCTATGTAATGCAGTGGGAAAGAAGATCCGTTGAGTTGGACATGCCTGTGGATGAGCACAGGTGAACTTGATCCTAGTGGCTGAGCACTAGTGAGTGTGGTTCTTGTGTGAGACATAGTGAGATAGAGATATGGACATCTCTATGGATGTTCCCCTATTGGTTGAGAACTAGTGGGTGTATGATATCCTTTTTTATATTGTTCAAGAGTCAGACTTACATGTAACCCTAATTGTAATGTAAAGGGTACAGGTCATCCCCACCTTAATATAATAGATAATTAATGTAAAAGATAATTAATCTACTAATTATTAATTATATTGTGAGTTAGTGAGGTCGGACCTATTGTGCCAATAGAAAATTTTGTTGACAGGTTCAGTCTAATATAAGTAAATGTAAATTCCCCATTGAGGAATCATATCTGAAGTGTGAGTTTGGAAATTTCAGCAACTACATCTTCTTGGGAAAAGTGTGAACCTCTCTTGGGCGCTAGTCTTCTAGGGTTTGTGAGAACCCTTTTGTGTGCTAGGTTTTCGTGGTAGCAGAGGTATTTCCCTTGAAGAATATAAGAAAGGATTGGTAATGTTTTCTTCCCTTGTTGAGAAGGGTTTCCTAGGATACTTCTTTTGTACTTGTGCATGGTGTTTCTTCTTGTGATATTGGTTGTTGCAACAAATTGTTTATGGTTTAAGTAAAATGCTAAAAATGGAATGAACTTCATGCTTAAAAATAGCTTATTGAAAAATCAACATGGTATCAGAGCATAGGCCTTGAATAACCCATTGCATAAGCATCTACCAGTCATCTTCTCATTCTACAGAACTGTACGACCCTCCTATGGTTTCCAGAAAATCCATACGACCCTCCTTTCTGAGGTGTTCTGGGCCTTAAGACTTGGATTTTGGGGATGAAATTTGGACAGGAGGGTACGACCTCCTTTAGTGCATGTCCATAAGATCTTAAAGTGGAATTTCAAGAATTTTTTATTTTTGGCCCTAGGGTTCCTCAAATTTCTGCAAATTTCTAGTTTTTAAGGTTTTTGCATCCCTTTGAAGAAGTCTTCAAGATTACATGTGTTCTTCTAACTTTTAAGGCTTATTGTTGGCAGTGATAAGCCCAAAAAAACCTAAGGTTTCTAGCCTATCCTAGCCTAGCTATTAATTTTTCTAGCCCAGTTGACAAGGGTTTGTGAAAAATCTGAAATTATGATGAACAAAACTATGATGGAAGATAAGCTTGATGAATCAAGAAACTTCAAGTTCTTGGAAGACAAGACTTCATAAGAATACTTATTATGGGTGATACAAAAAGGTGACATTGTGACTAACTTCTTCATGAATATGTCAGAGGATAGAAATCAACTAGGTTCCATTAGAGAAATCATATCAACACCCTCAAGTATGCATATATATATTATTTGTATCATTGTCATGAGGGAAATTGCAGAAGGAAGGAACCTTTTTGTTGAAGTCATGGATCCAGAGGGATCTCAGTGCATTCAGAGGAACAACACACAGGAAGTGAAGAATTCAGGTTTGATTGTTGTAATTTCCATTCCTCTAACCTATATTTATAAATTTTGCTACATTACAAGTAGGTGTTGTATCTATGATAACAATCCTTAAATTGTTTTGATTCTAGAGATGTAGTCATTATTATCCTTTAGGAGATATTCTTTTTTTGGTTCCTCTTGTTTTCTTGTTCCAGACAGGTTAACGACAAATGAAGATGTTTATCATTCAAAGGGAGTCACTTGACTTTAGAGGGAGTCACTTGACTTTAGAGGGAGTCACTTGACTCAGAGGGAGTCAAAACTATATGAGAAAGAGGAAGAATAGAACCATCATTGAGGAAACCAATGCAATAATGCATGATCAAAATCTTTATATGATTTTATGGGCAGAATCATGCATGACACAGTATATGTTCAGAACAATATTCTTCACCATACTTTGAAAAACATAAAGAAGCCTTCACCAGAGTGAAGCTTGAGATTTAACACTTCATGATATTTGGGTGCCCAGTGTATTTTCATGTACCCAAAGAAAAGAAGTATAAGCTATACCCTTTAGGGATAAAGGATAAATTTATGAGGTAATAATGAATCTTCGAAGACATTCCAGATCTACATTCCTAGTCAGAAATAGATTGAGACAAGAAAAAATGTTGTCCTCGAGGAAGAGATAGCCATTCAAAGATATAGAGAAATCTCAGATGGATATTAAGAGTGAGACAATACCTTCTCCCCCTTCAATAGTTCAGAGGGAGATAAACATTATTCCAGCTGACCCAGTTGCTCTAGTTGATATGTCCATAAATATTTCAGTAGGGCATAAAAGGCCTGCCTAGGCTCACTCTACAGGAGACAAAGAAACCTCTCAAATCACATCCCGAGAGAGAAAATAGATTTTTTTGAACTACTCTTTAGCCATGAGCCACATCATTGATTTTGAGCCTTCTTTTCATAGAGAAGCAACAGGTGAACAAGTATGGAAATATGCCATAATACAATAATACCAATATATTTTAAAGAATGAAGTATAATATATTGTTTAGAGACCATAAATGAAGTATGTGGTGAATTCCAAGTGGACATATAAGATCAAGCATGCAACTGATGGAAGTGTTGAGAAATACAAAGTGATATATATAGCCAGGGGATTCTCACAAACAAAGAGAGTTGTATATGATGAGACACTTGATCCAATAATCCAGATACACTTCCAACAGTACTACCATCCATGATTTGGAAACTATATTAGATGGATGGATTCATGATGAGTTTGGGTTTCAAAAAGAGTGTTGTTGATCCAAACCTATATTATTATAGTGTTGGTGATGAGAGCCTGATTTTGATGACTTATTCATAAATCCTTGTTGTTATATACAAGTAAGATTTGACTTTTGATTTCAAGATGAAGGATCTGAGTATGATACACTACTTCTTGGGACAAGAATTATGAGAGAGGACCAATGAGATTTTCCCGAGTCAAGGAAAATATACAGTGAGAATATTAAAGAAGTTCAGTATGACAAAATGAAAATCCACGGTGATAAATTTGAAGAAAATGAATAATGATGATTCAAACAAGATTGATCTAGAACTAATTGGAACACTGATGTATATGGTTAACACCA
>ML800635.1:58424-76621 GCA_009831015.1 Picea engelmannii
TTTTCCACCTCTTCTTCTTTCTTCATCATATGAATCTTCATGACTTATTCCATTCTCTTTTCTTCCTAAAGTTGTATCTTCAAGGTGATTATCTCATCTTCAATTTCTCTTTCTCTTTGACTGAATTCTACTTCATGATTCTTTTCCTTTCCAGTCTCAATATTGTATTTTGTTTCATTGGGATTTTCTGTCTCATCACTTTCAATATTCAAATAATGGCATTCAATTTCAATATGTCTATTCTTTTCACGATTAAAGGAAAAGTACTCAGTTCTATTGATTTCACACTCTTCCTCTTATGAATCTGTCTAACATGATTATCTTCTTTCTTCTTGTTTTGTACATGTATCTCCTATAGAATTCTTTGATTATGTGATGGGAGAAGAATAGATATTATGTAGATTATCCCAAAGTTCTTTAGTTGATGAGAATTTACCCACTTTTCCTTTACTGAGTCATATAGTCCTTCCCAAATTAAATCCATTTCTATTTTGTTCTTCTTCTTCAATTCCTTCTTGGTTGTAGTCTTAGTTTTCTTTGTGGCATTGCATCATGTCACAACTGATTTCCAAATATCATATCGATGTGTATTTAAAAAAAAAAAATTGTCCTTAAGCTCCAATTATCACACTCTATACCACTCTGACCAAACATGGGTACTCCATTCATAATGCACTCCATGATCTATCTTCCCATGGTTAAATTGTTTCCTGAAGGAACCACCTCTGAAACTAATTGTTGGAATACTGAGAGGGGGGGTGAATCAGTATGATAAATTTATACCACTTTTTAACCACAATATATATTTTTTCACTTGAAAAACAATGTTCAACAATTTATCACCAATTTATCATATATGTTTTCATTGAATGTATCATGAACATATAATCATAAGTAGCATCACATAAAAAGCATCACATCAGATACATTGTACACTAGTATTTACGTGGAAACCCAAATGGGAGAAAACGACACAATGATTTCTTATATATATCAATAATTCATTCATAGGAAGCACCAACTTCCAAATTCTCCAACTGTAATTGGAAGGAGGATACAAACCCCTATTTATAGGCTCCAACATCAAGGAATCTACAAATCCTTGAATTATCTGGCTCAACCAGAGGGAGGATATAACTCCTTGGGTTCTCCGGCTCCAATCAGAAGGTAGCTACAACTACCTAGTTATCAGGTTCCAACCTGAAGGAAGATCCAACTCCCTGATTCTTTGGCTCCAACTAGAAGGAGGCTACAATCCCCTTTCCTTTCCTCGTCCAACCACCCTGAAATATAAGTGTAGACCAAATAGTCACTACCACAATCATTGCCACTGATATATCAATCAACCTGTAATTAGTTTGTCACTCTCAACCTATCACTATATCCAACATGTCACATCAACCTGTCCAATTTGTTAATGATCAACCTATCCAACTTGTCACTTTCGTTGATACTCAACCAGATCCTCTCACATGGATCATACACCAAGGACACCTCTCAACTATATTTACAACATCACCAACACATACCTCTACCAAGAATGTACCAAACCATCAACCTGTACCATCAACCGTGTACAACAAATTGTACCACAAAAAGTTCATCAACCATGCACCAACACTTGTACCAAACCATGCATCAAACATGCACCTCAACCTATACTAATTCTTGCATAAACCACACAACTCAACACCATACCATGTGATGAAAACCCCCACCACCTCTTAGGTCTTGCGTGACTTATTAGTCTAGGATCGTTCACAGTAGGGAGATGAGTCAACTCTCGGGCTCTTACCGAACCCTCAAATTCCTTATCCCCGGGCCTTATCTCTCTTCCCTGCATGAAAATACAAATTATTGAGGGTCGTAATACTCCAAATGGAGTCTTCCACATGACCTTGGGCCAAAACCATGGGCTAGATTTCATCTCAGTGGATAATTCAATAATTTTTAGATCCAAGGCTCTAGGAGTTCAAAAAAAAACACACCACATTCCTTCCGAACACTGAACTAATGGATAGTCGAACAAAGGGTGGATATCCACACCTCTCAATGTGTGTCGAGATCTATGACTCATAAGTATTTCAAGCTTGTGCACTCTCGGAGATTTACCCACTCCAACATACAAATTCCCTGAAATAATGATATCCAAAGTCGCAAATCAAATGGCTAGGACTCACCTCAGATCAACGGTGAATATTTACTCCACGCTACGGTCTTTAGATCCTTTCACAAAAAAAAACCCCAAATCCTCCAGAGTGTCAAACTGGAGAACTCACAAAGGATAGTGATCAAAGGTCCACCTATCATCATAAATGGATGATCAAGATCTTCTACGACATTCGATCCTTTGGGAGTTCTAGACCTAAACAACCTCACACCCAAGTTCCTCTGGAGTACTAGATCTCTGGACTCCAAGATCTACTAACATCTGGCTCTTTGCGCCGATGGATAGGATTTGTTCTGGGCTTCGAAACTTTGGGAATTTCTCGTTCTCTCACTTAAACACTTCAAACCTATCAGATGGTTGGAATTATGAACCACACTAGATCTATGGACATGTGTCCTAAAAAATGGATAGACCATATTTACTCTAGATATTAGGACTCCGAGAAACTTATGATCCAAAACGAATCACCTCCCAATTCCCTTGGAGTGCCAAGTCTCTGATCACACAATATGTTGACATGTATGCATGATGTCAATGGTAAGGGTCTACTTCGAGCTTCATATCTTCTAGGTTTTCTCCTCCTATCTACAACATGCCCCAACTCTATCAAAGTGTTGCACTCCCAAACTATGCTCGATCTACTGAAACATGGCCTTAGAACCGATGCTCAATATTTATTTTGGACTTTCGGGCTTCGGGGAATTTTCCTCCTCCGTAATGGACACCTCAATACTGCCAAAGTAAGGAAGTCTGAAGGACTTAAAGTTTTATCGTTCATGCACCTTACTTGGATCCAATTGTGTTTTGTACTTGCACTCAGATTTGACGTCTGGGATCTATTCTCCCTTCCTGCGTGCTCCTCCTGTTGGATGGAAAATTAATCCAATGACCTAGATTGAATCGGACAACCAATCAAATGGCTGCTATAGCTCCCCTTCTGTTGCTACTTCTCTTTCCCTCTAATGAACGATTTCTAAATTTCTCAAAGATTCAGCCTTTGAACCTTCTTCTTCAAGATCGATTGCTTGGTCTCTTCCTGTTCTTTAGAAACCACTATTCCTCCTGAGATTTATGATTTCTTAGGATTTCCAAGGGATTTGACCGTTTTCTCCTTCCATAAATCCTTTCATCTTCATGACATCACAACGCTCCTCCTTTTTCTCTTAGGCACTTTAATTACTTGGACTTTGGTGCACTTCTTGCACACAAATTGCCTAATAAATTAACGGTTTATGAAAACCTCCCTCGCACTCCTTGTGCTCCTTCCACCATCTAAACCTTAAAAGGTTCTTGACCTCTACACACCTTGCAGGGACTCTATACAAACTTGCACTATCTCTCCTAGAGATTATAATTGCTTGAACTTCAAAGGATCTTGGCCCTTTTCTCCTTTAATAGTTTCTCATGTCCTTCTGGCATGCACACTCTTCCTCCTAAGCTTAACCTTCTGGTGTACCCACTTGGAGACCTTCTCACATGACTCCTAAACAAGTTCTTTTGCACTCCTTGCATTGACTCCTCAGAGTATTTATTAACTCTGATGTGCACTCCTTTCATAACCTTTCTGAGCTTAGGACTTGTTTTGGTGTGCCCACTTGGAAACCTTCTCAGAGAACTCCTGAACAAGTTCTCACGCACTCCTTGTGCTAGCCTTTTAGAGTTTTCTAACAACTCTAATGTGCACTTCTTGCACTTCCGTGAGAGCCCAGAAACACTCAGAAAACTATAGAGATAGGGGATTCTTTCTATTCCTACAAAGAAAACATATTTTCACTAACAACATCCATAAACATACACAGTAACCATTCAAATGCATTCATCAAAAACACATGAAAACACACAGAAACTCATATACAAAGAAATATGTTCTTTGTATTAAAATTGAATGATCTTTACAATGTATACAAGGTTGGACTACAACAGAGTCTCAACTCTCTCTCTCCTCTCCTCTCTTATTCTCCTTATCCTCTCTAACCTTTCTTCAGAAAATTGACTAACTCCTTCTGGGCATACATTACATTGATTTATACAAGAGGGGGCTTCTCGAGCCTTCCCTCCAGACTATTCTAATGATATCATTTCACAATTAAAAATAACCTACCACTAATATTATTTCATTAAGTGGGAATTTACAACCCATTTATGAGTCGATGCTTGAAATCTGTACAACTAAATCACATTAAAGGTGACTTTACACTCATCTTGTTCAAATACAGTGGCTCGGCTTTCCTTGAGCCTTACAAACTTTAATTACATTAAATTACATTTAAAATTTGAGATTTAAACTAAAAAATGAGAAGATTGGTGCTTCTCTCTTTGGGATCCACTCCCTCCTAGTGTGTTGTTGCATTGGTTGGTGATGCATTATTGACTTGGAATGACGCTACTACATCACCATGTACCATACCATGTGCCAACCATGCACATCAACCATGTACCATATCATGTATCATACCATGTGCTAACCATGCACATCAACCATATACCATATCATGTATCATACCATGTCCCAACCATGCACATAAACCATGTATATCAATTATGTACATCAACACCATACCATGTACAAATCTTGTACCATACCATGTATCAACTAGGCACCATAACAAGTGTCTCAACCATATACCATATCACTCATGATATTTCTCAATCATGCCATACACAATAACATCATCAAAATGTAGCCCTCAAAAAATGCATATAAACATACCAATAACTCTGTAACAGACCTAGTCTATGTGATCGTAGACCTACATACCTTCCTCAACTTCAACGACAATAGAATAACATCTTCATCAAACTTTACCTTAGTCTCATGGGACTAGTTTTTGGACTAGTCACAAACCATGACTTTCAAAAAGCATAAATTTGTACCTATAATGAACAAAGGTCTTAAGCTTTCACCCAATATTCTTCAATGTCTTCTCTACAATTCCTCCAATTTTCACTGCTTGGAACATCCCAGAAAAGGATTTATAGCACAAATGGCAGACCTTGTTGATTTCTTGTTAAATTTAGAGTTATTATTAAGTTATTTTCAATTTACTAGAGCATAACAACATAAGTAGGATCACTAAAAGAAACACAATCACAAGGTACACAACATTTTATCCTGGGAAACCCTCATGGGGGAGAAAACCCAACAAAAACTTACTCAATAATAGATTATCAATACAATGCCAAGACTAAATACCAAAACCACCAAGAAAATACTAGGATTAAGCATCCGCCTCTCTCTCCTTCTTCTTGCAATTGCAACTACCTTCAAAATATGTGCACTAGAGGTGTGAGTGAGTAAGTAAATGAGGTGTCCTCCTCACTTATAAACACTAGATGAGGGGGCACTAGGGTTATGTCTCTTCATGAAGCAGGGATGACTTCTTCCAATAGTGGTTAAAACCACTTTTATAAACCATATGGGATGAATTCTCAAATACCACCATATGAATATGGTTTGACCAGTCCACAAGAGGGGATTTGATCATATATAAGTCTTGAAATGATCAATCCACAAAAGGGGATTTTATCTATAAGATAATAACTCAATTATAATTAGAATATTATTCAAAATTACAGTATTTCAACACTCCCCCTTAATGAGAATGGTATTCTAATGACATAACCTAATACAACATCATCATAAGAGAGAGAGGGAAGAAACATCATCAACATCTATACCACTGACTAACATATCTACAAATCATAAAGAGTTTTTCTCATCATCAATAACATCATCATTCACAACATGGAGCTATAATAACATCATCATCATAATCTGCATCAATATCAATTAGCATAATGCTAAGGCAACAACATCATCAACAACATCATTAACAACATGAGGTTAGTACAACATCATCAACAACATCACGATGTTGATACATCATCATCAACAACAACACGATGTTGAAACAACATCATCATCATGAGGCTAAGATAAAAACATCATCATCATATAGAAACAAAATGAGTTAGGTGCAACAAAAAAAAAATGTTACTCTGACAGATCATCCTTATTGGTCCTTCGGGATCTGCCCAGAAATCATAAGATTCCCTAGGATATAAAATCCTAACGGAGCTACCACTTGGTACTCTAACAAACCGTCCATACCGGACCTTCGATATTTTCCTAGGAATCAAAATATTCCCCAGGATATAAAATCCTAACAAAGTTACCATTACTGATCAAGCTGGCATATACATGCATAGGTACTCTGAAAGACCATCCTCACCAAACCTTCGAAATCTCTCCAGGGATTATCAGTCCCCTAGGATATAAAATCCTAACTGAGCTACCCGTTGTTCATTAGGATACCATAATATCATCAACATCATTCCCCCTTTCGAGGGAGGTCCTTTCAAACTATACCAATCTTGTCTCAAAAGTATTCAAACTTTACACGAGATAGAGGCTTGGTCAACACATTTGAAAACTTCTCATATGTGCCAACATATTGGAGATTCACAACTCCTCTCTACACCATATCATGAATGTAGTGGTGATCTCCCTCTACACCTAGTGAGCTCCTTCTTCGGATTAAGAGGGAGCTCACCACTCCTCTATACACCTGCATACACGAGTGTCTCTATCTTCAACTTCAAACCCTTGTGGTTGTTCTATATACACTTCTTGTTCAATAACACCATTTAAGAAGGTTGTTTTCACATCCATATGGTGTAACTTCCACTTCATATTGGCTGCAAGAGCTATGATGGTTCTGATAGAAGTGTATCTGGCTACAGGAGAAAACATCTATTCACAATCAATTCCTTCCTTTTGAGAAAATCCATGAGCTACAAACCTTGTTTTATGTTTTTCACTACTTTCATCTGCAACTTGTTTTATCTTGTATATCCATTTGGAAGATACCACATCTTTGTTCTTCGTTCTGGGAACTATTTCCCATACATCATTCTTTATAATGGATTGGTATTCTTCTATCACGGAATCCATCCATTATTTCTTCTGAATGGATTCTTCAAAGCGAGTAGGTTCATTTTATACAAGATCAGACATCAAGACCATATAACTGGATAATGGCTTAGGTTTCTTGCTTTGTCTCATGTTTCCTTCTAGGGAACCATACTTCTCTCCATATTGAAGAAGTTATATTTCCCAAGCTGGATTTCTCTTGTGAGAGATCTTCATTTGGGGAGGTTCTTGAGATTCTTTCATATCATGATCTTCTGGAATCTCATCATCAGGGATAACTGTAAATTCCTTCACTGGTTTTACAACCCTGGGAGCTACAAGTTCTTCTTCATATACTTCTTCAAGCTGGCATCTCCTTGATTTATTGAGTGTTGCATATTCATCAAAGGTTACATTTCTGTTGATCTCAATATTATGGTAACCTGGTATGTAAATTATGAAGGCCTTAGATACCTCACAATATCCGACAAATATTCCATTTTTTCCTGAAGGGTCCATATTAACTTATACAAGCCACCTTCTTCTGTTCCAATAACAATTGCATCTTCTATGGTTTTTCCTTTAGGACACATAAGAACTTCATCATCTATGATTGCAACAATAAAACCTTTATTATCTAAATTTTAGATAGAAAGTAATTTCTTTGTTAAACCTGGTACATATCGTACAACCTTCATTCTCATCGAAGTCCCTGAATCAATTTTGTAGGTGGATTCTCCCACTCCTTTGATAGGGTATTGGAAATCATCTCTGAGTTTCACTTTCTGCGGAAAGTTATTTTCTGTAAGGATAGATAGAATGTCTCTCTAACTTGTCAAGTGCTTAGAGGCATCAGTATCTATGAGCCAAGTATCCTCTCCAGGTGTCACAGATCCTGAGAAGGCAGCAAATAAAAAATAATTTTCAATTTCTTCTTTGGTCAACTTCGTGGGTGGATCATCATCTTCAACTGCATGGGCAAGATGTATTTTGTTATTATCTTCTTGTATTCTTCCCTTCTGGAAGGAAAATTATTAGAAATATGTCCCATCTTATCACAATGATAACATTGATAAGAGGAGAAATATTTTTCTCTTCTTTGACCCTTTTGATATTTCTGGAATCTGCTTGGAGGGTGAGATTCTTTATGGAAGTGGGTGAATCTCTTTGGGGAGTGAGACATTTTCTTTCCTTCTTTAGCATGATAATTTGGGTCTTGGTATTCATCCCTTAATAGTATTGCTTCTCGGTTGGCTACTCTTACTTCTTGTTGAACACATTCTTCCCAAAGTCTGTCAAATTGGAGTTTCTCCTTTCTTGCACAGATAGTTTGGATGAAGGCATCCCAAGGTCTTGTGATACCATTAAGAGTTGTCATGATGAGTTCATATTCATCCAAGTTGTCTCCAATTTCTTCTAATTGTTCTTTGAAATGTGTAACCCTATAGAAATAGTCTTGAATTGTTTATCCTTTATGCATCTTTGTATTCTTGAGTTGGGTTCTCAAGTTCATCTTTGATTGATGTTCTTTCCTTCATACATTCTGGTTATGGAATCAAACATCTATTTTGGAGTATTCTTAGAATAAACTTGAGGGATCAAGTGATCTTTAATAGAGTCTTCACTAATTCTTTTGGCCCTAACCATATCCTTCTTGTAATTTTCTTTGGATGCATCTTCTTTGGGTTCTGATACATTTTCTTTTATGAGTTTTGCAAGGTCATTCTCTTCAATAATGAGTGAAATCCTTTATTTCCAGGAAAATAATTTTTCCACACCTTATAACTTGTCAACAAGCTTGGTTCTTGCAGACATATTGACTTGGAGCTAAGAAAATGACTAGAAAATGAAAGTGCTCAAAAAGTAAATATGAAATTACTAGGAGATGTGTTGGGATGAGGAAAATAGGATGGAGCTATCTTTTTTAAAAAATTCCAAATTTTACCCCTTGAAATTGGACCTGTGAAAAAATGGACATGTTCTTCTGGTATTGGTTTCGGTTTCCTAGTTTTCTAGTTTTTTGGTACTAGTCAAAACTAGGGTTTCACTTTTTAGAGGCTCTAGCCACTGAAAAGGTGTGCTCAAGATACCAGATGATGCACCAGGATAGGGCACACTTTTCTATATGGTTTTTAGGCAATGTTGTTTTTCCAATAAAAAGCCCTAATTTTCTTGTACTAAAACAATGGAATTTTTGGATACCCAGTGAAATGTACTCTATTTATCTCAACTCTGATACCATGTTAAATTTAGAGTTGTTATTAAGTTATTTTTTATTTGCTAGAGCATAAGAAAATAAGTAGGATCACTTAAAGAAACAAAATCACAAGGTACACAACATTTTTTCCTAGGAAACACTCATGGGAGAGAAAACCCAACAAAAACTTCCTCAATAATAGATTTCCAATACAATGCCAATACTAAATACCAAAACCACCAAGAAAAGACTAGGACTGAGCATGCGCCTCTCTCTCCATCTTCTTGCAATTGCAGTTACTTTCAAAATATGTGCACTAGAAGTGTGAGTGAGTGAGTAAATGAGGCATCCTCCTCACTTATAAATACTAGTTGAGGGGGCGCTAGGGTTATGTCTCTTCACCAAGAAGGGTTGACTTCTTCCAATAGTGGTTAAAACCACTTTAATAAACCCTAGGGGCCGACTTCTCAAATACCACCATATGAATATGGTTTGACCAATCCACAAGACAGGATTTGGTCATACATAAGTCCTGACATGATCAATCCACAAAAGGAGATTTGATCTATAAGATAATAACTCAATTATAATTATAATATTCTTCGAAGTTACAATATTTCAACAATTCTCTTTTATTTTAGAGAGCTAACTTGTAGAGCATTCCACACACAAAATATTCAATATTAAGATCTGAAAATTTCACACAACATACTATGGATTGTACCATATCCAATGAATTTGGTTGCACTAAATTGGGATATTCTATAAATAAATTATGATTTTTTTACCCAGACCACTTGTTTGAGACTAGTCTCAGGACTATCAAAAATCCCTATCTTCTATAGAGTTTATCTCCAAAACTACACCAAACCAAAGGATGAAATTTCTACCACAAGTACCTTTCTATGTTTTCTCAATAAATTATAGATTTTTCTATGTGAATCATTCTAGAAACAAATTTATAGCAAAAATAGTAAGACGACCTATAAATAACATACCTTAGAACACATCCTCACAAGACTTCATCCTCCCTTGCAATTTCAACCTTCTTTAATTCATCTTCCCTCTGAAAAATTCCTCATATATCCTTGGTTACCTCAGAAAATAATCACTTTATCACTTAGATATATATTCAATGAACTTGTGTGTATAAATCATGTGCTTATGAGAGACTTCTTGAGGTGTATTTATAATTTTTCTAAGTAACCTATTTCTTTAACATTAGGACCTATTTCCTTAACTTTAGGTATTCTTGAACTTTATTTTTACAGCCACCTTACCCTTTCATTAAATACTTGTAACCAACTAGGGGATTCGTTACCATTCTTTGGGGATTCAAGCTTTAAAAGGCCATATCTCCCTAACCGTGCTGAACCACGTGGCATACCACATGTCACCAGAAATGACACGACGAGTACTATCCATATATGAGTATATTACTTTCATTTTCATTGTCCTTCATGTCCATATTTATCAACAAAATTTTAGTCCATAACCACACTTCTGGGGATTCATGTAGCCTTCTTCAAATGCACCCAACTAACTCACGTCAAATTGGATCATTCAAATGAAAATCAATTGTCCAACAATATCTTCCACATCTTTGGACCTCTCCAAACTTATACAAGGGTTGACATCAATATCCAATATCACTCTCCAATGGTTGACATCAATGGTAACCAACTGTCCAATAATATTGCAATATAAAGCATACATTTATGGTTTACTTTTTGTTGTGTTTGGTTGTGAACCATTGGGTTTGTTGTTAGTTGTTGGAGTGATGGGATTGTTAGTGGTGGTTTTTAGGGAAGAAGTGTTTGGTTTGTTGTTTTTGGTTGAAAAGGGGGTGTTAGATTTAGTATTGGTCTTTGTTAGGACTAGGATGCTTGGTTTCAAGGTGGGAACTGGGGGAAGTCTTATCTTGAGAGTGGTATTGGTCTTCAGGGAAGAAGAAGTGTTGAGGATATCAACTTTACTACATAGATTGTAGCCTCTAGAGGAAACTTTTATGACTGGTGTATCTCATATAAAAACTTCTTCAATCTACTCATCATCAGATTCAACACAAAAATCCCAAAGGAACATAGCAGAGTCTTGAGGGGCCTCCTCATTGGTTTCTTCAATTTTTGTTTCCTTGGGATACTCATCATTCAAGTCTTGTCAATTTAGTAGTTGGTTGATGACCAAATTCATAAATTTAACCCATCAGGGACATGTTTTTTATGAATGATTTTGTTGGTGGTAAGAACATATATTTTCCATGCCAAAATTATCCATATTTAATGCAATTTGTGGGAGTTTGGGTGGTTTTGGTAGATTTTCATTTACTTTGAGGAATGGTTGGAAAGGTATAGGTCTAAAGGTTCCTTCATCGATGTTATTATTAATTTATACTACCTCGTTGGACAAATTCTTAACCAACTTAACTACATTGTCCAAATATTTGGGTTCTCTCTCGATAGGTTTCGTTAGTAACAAAGGATTCTTCCCAACTAATTTAATTTCTTTGAATGAAGGGTGACTATAGTAAGAAAATAATTAATTTTCAATAGATTTGGCTTGTTCAAAATTATGAGCTAAGGAATCTTTAGCAACTCATTTAACAAACATGCCTATGGAAGGAATCAAAGCTTAAGTGTAATATTCAATTTCTAGGGATTCAAAGGGAGCAGTCTCAACAGAAAAATTATTGAGGACTTGTTGATGGCCAAAATTGTGCATGTTCAACATTAAGGAGATCACCCATTCAAGGCCCCAATTAGACCCTTATATGTTTGGTGTGGTGATTCTAATTGGTTAAAATGGGTCCAGTTACCCGTGCCCTAATCTAAATTGTAATGTCCCCAAACACCACACAGGGTGGGCAATGTCACAGAGTAAACATCTCTGATACCAATTTGTAACATGCCCATCCTTATCCTACTGGGCTATGATACACAAAGATACTTTTGGAAACAACATACACCTCCAGGCCACCTAGACCAGGAAATGATAACTCATAGAAATAACAATTGTAATCTGCATATATATATATATATATATATATATATATATATATATATAAACATAAACAGACAACATATTCTTCTAATACACATATTAATGTAGAAATAACAATAAGCCTACACATACAACATATACATGCATTACACATCAATTATAACACATGTACAAATACACAACATGTAAATGAACATAGAAGTGGTACTTATATTTTAGTAGAATTCTACCAACTGCATGCAGACCTTCCACAAACCTCCCATCCATAGACCACGCTACTCATCACTCTCAGCAGTGGGTCACCCCCAACATGAGACTAAACTCCATCGGTAAAGGGATTCCTAGGCTAGGAAAGGACAACAGGAAGTTGCACCAGTCTACAGGAAGAATTTCCTCCAAGGAGCCACTTACGCTCATAGATCATAGACTCTCATTCCCCACATGCTTGTTCCAACCCAGGAGTGTACACCTTCATTGTCCAACACTCCATCGGTTGCTACACCTCCCTTTCCTTGGGCTTCAACAACATGCCAGATCAGGATCTCTCAGAGCTCTGTAGCTGCTACTCAACTTCCTCCAAGACAACTCACTTCCTCAGCACACTCTTTCACCTAAAGAGAGTTTCTCATAGGCCTGACAACCTGTTTCTTCTATCCATGGGCCTGACAACCCATTATTCACTCCCGCTCCTCAACACATGGGCATGGTGATGATAGCAACATAAAATGGACATGGAGGATGGTAATGACAGAACAATACACAGGAAACCTGTAGGGTACAGGTACCGCTAGGGTATCAATTCAGGATTGTAGTAGAGGTTCAGGGTGGTTGAGGAATTCAACAATTGCAGAAATGGATGACGGTGTGATTTCTCTGTGCACGAGTGAATCCCCACACTAACAGATGAATAGCATGGTCGATATTTTGAGAATGGCGAGAATCCCCCCATAAATCTGCATGTGTCTTGGATGACACTTGGCTCTCCAGGAGTGTGTTCTTCTCTAGTTGGAACTTATTCCTCTCCCCAAAGGAACTTAGGATAAATTAATATCCTCTTTACAACCTTTAGAATAATAATTATATATTATTATCTTGGGCTCTTAAGCTTAGGATCTACTCTCTTAGCCTCCTCCCTTTCCTAACCCAGTGGAGCTTAGTCCCCCATACTCTTTCTTCGTGGTCGGTCTACACGCATTGATGTATTTATATTAAATATATGAGTATTTACATATATACAATAATACGATCACTGGCCTAGTCATCACATAAACCTCATAGCTTATTACAACTTAGATCACTAGCCTATCAAATATGTTTATAATTCATAATTACAACTGGGGATCTTCCTAGGGATATTACAATCCCCTCCCCTTGTTTTTGCATTGTCCTCAATGCAACTTGTTTATACATATATAAGTAAAAAATTATTCAAAAATATCCAAGCTTTAGGAATTCAATTGCTCTACTCTATAGAGTTGTTTTAGGAAGCATTCAGCTCACCGTACCATTTGACACACCCTCCTTATGGAAGCTACCATTCCATAATCATTTCTGAGTTGCCTCATCCTTGTCGAACTCAACCTTTCAGGCTTAGGTATCCTTTCACTCCTACACATTCCATCAACGATCCATATTGACAAGGATTTCACATGCAAGGAGACCACAAACCCACTACCAGAGCCTCTCACCAAGGTTCTCCATTAAAGGTATTTAGTGTCTCTAACAATAGTTATTCTTCCAACATTCCCACTTTAACCAATATTGTCTCATCTGCATCACACACATGCAATTATTATGAGAGAACATCATAACAATTCATTTAAAAAATTCAAACTGAGTTCATAAGGAATTTCGTCTTTTCCAAATTATGGAATGATATTTCATAATTTTTCATGGTTTCCATAATAGTAGGAAGGTAGTATTCTTTGTGGTATTCAGCAAGCACCCTGTTGAATACCATTTTTCTTGCAATGCTTCTATCTTGCATTCAGCCAACAAATTTTCATTATTTATTGTACATCATATTCTCATTGCAATATGTACAAAACCTTATGCATTGATCTTAGAATTACTTGCACCCAACAATTCAATCACAATTACGAAACAATTTTAACAAAATAGAATGACTCATCATTCTATGCATAAGCATGTTCACAATAATATTAGTAAGTTCATTAGTTCAATTTCTGAACAGAAAATTTCCTGTAGTTGGTATTCATGTGACTACTTGACTTGCAACTTTCATTTTGCAATGTCTAAAAATTCCTGAAATGTTCTCAACTTCATGAACTAGGAACATTTCAGCTGTTAGTAACAATTATATCCATGCAACAATATATATGCATGTACTCACAAACACATTCAACAATTGCATTTAAGTATACAATTCTCTCACTTACTATGCATGAGTGCAATTCTCAATGCATATGTATTCAATGGACCTTGCATTGAATTACATAATGCTCTTTATCTCAGTCATGTATCTCACCATCCATAAGTTGGAATTATGGAGAATGTCTTGACACATTCTCCACACACTTCCTATTGTCTTCCCAATTAATTGGATGCCTTCCTTTTCGACCCGAACACTACACCAAGAATATAATTATGTGGTGTGTATTAGTGTTAGGAAAAAGGTTGTAGCCCAAGTTTTATTTAAAGGTAGGAAGCTTTTGGTACCTGTGTGGCTCATAACCTTTCCATATCTGCCCATGTCTTGGTTTCATACAAGACTAGCTTACTGGCATTCATTCCTATAACAAGTTCTTATCTTTTATTTATTTGGTTATCACCCCATAACCAAATTAACATGACATTCTACTATTTCTATGTGTGCATTCAAAATCTAAGAAGATTTCAATTAATACAGGCCTCCATCCTTTACCACCTCCAGTGGTATGCATTCAAATAATATAATCATGTGATTTTATAAAATAACTCTGGATGAGGAAATTATTACCTAAATTCCCTTAAGCAATTATGCAATAAGAGTAATAAAACTCATACTTGCATGATTTCTATTAATAAATTTTATGCTACCTGAATGTTTGATGGTAGTAGAATCTTTCATGCTTCTTTTATCAAACTTATAACCAACCTTCAACTTTCTATTGCTTCCTTCCATATGTAGCAAAATCATCAACAACAATTGCAACATGAAATAATTATTTTTCTTCTTATGGTTGTTCAACCAACCCTAATTCAATTGTTTCTACTGCAATTTCAGTAACTTCTTTCTCCATGTATCATATTTCCTATCGTTCTCAGATTTTTCACTTCATCCTAGGTTTTGAAATCTTCTTGTGCTCTCACTGTAATCATTGTACATGATTAGTTCTTTCCTGAGCACTTTCTAGCCAAATCACTCTTGGCTACTTTTTCATTTACAGCCAATATCCAGTTGATATTAACCTTCAACTTTTATTAATTTCTTGGATCCAACTATCCCAACTCATACTTGGATGAATTAAAATTCCAAACCAAGTTGTTTTATAGACTTTGGATTCTTCAATATCCATTTATGTTTTGTACTGCACTACTTCAACCTTTTTCTGACTGACTACCTTAGTACTTTAGGTTTCCTATACCTTCTCTTCTCTTTGACTGCTAGTCTCAAACTTGACTTGCATAGCCAATATCTATTCATACTATAAGGATGCACATATGCCCCCTTTGCTAGCTACATAGAATTATTTGACATTTCTTTAGCTGCATTGCTGAAATTTCTCTTATAGATACAACCCAATTGTTCCCACTGGACCTGACTTAACCAACTCATTTACTTTTCTCTTGGCTCATGAATCAGCTAAAAATACTAAATGCATGGTTATTGATCATACCTTATGCTTCAATAATGTGTGATTGAAACTATGCTTTCTTTTTGTCTAGGTTTCAAAGGTCCTTGGTACACTTCTAATGCAAACCCCCTCTTTCTCCCAGGTTGCGCGACCTCCCAGTCTAGGATCGATCAATTTGATGGAGTTGAATTGGCTCTTAGGATCTTGCTGAGCCCATAAACCTTATCTATGAGATTTGTTTTCCTTCATCGTGCTCAAGATAGCGAACGCAGATATTTTCAAAACCCACAGAATCCTTTAAGGGACCTTGTGCCAATTTAGGGGCCAATCTGATGATACTCGAGGGATTTCAGGACTTCTCACTCCACCTAGTGCAGGTTTGAACTCACTTGACCTTTTGAGCGCTTCTCTAAGTTTCCAATATTTAAAAAATCATTTTTTAGGCCCTAGCTCTTTTTCCTTCAGCAGTGATCGAATATGACTGTGGATATGACTAGGTGCCAAACCAACTAGAGCTTACTCTGCGCTTGAGAGTTTTAGGCTTCGGGTGTTTTCAACTCACCACAATTCCAATCTCCCGAAATCTGAACTCGCGAAGTTCGCAACTGACGTGAGAGGGATTAATGGTCCCCACTATTTACCCAAATCAATGACCACAATTAGCTTCAAGACTCTATGCTTAAGGATTTATAAAGCCTTCAATTCCAAAATCCTCTGGAGTGACAACTCTCCGGAGTGTCATATATTTTGACATGCATCCACAACTATCAATGGTCATGATGAACTTCAAGTCTTTGGCCTCCGAGAGTTCTCAACCCACGCGACCCCACTTTCCTTTGAAGTGGATATCCTTTGAAGTGAAGGATATGATGACACAAGTCCTCTATTGATGGATGAAATCGATGAACTTTGGCTCTTCGACCTACAAAATTTATTTCTCCACCCACTTGCACTAGCTTCCTCCGAAATGTAGAATCTTCCACCAAGTGTCTCCACCAATGGAAGGCTGATATCTTCTCCGTTACTTCGGGCTTCAGGGATTTTCGAAGTACCATACTTAAAATTCCCCAGAGTTAATGATCATTTGTCACGTATCCTCCTATGCCAATGGCTAGGATTCACTTCTGAGCTGAGATCCTTTGAGATTTTTTCCAACTCCTCGATTGAAATCTCCTGGAGTTATGCTACTCTAGATTTCATAATCTGTTGAAACGTACTTCTGGGCATCAATGGCCAGGATCTACTTCAGCCTTCAGAGCTTTAGTGATTTCTCTCTCCCGTGCACTCAATCTCTAAATTACATAATTTCACGAAGTCCGAAGGACTTCGGGAATTAAACTTCATGCAACTTACCTGGATCTGAAGACTCTCTAGTCTTTGTGCTCACATCCAACAGCTAGGATCTGTCTTCCTCCTTTGCATGCTCCTCCTTGTATGGACATAGATATTTGAAGGTCTAAATCAAATCTCACAACCAATCTAATGACTATAGTAAATCCTTCCTCCTGAGATTTGTTTCTACCTTCCGATGAAGGAAACTTCATTTCTTTCAAATGTCGAACTGGTGAACATGTTGAGTGGGATGGATATACAGTCCATGGCTCCTCAACAACTGATGGCTGAGATTTACTACAAATATTTGGCTTCATGATTTGTTGAAGTACCACTGCATAGATCCACCGTAGTGTCAGACCGACGAATTCACAAACAAAACATCAACGATATGCACATTCTTGTTAACCAATGGCCATGATCAACTCTGGGACTTGGACTTCGGGAGTTACGAAGTGTCCATACTCTCAATTATTCTAGAGTGTCAAGTCTCTGTACTAGCGCATCTGTTGCCGCATGTCCTCCATGATCAATGATCGAGGTAGAATTCGGCCTTTGGGAGTCTTCATACTTAAACACTTGACCAAGTTCCTCCGGAGTTCCAAGTCTCTATACTTCACGATATGGTGCCACACATTGACCGTGACCAAGTTATTGTGGGCCCAATCTAGTTAAATTATTCGCCAAGGTTTTAAATGCTTTATGTATCCATCAGGGCCCCCACCATCCATGATTGAGAGGAGTTCCATGTAGGGAAATACTAGAAGCGGACACGTGGCCCTAGCAGAC
>ML800635.1:118247-136879 GCA_009831015.1 Picea engelmannii
CATTTTACTGCTGCTACCTGAAATCAGTTATCTTGAATAAACTGAAAACAAAAGACCATTACCTGTCAACAAAATCCATTACCTGTCAGATTTCACTAAATCTGATCCCTCAAGAACTTTGAAGTTCTTTACTGTCACCTTCTACAAATTCCTTCTCCAGTTCTACCCAATCTTTACTGGATTTGATCATCAAGCTTGCACTTCTTTGCAAAACTTTATTATAGACTCCCTAGTCTATCTTCACCAATTCTTCCCAATCGATTCCTGGAATTGGAATTCCAGTATATAACTCTTCTCCTTACAGATTCTTGACTGTCTCACTTCACTGAGCTATAAAATCACCATAACTCCTCTTCACTGCCTCTATACTACAGCCTTCAATGTTCTTCTGCCAGAACAGTCATACTCCTTATCTCACAATGGATTTTCTTCTCTGATGAGTCATTTCTTCCACAACTTTATCATTATTATAAATTGAAACAAAATAAAATTTCAATTTACCTCAATCAAAATTTCAAATCTGAATTTGCTATAAGCTTCCTCATCACCAGGGGATAACCATTACTCAGACTTTTCCTCCATACTCTGCCACTTTCATCAGTCTTCTTTCTTTTTTGCCTACAATTATAGTCAGCATATCATCTCTTTATTCCTTCAAGATCTTTGACCATGTTCATCCATATACCAAATGGATCATCTTCTGTTTGTATCCTGCTCTTTTCTTATCTTTGACCATAATATTCTTCTAGGATCTTTCTTTTCGTGCTTCTCTGTATGTTACACTCATCAATTCTTTGTGCTAACCAAAACAAGCATTAGTTATGACATCACCCATACTTTCATGAATATATAAAAGTAAATTCCTTCACAGAGAATAAAAGATACCTCCTACAGAGAGAAATCCTTGCTCTGATACCACTTGATGCAAGCACCATTTGCTTTGTCGAAGCAGATCCTCGATTCCACAATTTCGGTATTGGAATCTTCCTTGAATATGGTCTTTCATCATTCTTTGACAGAGCTAAACTTAGCTATCTGTCACTATACTTGGAAATATTATTCCATTTGACAAGACTCCTCTTAAATTGGCGGATTAAACATTTTTCCTTTTGTTTAGCACCCAACGGAAAAGACTTGGTGTATGATGTTAAGCGCCATATGACCTTTTGATATGACCAAAGGTCCCAATGGAAATGACTATTTACAGACTTTTCGTACTAACCTCCAATTTCCGCTTCCATACACCGTTCAACACGTGGCTCTCCGCGGAAAATCACAACTTACCTTGAGTTTTGAACCCTCCACTTTCCATTGAGATCGTGATCATCCATTTCCGGGCTTTGCAACCTTTGCTTTCATCCTGGTCATCAATCCCTTATGTAATTGGAACCATCCATTACTTAACTCATCGATCTCTACTCTGTTCTTGATTGTTGATTCCCAAGTATTACATATATTAGGAATGCTTACAGACTGTACATTCCCATTTGCTCTTAGTCTCATCCATCGATTCAATCACATGCTCCATGGAATCGATGCTCCCTTGATGAGTCAGATGTATCTCATCTTTCCTAACCGATAATAGAAATGAATATACACAGCTTGAACGGAATGTTAGCATATACAAATGATATTTATAATCCAGGGTTTTTTTTCACTGTAATGGGCTGTAAAGGTTTACAAACTTTACAGAATCCTTCTCGTAAGTAATTCCTTTCTAAACCATTCAAATGAATTATTGTTTATTCAATCCATGAAAATGAGAAAATCATAATCGAACCAAAAACAATCATGAGTACAGAGTATTTACACAGGAAGAAAGAATCCATTAATAATCCTCTATCGATTCTTTACATCTACCTGTATTCTCTTTCCATCACACTCTGTCAATCTATTTCTGACCCAAATCTTCAGTCTGTTCTCTGTTCTCTCTCTCAAGCTCTGTGAGCTAACCCTCATCTAGGATAAACTGGATTAAACTAGGTTCAGCTATCTCAACCATCGACCAAACTTGTATTTAATTACAATGGATTTTTGTTTCCAAATCCTATGATTAAGGAACATAGTCCTTCATAAACTCAACTGACCCCTACGAGTCATCGGTGACTCACTAACCATTAACAAACCCTATCTTATCTTTTACAAGTGGAAAGGATCTAGAATCCTTGCCCATTATCCAAAATAACAAATTACACAAGTGTTAGACCCCAAGTCTCCTTTGATTCACTCAACTTTGATGAAGTCATGGGTGACTTCATTTTCATGAGCCTATGCTCCTGCATCATTTATGTATCCATCAGGGGCCCCACCATCCATGCTTGAGAGGAGTGCCACATGGACAAATACTATAAGCGGACACATGGCCTTATCATACGGGTAACATGTGTCACGTTCTAACTAGAATTTCCATCTTTCAAATGTTCTTAACTCATTATCAGATGGAACACATCCCATGTGTTCATCTCATTCCTGGTGATGTCAGCAAGCCACATCATTTCGGAACTTCAGGCTTCGAAATATATTACAATTGCACATTCCAATTCTCTTGAACTCTAAACTCACGAACTCTTCTACCTTTTGGGGGTCCACATAGTACAATTGTCATTGATTAAGGTGGTGGCTCGTGGCATGTCTAGGAAAGGTCCACATCACCACTAGCGACGTGATCATGCCATGCCACTTCTATTCTTTGGCTTCAAAACTTCGAGCTTCGAGACTTTTCGCACTAGCACACTTCAATTCTCCCGAACATTGAACTCTTGAATACACAGATCTATTAACACACATATCTTTTAATGAACAGTTCGGATCAACTCTGGACTTCGGGACTTCAAGATTTTTCTCTTCAACACAATTTGTTTCTCCTGAATGCCGAATTCTCGAACAATCCAATATTCTGACACGTGTCCCTTTTGATGAACAGTTTGGATTAAATCCGGACTTTGGGACTTTGGGAGTTTTCTCTCTAGAACACTCCATTTCTCTTGAAGTGCCGAACTTCGGAACTATTGTGATATCTAAGGCTCACAATCACTTGTGTGCATATCTAATGGATGAGATTTGTTCTTCACTGTTGCGCCTTACCTCTTGCCCTTGACTCAAGCTAACGACTCTAATATGACTTCGGTCGATCCCACGGTCAAGTTATTTTCCCCGAATCTACGGTGTAGATCCACTCCAAGACTTCAGAACTTCGATGCTTCGACCCCTTTGGCTCTCTAACTCATAAACTTCACCAAATTTATGAAGTCCTAAGGGCTTTGGAGGTTAAATCTCATGCACCTTTTTTCATATCTGATGGCTAGAAAATGTTGGCCTTTCCCCTGCGTAGATCTTACAACCCAACTTCAAAGCTTGTGGTTCCAGACCCATGGTTACTGCAGTCTCTTTTCTATGTTGTCTTTCATGAACCACTATACCTCCTGAGCTTCCAAACACGACCAAGGTGTTCCCTTGGTACTCTAGGATGCTCTGAAATTCAAATTTTGTCCCTCTCGACAACAATTGGCTCTGATTGTTTGATTCCATAACCATTTATATGGCCCAATTTAGGCTGAGTGTCAAAAACTGCACTCTAAACTTCATTTTTTTCCATTTCAACAACAATTCCTTTCCGAAACCTTTTCTTCAACTTCCACTTTTCTGGTCCATCTAGGCGCAGTATTGAAACCATGGCTCTGATACCATATTGTAATATCCCCAACCACCACACAAGTCAGGCAATGTCACAGAGTAAACATCTCTGATACCAATTTGTAACATACCCATCCTTAACCTCCTGGGCTATGCTACACAAAGATACTTGCGGAAACATCATACACCTCTAGGCCACCTAGACCAGGAAATGCTACCTCATAGAAATAAAAATTGTCATCTCTGTATATATATAAATATAAACAAACAACATATTTTGTTAATACACATATTAATGCAGAAATAACAATAATCCTACACATACAACATACACAAGCATTACTCATCAATTATAGCACATGTACAAATACACAACATGTAAATGGCCATAGAAGTGGTACTTATATTTTAATAGAAGTACACCAACTGCATGTAGACCTTCTACGAACCTCCCATCCATAGACCACACCGCTCATCACTCTTAGCAGTGGGTCACCCCCGAGCTGGGATGAAACTCCATCGAGAAAAAGATTCCCAGGCTAGGCAAGGACAACATGAAGTTGCACAAGTCTACAGGAAGGATTTCCTCCAAGGAGCTACTTACGCCCACAACTCACAGACTCTCATTCCCCACATGCCTATCCCAACCCAGGAGTGTACACCTTCATTGTCCAATATTCCATTGGCTACTACACCTCCCTTTCCTTGGGCTTCAGTAATAGGTCGGATAAGGAATTTTCAGATCTCTGTAGCTGCTACTCGACTTCCTCCAAGAGAACTCACTTCCTCAACACACTCTCTCACCTAAAGAGAGTTGCTCATAGGATTGAAAACATGTTTCTTCTATCCATGGGCCTAACAACCCACTTCTTCAATCCCTCTCCTCAACACATGGGCATGGTGATCAAAACAACAGGAACTGGACATGGAGGACAATATTGACAGAACAATACGCAATCAACCCACAGGGTACATGTGTCACCAGGGTATCAATTCGGTCTTGTAGTAGAGGTTCAAGATGGTTGAGGAATTCAACAATGATGGAAATGACTGACTGTGTGCTTCCTTTGTGCATGAGTGAATCCCCCCACTAACGAATGAATAGCATGGTCCAGATTGTGAGAATGGTGAGAATCCCCCCCATAAATCTACATGCGTCTTGGATGACACTTGGCTCTCCAGAAGTGCGATCTTCTCCACTTGGAACTTGTTCTTCTCCCCAAAGGAACTTAGGATAAATTAATATCCACTTTATAGTATTTAGAATAATAAATATATATTATTCTCTTGGGATCTTAAGCTTATGCTCTACTCCCTTATCCTCCTCCCTTGCCCAACCTAGTGGAGCTTAGTCCCCCATACTCTTTCTTCGTGGTCAGTCTACACGAAATGATGTATTTATATTAAATATATGAGTATTTACACATATACAATAATAGGTTCATTAGCCTAATCATCACACAATCCTCCTAGCTTATTATAACTCAGCTCACCAGCCTATCAAACATGTTTACAATTCATTATTACAAGTGGCGCTCTTCTTGGGGATATTACATAAATGTTAATCTAATCTAAACTAATCTAAAACTTCCCTCTACTTGCAAATGTATGATAATCTTGGTTGTTATGAACAGGCAGAAGGAAAAGACTTTCTTTCTCACAGTATGCTTGTAAGAGACAATCTTTGAGTCAGCAGAAATGAGGGCTCAGCCAAGCCGCCCAAAAGGTTGCTCCTACAAAAGGAGGATTTCTCATATGAATTTATAAATGTAAATGTGATCTAATATAATATGAAAATATCAAGAGAAAATCTAATCTATCTTTATTAAGAGAAGGATTAGTCTCATTGCTAATCAAAAGAAAGATAAAAGAGAATGGACCAAAATTGAATCTAAGGTAAAGATGTGCTAACAAGTCATAGAAATAGTCCATCTGACCTGCAACTATTCAAACAAATATGTATTTACAATTATCTGATAAATAGTTCTCAGATAGATGGATGCATATACTTGGATTGAATGTCACGATGATTGTAGTTACTCTAAACTTAAGAAGCTAAAAACTAAATTGAAAATGGTAATTTCCCTCCCCACATTCCGCGTTGATTTTCCCCTCTTTGATCTATGTGTTGTTCTTTGTAATTGTTGTTGGATCTCTGTAATTATATTGACTTTTAATCGATAAACATGGTGGGAATGAGCACATATATCTTGTTTTTTCTACTGTATAATTGGTAAAGGTGAGAGAATAACCATGCACATTATTTCTTGGTAGAAATAATTCACCAATACCTTACTGAAACCATAGTATGTTACGATTTTGAGGCATGGCTAGTTGTGATTTCCATAGTGATGGAATTTCAATAATATTCATCTACCAATTTATTTTTTTAATATCTATACGATCTTGTTGTATCCCTTCTGCATTTTCATGACACTACAATTTAGCATTTTGATTGTGATAAGGTTTACTTTTACATAGATCTAGTGAAATCTTTGCAGAAATTTCATGGCATTCTCTACATTCTGGTGTAACTCTACTTTTTTTTATCTCGGGATAGAAATTTACAAATTATGATAATGGAATACCTTTTTATCTCAAATGATCATCATTTTAGCATGGCTTAGGAAATTTAACGTTAACATATTTTTCCTTCGAATTAAATAATAATTAACACCAAAAAGGTAAAGGATAATTAAATCACATGGTGTTTGCACATGGAAATAAAGGTTGAAGGGAAATTGTTCCAAGCTATATATATAACCTCTTCATTATTGTTCTTAATTACACTTCATGTTTATATAGGTTTATTGTGTCTTTAATGAGAACAATGATGTGTAAAGAAAACGTATATCATTTAAAACAAGCTTAGTTGCCCCTATGTTTTAAATGTTTTCATCTATTATAAGGATCAAATTTGATTTCAATCATTAGGCCTTTTGAGTTAATGAAGGTACAACATTTAAGGCATCAATTTAAAAAAATAAGAATTCGGTAAAAATTAGGGCCTCACCAGAATTTAACTTAAATGTTAAAGAATCATGATAATCAATTATTATGGAAGTGGAAGAATAAAACCACTTTGAGTAAGTCCATATGAATGAGTAAAAAGATTGGAAAGGAAACAAACACAAATTGCACAACCATGTGCGTGGAAAACATTGTGACGAAGAAACAAGTTCATATGAAAGAATAACCTCTTCAAATCGAAATCACTCAAAATAAAGCAAACCAAAACAATACAAAAATAATCTTAGAAACAATTATATGGAGGGCCCCATAATTTTGAGAAAAATTAAAGGGATTCATTGAGACCTCAACATGACTATAGTAAAGCATTGATTAAATTCCTTCACTTTCTCTTTCTTTTACATTTATATAGCACCTAACTCTTTGTATAAGGCCACAAGAGTTTTATCTTCCCCAAATTTTCCAATGAAATCATTTTCAATGTCTTCCCAACCAAATATAGAACTCGGAGGAAGGTTGAAATACCAAGTGGAGGATTTTTTTACGAAAGTGTAAGGGAAAAGTCTATATACCATGTCCTCATAATGGACAATGAGAAGTTGGGTAGCTAAAAAGCAATTATTTATATGATCTTCTAGTGACCTGAATTTGTTTAGGTCGAATTTTGGAAGAAGTCTCTCCTGTTTTCTGGGCATTTCATGTAAAGGTTTGATTAGGTTCAGTGCATCTTGGGAAAACTATGGTGGAATCATTGGTCTTCGATTTATATTTTCACCCATTTTGTCTTTGAACTCAAGTTCTTAGTTTTCACCACCAAAGTTATGCTCAGACCTGGGAGGAGTGGGAGGAATTTGACTTAAGGGAACATGCACTTCCTATAGAGAAGTTTCAATAAGATCCTCTACTGCATCAATAAGGATATTAGCCCGATTATTGGGTCATCTTACGTGGGTATCTCTCCTCCTAGGGAGTTCTGAGGCTATAGGTAATTGGCCAAGTATTTTTGCATATGCATGGGAAATATGAAAAGTTTCAGCGAATGCTTCATTGGGCATGGGATACTAAGCTTCGGGTTGAGTTTCAGGACTACCAATAACAATTTTGAATGTGGGGTTCATGTCTTCAAAGGTAACATCATGTTCAGATGGGATATGAGGAAAACATTGTTGGAAAGGAATATTTTCAGAGGACTAGTTGTGGGACTATAGTGAATTTATGTAAGCCATACAAATTCAAGCCCTCCTTCTAGTGCTAGTTATGTTTACGGTGTGGAAATTCCCTACAACATTAAGGGGTAGTCTCTGGTACACAATCCCAATTAGACTATGCATCATTTGGTTTAGGAGACCCATCTGGATTTTGGCTCGGCTACCATTATTAGTTGTGACATTGGATGGTTGGATGGTTATGTAAAATAATATGTAGATGAAGACTATCTAAAATCATAACATAAATATACTCTCCTCTAACCTATCCTATCCTAACCTAGGAGAAAACTATTGTAACTGAATGAGAAGAAATAAAACTAAATTCTACAAAACACTCCAATCTGATAATTGTTAAGAAGGTTAAAAGATAGATAACATAGGTATACAAATGTATAACCAGAATAGTATAAGTCATATTATTTCATACATTAACAACCCATATGCTCAAGACATAAACATGAGAAAGAATAACACAACTATTACAAAAATAACAATTGTTTTTTAGAATAGACTATGGAAAACATTAAATCCTTACAACACATTGTAAATAGTAAATAATGTACTGAAAAATAGTTGATAGAAAGCCACCATTTACAAACAATTGTTCTCTCTATCAAAACTATCCCTAAGGGATTCTCAATATTAGTTAACAAAGTGTATCTTTGAAAAACGTTTCTTGAGTTTATACAATGCTTGAAGAGCCCCTACAAAATAGGATTCTTCCTTTATTTATACAACTATTACTAACTCCTGAAAATGACTTCTTGCATTCGTCAATAAGCGGTTACAAAATTGCTTCAACTCCATTTAGTAGCTTTTTGACACGTGTGAGAATAAAGGAAAAACTGAAAATTGTTGGAAAAAAACAAAATAGAATGTATTTAACAACAAATCCAAATTTTCTATTTTGTCTTTTATACGTGCTCTTATCTCTGATGTAGGTTGTCCAAATCTCTAACTGATCATAGAGTGATGTAATCCTACAATAGGACAATTCTTCATGTGTTTCCTTGTGCGTGGCTATGTTATCATTGAGGGTCTTCATGTATTTTTCCAAGGTAAACATGAAGGCTTGTATCACGGTGTGGACATCAGTAGGATGTATGAGATCCTACTCGATCAAGTCAATCGTTGCCTTTGTGGATGATTCAATTTGTTCTCGCCTTATGCTCTATTTTATTTTATCTATAAGTTGTTCCATCGTGAGAGTCTTACCGAGCTCTTCCAATGGAGGGAGATGACACTTTCATATCAAAAATTGTGCCCCTTTGTGTAGTTGTGAATAGATTTCCAACACTTTGGTCATCTCTTTGTATACTCTCTTTCTAGCTTGCTGACAATGGTTGAGTGAAGTGTAGTCAACTTTTCTTTCTATACTTGGAGGGTGAGGTATCCCGATTGGCGTATCTGGTTTCTCAATAATCCATCTATCAATATCACCTATACATTCCTGGATAATGATGAACTGAGTGTTCTTGGCCTACACTTGACTATGTTGTTCTATAATAGTGGTTGTCATCTATTGAAAAAGGTGTAGGTGTGTACACATGTCTATCATGGCTTCCTCTAGTTCTTCCTTGACTTTCTCTACACTGGCCTTGACCTATTTCAGGCTATCATCATCTATGTTCACATGCTTGAGATGCTCTTCATCTCTCTAATCCTAACATCCTCCTCTAGATTATGGAGGTATAAGTTTTTGATGTTATGATATATCGTCCTAGTGAAAGAGGTGTCAACACAATCTATGAAAATTGGATCCTCAATAACATTTTATGTTACCAGGGTTTGTGTTAGGACGGATATTGGATTTCCTCTCGTGATCGACACTTTCCTTATTTTATCCTATATAAGTCTATTTGTGACCTTATCATACTTGAACTTCTTTATATTGGGAAACTTTCTTTGGTTTGTATGGGGTATGAAGCCCCAAATCTAATCCATCAAATTGAGGATGACTATTGGTACCTCCCATTGATATCTCTGGAATGTTAGTGTCCATTGAAGACACATCATCATTCCTTGCTTCTTCATCCTTATTGCATTGTTCCTCATCATCTTCCTTGTCCGCAGCCTGATGCAGAAGCATCACCATCATCAATTAATGAGGCAAGGTGAAGGATGACTCGACATTCAGCACAACGCACTAAACTAGTTTGGATTGCAAGGAAATCTCATCACTTTAATTTGTGAAAGCATTGTAATTTAAGATCTAATAAGATATTGAAGCTTGAGCCATTGTATGTTCTCCAAGAGATTGTATTTTATTTTAACACATGTAGGATTGTACACATTTTGAGCACCGAATCATATCTAGATTGTAATATTCATTTATTGTAATAATCCTAATAGTGGGATGCTTTCACTAAGATAGTCTAGAGGGAAGGCTTAAGAATCCCCCTCATGTATATCCCTGAAGGCCCAAATCCCGAAGTAAATATGGATCATTGGTCATCGGGTACATGTGTCCACATATTAGTGAGCATTCGGAAGTCCGGTGATCTGAAGGATCATGAGTGAAAAGTGTTCAGGCATGAAAAGGCCCAAAGCCCCGAAGCCTGGAGTTAATCTAGGTCATTCATTATTGGGGACATGTGGACCATAGATATCTTCCCTTCACCACTTCAGTGTTTGGCGATTCGGGAGTCTAGTGGTGAATAGGAACTAAAACTCCTAAATCTTGGAGTTCCGGAGTAGATCAAAACTATTGGTTGTTGGAGAAATGTGGACCGTTGATCCAGGAGCCCTCTGGGATTTTGTCAATTCGATGTTCGGAGGAATTGGAGTTTTGTGTTGTAGGATCCTCTGAAGCCCAAAGATCTGGAGCCATAGAGCACTAGAGTAGTTCACTAGTTTGACATTTGGGTGATTTGTGGTGTTGTGTTGAGAAATCTTCTGAAGCCCGTAGCGTCGGAGCACTAGTCCGAGAGTTCACTAGTTCGACGTTAGGAGGAATTAGCATGTTGTGAGGTTAAAACTCTTGATTCCTGAAGTGGCATAGAGCTAGAGTCTCGAAGCTCTGGATAAGTGCCATTTGGATGAGCGTCTAGTTCCATCCCATGGTCATATGAGATTTTGGTCGAAGTTAAGGGGCTAGCACCTGAAATCTGATTTTAAGGATAAAGGAGCTTAGAGAAGGAGCCCGTGGGATTCATATTTGTATAGACCTATGCCTAAGGATATTTTAAAGAGAATGTGAACATTAATTGGGGATCCAACAAAGATCCTAGAGCTAATTCATCTCCATGAAAACGATCCTAGACCAGGAGGTCGTACAAACCCTAGAAGGGGTGGGCATTTTCATCAAGTGGTATCAGAGAAAGAATAAGTTATGTGAAAAGAAACATTTAGAATCATTCTGCCAAGGAGACATAGGGAGAGACCTATGGTTAATGCAGCTATGGAGGAGGATATGAGACAACTTCGCACAAGGTTGGATGCCATGGAAACAGCAAAAAGGAGAGAACCAGAGACTAGTGATGTCATTGAAGTTAAAAGTGAAGACGTAGAAGAAGTAGAAGAAGTTGTAGGAGAACAAGCAGTAGAAGAGAAATTGTTGAGAGATGTTGTCAAGATGGGAACTAGAGAAAAAATGGAAGTACCTATGTATGAAGGTAACTTGAACATGGAATAAATGCTTGACTGGATAAGTTATTTAGACAATTATTTTTACAATGAGGAGATTGATGATGAGAAGAAAGTGAAGCATGCAGTGACCAAAATGAAGGCACATGCCGGTTTATGGTGGGACGACTTGCAAGCTAATAGAAGGAGAAAAGGTAAGACTAATATTAATAATTGGGATAGAATGGTAGCTAAGCTTAAATTTAAATTCATACGCAAAGACTATCAGTTGAATATGTTCACAAGATTGAATAATATGAGATAGAAAGGTTTGTTGGTGAAGGAGTACAATGAAGAATTTTATAAGTTGAATTTAATAGTAGGACATAGGGAGAATGATGAAGATAATTTTTCTAGGTATATTAATGGACTGAAGTATGAAATCCATGATGATATTAGTATGATGACAATGAGGATTGTAGAAGATGATTATCAGGTAGCTATGAAGGCAGAAGAAAAATTGACAAGGAAGTAGAGTCATAGGAACAAGGGAAAGAGTCCTAATAGAGGAAGAGGAACCACCAGAGACAAGTTCCATAAATTCAAAGGAGAAGATGGAGGATTTGACAGTTAGACCGAGAGAGGAGGAAGTTCTAAAGGAGGATACTCTAGAGGAATAAATCATTTTCCAAGGGGTAGAGGAAGAGGAGGATGAGGAGAAGTGAAGTGTTATGCTTGTGGGAAAACATGGCACATGTCTTGGGAATTTCGTGAAAGGAAGAATGCAAGAGTTAGGGAAGCTCAAATTTTTTAAGCACAGCAGAAGAATGTGGAGACAGAGATGAAAGAAGAAGAAACTGAAGAAGGAAGATCACTCATGATGAGGAAAGATCTCATAAAGACATAGAAAGAGGTATGAGAACCAGTACAGAGGAACAGTTTGTTTAGAACTTCTTGAAAAACCATAGACATAGTATGCAAGGTGATCATAGACAGTGTGAGTATGTGACATCCCTGTCTCTCAAAATCCCTACCGGGAAATGCTACCCAACGAATCTATATTTTAATTCTCTTCTTTGATACCATCTTATAATGTCCCCAACAAGCACACAGGTCGAGCAATGCCATAGAGGAAACATCTATGATATATATATAATGAAATTTTAAACAGACATAACATTTTTTTCATACACATATTCATGCAGAAGCGATAGTAATACATACATGCAATAAACACAGGCAATTCTGATAACAATATAACACATGTACACGATACACATCACAAAGACAACATATATTTGGTACTTATGTTTTAATAGATGACCACCAATTGTGTGCAGACCTTCCAGTAACCTCCCTACCTTAGACCACACTACTCATCATGCTCAATAGTGGGTCACCCCCGAGATGGGACTAAACTTCACACAGGGAAAAGGAATCCTAGACCTAGGTTGAGGCTACGGGAAACAACACAGTGCAACTGGAAGGATTCTCTCCAAGGATCCTACTTACGCCCACTACTCACAGACTCTCATTCATCACATTCCTTTCCCACCCCAGGAATATGCACCCTCACTATTCCACAATCCATTGACTACTCCACTTCCCTTCCAGGGCTTCAACAACAGGCCAAATCAAGAATTCTCAGAGCTCCGTAGTTGGTATTCGACTCCCTCCAGGAGAAATCACTTCCCCAACAAACTCTCTCACCTGGAGAGAGTTTATCATAGGAATGTAAACCTATTTTTTCAACCACGGACCTGACAACCCACCCCTTCAACCATGGGCCTGAAAACTTGTCTCTTCAACCACAAGCCTGACAACCTACCTCTTCAATCTACAACAACCAAAATCGGGTAAGGAAAGGGAACGACTCAGTAAAATTACAGAGGTTCACAATGGCGGAAATGGCTCTAGATGTGTGCTTGTTCAGTGCATGCTTGAACTGCACAAGGGATGACCAGAATGTTGAGGATGAACTCGTGGGAAAACTAAATGGCTAGACTAGTCAGAATGATGAGAGAGAGCAAGGAAAATGGTGAGAATGGTTGGTATGAAAAATTGTGAGAGAGCTGACTGGTGCGAGAGAGCTCCTCAGGAAGGTAGCCAAAATGGTTTGTGAACCCCAACAATAGTGGAAATTCCCACATAAATCTGCATGCATCCTGGTTGACAGTTGGCTCTCCAGGAGCATGTTCCTCTCCACTTGGAGTTTGTTCCTCTCTGCAAAGGAACTTAGGATAAATGGGTTTATTTCCCCACTTTATTATTTTTTCAGGAATACATTATAATATTCCCTTGGGTTAATCCCTCAAACTTAATCCCTCTTTCTTAGCCTCTTATCCCCATTCCTTTCCCTACCCAGTGGAGCTTAGTCCCCCATAACTCTTTCTTCGTGGTTGGTCTACACACAACAATGTTTTTTTTTTATTAATAATCTGCATAATTACATATACAAAATCAGGCCCACTGGCCTTAGCATCTACGCTCTCTGGCCTATTAAACACATAATCCTACTAGCTTATGATTACTTGGCTCACTAGCCTATAAACATCCTTACATTTCACAAGGGGATCGGCCTGGAGGTATTACATAGTACTAACAACTTGGTATCCACAGAGATGGTAGAAAAGATGAATTTGGAGACAACAACACATCTGAGTTTGTACATGGTGTTGTGGTTGTAGAAATGGCATCAAGTCATGGTAAGTCAACAGTGTAAAGTTGAGTTTAAAATAAGTAGTTACAAGGATGAAGTTATATGTGATGTCATACCTATGGATGTTTGTCATGTTATGTTGGGGATACCATGGAAATATGTTAGGAATGTCATACATGATGGGAGGAAGAATACATATACCCTTGAGAAAAATGGGTGTAAGCATATGTTGTTTCCAATAGAAGATAAATGATTCAAAGAGGAGGCTCGTCCTAGTATACTTCTCATGAGTGGGAAGGAGCTCTTGAAAGAAGTAAATAAAGACTAGGAAATGTAGTTTGTTGTTATAGGTAAGCCAAGATTCATCCTTACAAGAACTTCTATGAATTATTTTCCTGTGAAATTTTAGGAGTTATTGGATGAATTTGTTGATATTATGGTGGATGATTTACCCCATACTTTACCACCCATCAGAAGTATCAGTCACCATATTTACCTTATTCCAGGAGAAATTTCTTTTAACAAAGAAACATACAGATTGAACCCTCAAGAGAATGAAGAGGTCAAGGAGAAGGTACAAGATTTGTTGGAGAACTATGTTGAGTCCAAAGAAGGATGGAGGTTGGATAATGTGCACAAATTCTAGAACCATCAACAAGATAACTACCAAGTATAGATTTCCTTTACCCAGAATGGATGATTTGATGGATTTTTTGAGTGGATCTAGTTATTTTTCCAAGATAGGCTTGAAGAGTTGTTATCATCAAATAATAATGAGAGAGAGAGATGAATGGAAAACAACATTCCAAACAAATGAAGGATTGTGTGAATGGATTGTTATGTCATTTGGCTTAACAAATGCACCAAGTATGTAAATGAGGTTAATGAATGAAGTGCTCAGAGATTTTATTGGAAAGTTTGTGATCGTTTATTTTGATGACATTCTATTTTTTAGTAAGACCGAAGAGGAGCGTCTAAGACACTTGAATATGGTGTTGAGAAGGTTGCAGTGAGAAAAGTTGTTGGTGAATTTGAAGAAATGTGATTTTATGAAGACAAAAATTATGTATTTGGGATTTGTAATCTCTTCAAATTAATTGAATATGGACCCAGAAAAGGTGAGGGCTATAAGAGAGTGGCCTTCTCCAAGAAGTGTGTTTGAGGTAAGATGTTTTCATGGGTTAGAGAGATTTTACAGAAATTTCCTTAGGAATTTTAGCAGTATTTGTGCACCCATAATGGATACTATAAAGAAGGAGAATGGTTCTTTTGACTGGACAAAAGAAGTCGAGAAAGGATTTAGAGTGTTGAAAGAAAATATAACAAAACAACCTATTTTAGTTCTGCCAAAGTTTAAGAAGACTTTCTAGGTCAAATGTGATGCAAGTGGAGTGGCCATTGACACAGTTTTAAGTCAAGATGATAAGCCTGTTGATTATTTCAGTAAGAAAATGAATGATGATAAGAAGAAGTATTGGACATATGATAAGGAATTTTATGCTATAATTCAATATTTGAAAAAATGGAGACATTATTGCATACCAAAGGATTTTATTTTGTATACTGACAATCATGCTTTTCATTTCATAACCAAACAAGAGAAATTGAACCAAAGACATGCCAAATGGGTAGAATTCATGCAAAATTTTACATTTATTATTAAGCATATTAATGGGAGTTCTAACAAGTTTGAAGATTCTTTGAGTAGGAGATGTTTAATCTTGCAGGAATTCCAAGTGGAGACTTTGGGATTTGAACACCTCAAGGAGATGTACCAGGAAGACCCGGATTTCAAGGAAGCTTAAGAAACATGTGAAAATCCTTTGTTTAGGGATAGAAATAAATGGATGGAGTATACGATCCAAGAAGGACTATTATTCAAAGGAAGTTGATTGTGTATCCCAAGATGCTCAATCAGGGACAATTTGTTAAAGGAGAAACATAGTGGAGGATTGGATGGACACTTTGGCCATGATAAAACATATGCAAAGTTGATTTCTTCATACTATTGGCCAGGTATGAGGTCTAATGTGAAGAATTTCATGGACAGATGCATCATATTCCAGTATGCTAAAGGAAAGCAGTAGAACACAAGATTGTATCAACCGTTGCATATTCCAGATAGGTCGTGGGATGTTGTAAGTATGGATTTTGTTATGGGATTTCCAAGAACTCAGAGGAGAAATGATTCAATCTTTGTGGTGTTTGACATTTTTTTTAAATGGAACATTTTATACCATGTCACAAAACTAGTGATTCTACCCACATAGCGAATTTGTTTTTCAAGGAGATTCTGAGATTGCATGGGTTTCCCAAGAGTATAGTCTCAAACAGAGATAACAAATTTGTGGGACACTTTTGGAGGAATTTGTGGAAAAATTTGGGAACAAATTTGTCTTTTAGTTAAGAATATCACCCTCAGACAGATGGATAGACTGAGGTAGTGAATAGAAGCTTAGGGAATCTGCTAAGGATTTTGGTAACTGAACATAACATTCAGTGGGATCATGTTTCGCATCAAGCAAAGTTTGCATATAATGACTCACAAAAAATAAGTATTGGTAAGAGTCCATTCCAGATAGTATATGGAATGCATACAAGAGGAATTTCAAAATTAAGAGATTTGGGAAAGACTAAATTTCGAAGTGCAGGAGCATAGCATTTTGTTGTAGAGATGAAGAAGTTGCATGATCAAATCAAAAGACAACTACAAGATAGAAACCAAAGATACATGGACATAGTAGACCATAGAAGAAAATAAGTGAATTTTGATATTAGAGATCAGGTCTTGGTAGACCTAAGAAAGGAGATATTTCCAAGAGGGAAATATAATAATTTGAAGATGAAAAAGATAGGCCCTTGTAAAATCCTCAAAAAATTTGTTACAAATTCTTATGAGATTGAACTGCCAAAAGACATTGGAATTTCACCAATATTCAATGTAGTAGACTTATACCCTTACAAGGTGGATTACATAGAAGGGAAATATGATCAAGAGGAGAATTAGTGGAAGCGACAGATTCCCATAGTAGAGAAGTTGTAGATAGAGAAGATTTTGGATCAGAGAATTGCTAAGAAAACAAAGAGGAAAGTTTACTATGAATATCTGGTTAAGTGGGAGAATCATCTAGCAGACGATTCTAGTTGGATAACTGAAACAAATATCCAGAAGCATGGAAATATAGTGGAGGATCTCATTAACAAGATTCCATGAATTTTTTTGTCCATAGGAGTATGATGCAGGAGCATCACCATCATCAATTAATTAGTCAAGGTGGAGGACAACTCAACATCTAGCATAGTACACTAAACTAGTTTGGATTCCAAGGAAAGCACGTCACTTTGATTTTTGAAAGAATTATAATTTAGGATCTCATAATATCTTGAAGCTTGATCCATTGTATGTTCTCCAAGAGATTGTATTTTATTTTAACACCTGTAGGATTGTACACATTTTGAGCACAAACTCATATCTATATTGTAATATTCATTTATTTTAATAAGCCTAATAGTGGGATGACTTTAATTGTGATATGAAAGCACTAAGATATTTTGGAGGGAAGGTTTGAGAAGCACCCTCATGTATAAATAAATGTAATCTATGCCCAAATGAGGTTGTTAGTTGTTGTTAATACTTGTTGAAAGAAGAAGTTGAAAGTTGTTGAGATTTGTTGAACTCCTTGTAAATATTTGTTGAAGGAATAGAGAAGAAGAGAATTGCTTCCAAGTTTCTGAGCTCGCTTGTCTCTGAGTAACTAAGTAAATGTTGTGTTATTTATCTTTGTGTTTTATGTGTGTGTGCATCTAAATGGATTTTTGAATGAATCATTAATGTTTATTTAAGTTTCAATTGTTTCTCTTCTGAACTCTCGGTGCAAGGAGTGCACAGTTCCTATGCAAGGAGTGCGGAGGCTGAACTGTTATAGTTTCATAATATCAAGAGAGATTGTGTAATTTTACAAAGAGTGAGCGCAAGGAGTGCACCTATACTCATAGGAGTATACAATATCAGAGAGTATATCGGTGCAAGGAGTGCACAGAGTCAACACTTAGTTAAAGTGTTGAAGAAGCTCAAAGGAGATATAGCACAAGAGTGTGCAAATCCTATGCAAGGAGTGTAGAAGGTGAGAACGGTCTAAGTGCTAGACTGTAAGTGAAACTCAAAGTGTGCACAAAGTTCTAAGTCTTTTGAGAGAAAATATCAGGAGGGAAGCATAAGGTGTGTGCCAGAAACTAAGTCCTTCAAGTAAAAAATCCAAAGGAAGAGAAATCCCTTTATTTCACAGTGAACGACCGAGATATGATCGGGAGAAGTTAGAAAACCGCAAAACCATTGGATATGGAGAAGGAGCGTAGACACTAAACCTGTTGAGAACTCAACACACCCTAATTTGTTTTTTTACTTTTTGGGTACCACTTGATCTTCTGCACTATCTGATTCGATTTCATTTTGGGAAATGTTTTTTCTTTTCTTATTTTCATGACTCTCATCACCTATTCAGGTTTGATGGAACTTATGAAACCCCATGACTAAAATACCTTGACACCTGAATAAATAATCGATATCCAAACACTGTGTTGTAACAGATATTAAATTC
>ML800635.1:143226-153871 GCA_009831015.1 Picea engelmannii
AGTCTATGTCCCAGACACAAACTTTGTATTTCATGATGCTGATGAACTACAACTATGAAGTGTTGCACCTGGAGGAAAAACGACATACATTTATGCTCTTATGAAGAACACAGGAATAATATATGCTAATGAATTGAAAAACTCGAGACTCAAATCTTTGTCTACGAATATTCATCCAATGGGCGTAACAAATAGCATAATCTGCAACTATGATGGTAGAGAGCTGCCAAAAGTGTTGGGTCCAAATTCACTTGATAGGGTGTGGTTAGATGCACCATGCAGTGGCACTGGTATCATTCGGAAAGAAGAAAATGTGAAAATTAAAAATAATGCTGAGGATATAATGAAATGTGCTTCTTGCAGCAATTGACATGGTGGATGCAGGCTCAAAATTAGGGAGGAAGCGTGTTATAGTGGCCACCAAAGAAAATGTGGATTGCATCTCTTAATCTACGTAGAGGAAAGATATTTTGGAGACACATGCTGGCAGAAACAGATGTCGAGGATGAAATTAACATTTCCCTTAGAAAATATTGCGTCATTCACCTTTGTGTATATCTGTTCGTGTACATTGGTTTTGGTTTCCATATGTGTTGGCACCTGTTGAAACTTCTCTTTACTCCTCCGTCATTGTTTAACTGTTGTTGCATGAATAATGATAGTTAGACTACCGCGATACCCATAAAAATAAAATTAAAGTGGATTGGACAAGAAAAAACCAAGACAATGATTTGGAAGAGGTGCCCCTACAAGATGATAAGCAGTGGTTAAGGAGATGCTGCTGAATGGAACTTCGACGAAGAGAATACAACAGAATAACACTCAGAGAAATATGTTGAAGGGTTCAAAAGACACTCAACCCAATAACACTCAGAGAAATACGTTGAAGGGTTCAAAAGACACTCAGCCCAATAACAATGACAGAGGCGTTTCAAAGAGTAGACCAGCATCGAAGGAACCATCAATACCCCACCTGCCAAATCAATTAGTAATGGATTGCAGAGCATCTGGCAGTTGTCGAATTCCATCAAAATGCATTGGAACACTTCAAAGACCTAAATGGATAGTTTTTCCATGGATGACATACTACGTGCCAAATGATAATCTCTTGTCCGATGCGATCAGGGTGGGAGACATTGATTTGGTAAGAAAATTTATAGCAAAGGATCCAGGCATCTTCAATATGTTGCGGCAGGTGGAACCAATTATTCTCCTGGTCTGAAACTAGAAGAGGTATTAATTGATCGGGGATCAAATCTTCCGATGTGGTCATTAGTTCCACAAATACTGTATACTCTCTATTGTTCAAACGGGATTGGAAATAATACTCTGGTAGTTCCCAAAAATAAAATTATTCTGTTAGCCGTCGGGCTGGCCTTTCTCTAAATGGCCGCCACCGGGCTCGCATAATCGGTCTTCGTTTGGTCCACAATTATCGTCCTCGGGGGTTTCGCAGCAACTCTAGAAATGATAGACTTTTGGTTCATGACATATTGTCGTTGATAGAAGGCACTCACATCTTCAGACAAAAACGTGAGTTTGAGTGGCGAAGTAATGCCTAGTCGAAGGTTCAATAGGTTCTTCCTACCGAGAAGTCGTCCATAGTTGCAATAGTAGTTGGAATAGTGAACAGGGTGCTCTTCTTACTGCAATTTTTTTCAGTTATCACATGCGTCTTTTTGTCTCTGTATAGATTAGTGAGGCAATACTATGGCGTAGTTTTATATAGCAGTATTGCTCTTAATATTTTCTACGGGCTGTCCCTAGCCGACTCGGTTCTATATGTGCTTCAGAAGACCTACTTGAACTTCAGAAAAAACTATTTGATCCCGAAGGTGACTAAATAATATCCATATTCACCTTTATTTCTATGACATATATTTATGGTGCATCAATCGAAGCTTTTTAGAGGGGTTGAAGATGAATTTTTTGTCATACAACATGGAGTTGCTGCTATCGAGCGGTGATGATGAATAGTTGAGGGGGGCTCAAGTCTTGTCCGCCCTTTCAAAAAAAAAAAGTTGGATTTAGTATAGAGACGTTAGATGCTATCAGAGCCGTGCAAGAGGTGCTCGAGAGATTAATCGAGATGCTGCAGTACCCTCACCAAATGTACATTTGAATAGAGGCTGCACGGATAATCTCAAATATGGTCAGCATAAACCGCCATCTTAGTAAGGTGATAGCCATACCTAGGTTTATGGAATCCATAGTGTCTTTGTTGTATGATAGCAAGGAAATTGAAATCTAGTACCTAGGACTGAAGATAGTCGAGAGCTGGGTCGACGACAAGGAAAACTGGGCCAAAATGGGAAGTAGCAGAGACTTACTTCCCAAACTTATAGGTATGACTGAATTAATTCCCAAACAAGCACCCATAGAGGAGATAGAGCATTAAAGGCAACTTACTACGGTGAAGCTTGTCATGAATAGAGTACAAATGCTTCTACTCTTGTTTTCTTATTCTTCTCGGTGAAAGGAAGTGGGAATTTCTGTGGCGTGGCTGAAATGGATGGTCCCGTAGATTTTCAAGAAATGGACAGATTGATGTGAGCAGTTGCGTGAAGCCACCAAAGAATAATGTGGACACAGAGGAGATGCATCAACCTTCTATGGAAGTCAATAATCGACACACACATAGAGTAACTCAGAGGATGGAGGATATGGTAAACACATCGTTAACTATTGAAGATGCACTTGTCGCTTTGTTTTCTCTCAGTGATCACTTGCGTTGCAGAAGTTACGAAGCTGAAATTGGATTCAAGTGAATCTATTGTTTTTACAATATGCATTTCTGTTATAGTAACCTCCAAACGCTTGGTAAAGTGATGACAACCAGCATTTGAATCAAACTATACAAAGCAATAATCCATGACTAGTAACGGTTTAAAGTGCTGGCGGAGGCATTTGGCAGATGCATCGAGCATTCGCATAGTCCAAAGGAGGCAAACCGGTCCAGATTCCTAGAACACTAAGAGTCTTATTTTTCTTTTAAAAGACTGATGTATGTAAAAGTAGAAGCGGAGAGCCCGGGAGCCTTGAGAGGCTGGGTTTGTAATGCATTTTTTATCAAATATAGAACAGAGTGCCAAGAGATTCTATACTTTATCACTGTCTAATTATGTTTTCTTCCTGTATTATTGTTTCTGAAGTTTTCATCACTGCTTTTTCTGCCTTATGTTCATTATTTCAGCTTGTAATGGTTACAATTCAGTACAACCTCTGTTGTAGTTATTTGAAGCATCCCTTAATGTGCAGTTTTTCCTCTGTTTTTCCGTGAGTAGAACAAGACATGCACCTTAATCGTTTTGCCTCATTTACAAGTTTTATTTTTTCACAGCCTTTCCTCTATCTTTCTATGAGTGAGACAAGACCTGCGTTCAGATATTTGAAGTATTGGTGTTATTTCTTCTATCGAAAGGAAAACCAGATACCTGGCTTTTTCTTTCGGTTTTGTTCATCTCCTTTCTTCTATCCATCCTCATGATTTTAAAATGAATTAGATAAATGAGGTAATGCCTTTTGTTTCTAATCTATAAATGAGTGGAATTAATATTTTAGACCTGGTTTTAGAAGCCTCCTATGACTGACCGATCAACAATATTTATTTCTTCAAAAAATGTGCTAAGGATTGGCTCTTTCACATCCTAGAGTCAACTCTTTCAACAACACACTGCACCCAACGTGCTCGGGTTCGAAATTAGAAGGAATTCAAAGAAGAAAAAGGAACCACTCGAGAACCACATTCACTGAGCATCGGTCTCCATTGGCATCAATAGAAGGAAGTTCTTCTTTGCATAAGTTTTTGCATAAAGGTTCGAGAGATAGTCAATCCCCTATGGCATTGGTAGAATATGAGGAGGACAGATTTTAATGAAGGACGAAAAGCAATCGCCAATGGCCGATGCCCGATGCACTTTATTGGGATCGAGGAAAACCCAGAAGGATCACAACAAACATTTTGACCATGATAAAGTTATCCCCAATCACCAATCCCCGATGCGTTTTTATCATCGAGGCCTTTTCAAGGGAGGCGATCCAAAAGCGCTTTGATAGGTTTATCACCGATCGTCGATCCTTGACACTTTTTCGGCATCGGCAAGCTAAGGTTTTTTTTAGAATGAATAACTTAAGGAAAGTCCCGACTCTGATTAATACAAGTGAATTAAGTCACTGGTCTTGAACGTCATGTGTCTTTACTAGATACAAAGGTCATACGGTCTAGTTCTATCTCGAGTAAGTCTTGGTTCCCTAGGGCCTAGTCATACCTCAAAGTCATCTTTGTTGTGTCAGCAATGTACTGTAAGATCGATCGACATTGGATATTTTGTAGGAAAATATCATACGGGACGTTTTCAGCATTACATACGATCAGATTTTGGCCATTTAAGGAGCTAATTAATACCCAATCCCGCATTAGTTTCTACCTCATGCACCAAACAAAGCAACCTTTTGAAATCATCGATAGATCACATCACCACCCGTGCCTTCGTTGTTAACCCATGATGAATTTGAGTTCTAAAGACTGGGTGACAGGTTTATTGAACTTTCACTCATATCATGAATTGAATGGCCGATGTGACAAGGTAAGATATTTCCTATTTGAAATATCTTGAACTATTGTGAAAAAATTCCTTATGCACGCAAGATAATTCTAGAGCATCTGAAGGAGATAAATGAGCAATTTGAAGGCTATATCGACCCCGTGATTATCAAAAAATAGGTCTTAACAAGCTTCATAGGAACAATTCCACTGAGAAATCTAACCACCAGACACTCATTGAGAGATCCAAAGCTAAAAGAACCAGAGACAGACAAAGGCTCTTCTCCAGGGATTGTGAGGCAATTGGAGTACGTCCCTAGGATGGAGCCTATCGTCAAGACATCAACAAAGAAGGTTTTCATTCAACCTTTGGCCCTTGGTGATATAGAGGCAAGCACCAGATCCCAGGTGGTTCTCCCAAAGTGGGTGGATCTCTTTAACACGATCAATGGAGAAGAATACCTAGAATATGTCCCACACAATGATCCAGATGTAAGGGCACTTGACGACCAGGTGTTCCCAAAAATCCGATGATCATATCTACATATGGTGGAAAGAAGAACCCTCATTTTCCCTTGCATAATTATCATGAAGTAGCTCATCTACCACACAGACACACTGAAATGTTTAATAAATGATGACAATGACAGGTGTGTCAGAGTTTTCCTCCCGGTAGAAGTTCAAAAATATTACAAACTTAGAGACCCAGAGGAGCCACTAAACACAAAATTTGTGGTGAAGTTCCACGAGTGCCATGACACTAGCTGGGTGATTGTCTCATGGTGGAGGGAGGACAATAAATTTACAAATTGGAGAACTGGATGGTATGGGACGGTTAACTTGAGGGAGCCATATGTCTATTTGATGGCTCTCATCTGCCAATTATATAGAGAGAAAGACTGCTCCAAGTTTTTAGAAGCATGGATGCCTTTGGCATACAGAGTTGCAATCATCGGGTGTATCTTCAACTGGGGAGTAATAATATCTAAGAAAATAAGCACATGTGTGCAGCAAGATCAGACGCCAAAGGAAGGGGAAGCACCAAATTTTTACATTGCTTCATAACTTCTCGATGTCATGTGCACTAGGAACTTCTTCACCGACATGAATCTGATATGACATGTTGCAGAGCTCCAAGTCCACATCTACTTTAGTGTGATATGGGAAAACATGTATAAGAAATCTTACTCCCTCATCTGCGATGAATTCATCGCCCGAATATATTTCATTGTTTTTAAGAAGGAATGCCCAAGGCTGTCGATGTTAGCCAAGAAAATGATATCCAAGGTAGGTCATTGGTATTTTGATGAGTGCACCACCTACATCAGGGTGTTCATGGCCATCAGAGCATCACATCTCCCACTAGATCATGTCCCAAACCGACTAGTCATAGGAGAAATATGTTATCAGACCATATTGCAAGGCTACAATGCCACCCTAGTCAAAGACAAGAAACAAGCTTTCATACCCTACGGTTTCCATGTAGGCCATTATAGGGTTCTATTTGGTAAATGATATCATTCAAGAAAAACAATAAGGGTTGAGCGAACTCAAATTTATATTCTTGACAGGGTGATTTTGCAAGCATGATCCAAAGGGCCTGGTCCTGCAACATGCTTTACAGGTGTCATCCTATTGGTCGTATTCTCACGATAAGTTTGAAGATGAAGTCTTCTCATAGAATTCCCAGTACTGGAATGAGGTCGTGCAAAGGATGCTCGACTAAAAAATGACCAGGTTCAAGGCCACGATCATGAATGAAAAGGTGGAAACAATAGAGAAGTTGGATCAATAGGCCCTTAGAGCCAGGGAAGAAATTAGGGCAGAAGAGGAAACAAAGGTGCAGAACAAGGGATTTTCTTTGACACCAAAGGCACAGGAAAGGGGATTTCTCCTAATGGAGAATACATAGACAGTAATTGATCAGCTACAAAATGACCCAGACCTCATAGAGATGACAAGTATTCTTGTCGACAACCCAATCGAAAGCCAGGAAGGACCAAGCAACCCAGATTCGATACAAATTGGAGAAGCCACAGAGTCGGATAACCCTGAAGTTTCAATGCCACACATCGACTCACCAGGGGGTGTTTTGGTTCAACCTGAGATGGCAAGGATATAAGGGAGATAAAATGCACCAAACCCCCTACACGACCTAATAATGATCTATGATGATGAGGAGAGTTCAGAGGTTTCCCTGGTGACTCCGGTACAAATCAAAGAGGAAAAGGAACCTGAGAAATCATCTTCCCCTTCTCTCGATGATAAATTCAAAGCCTTCCATAGAGTGACCAAGAGGTCGAAAGTGTCTTAGAAACTTAGCTATCGATACACTGGGGACCCAAGTGGATAGCCTAAAGGACAAGATAGGGTCAGGAGAACGAGAAGAAGAAATTCCACAGAAGGAAATCGACACATCACCAGTCGATTATCAAGTAAGTACCAAGCTTTCCCCTAATGCATCAATTTTGGGCGGTATTTTACCTCCCGATGAGCAACAACCAGAGGCTGAACTTTCGGAACGCACATAAGAGCTTCAAGAACCCAATCTTGAGTAGATATACACCATCGAAAGACTAGGAAACATGCTTACTTTGTGAGAACAACAAATCCTCGAACCTATGGATGAGGTCACTGATATAAAATCCATCGCCTACAATCGAAATAGGAAACCCATCATGAAGAGAATCACCAAGAAGAGGAGGCTTACTCTGGACAACTCCATCCTCATCACCATAGAGGAAAAATTGATTAACATGGAGCATGCCAAGACGTCTGAGATTATTGGTGCAGGGATGACAGTCACAGATGCCACCCTTTATAGAGGAAGGAAAGATGAAGAGGCGTTGGTCGTTGTGATGAAGGAGTTGGAGCATCTGCGCCATTTGGAGAAATATTATCAGGACACCATGCAAGCCATGGTGTTCTTGAGAAACGAATTCCAAGATGCCTACGATAAATTCACGAATGAGAGGCATGTTTTCAATGCAAGGATAGTTGATTTCCAAGAAGACACCCTTATGGCGCTGGCGATGTGCAAGGATATGTAAATATGGTATGAAAAATCACACCAAGCGGTGGACAAGATTGATTACATAAACACGGTTCAACAGGGTCGAGACGCTGAAGAGCACGACATTCAGGTACTAAGGGATAGAAACATCGATTGCATAAAGAAGTCACTCAAATACTGGGTGAAAATGACCCAAGAAACTCATTAGGAGATCCAAGAGAAATGGGCCAAGTGCGAAAGGAGTTGGACCAAGATCAATCAGGTGATGAGAGACATCAGCCTCCCAGAATTTGGCACACCCGAGGACTTTGTCGACTTGCATGACGTAGTCAAACTACATGCCAAAAAAGACACATCATGGGATGCAGAGATAGAAAAGGTGGAAAACATGGCACCAGGTCAAGTACAACAGTTCATGGAGCACCTGATCAAGGCTCAGACAATGTTACAATAGTTAAGTGCTAGAGTAGTCAAGTATCAGGCACGGGAAGTGGAGACAAAGGATATCCTTTCGGCCCCAATGGACCAACACAGATTCTCGTATGCCAACATATGCGAGGATCTATTCATCAAATGGTCAGAGTATGAGAAGATTCATCCACTCAAGTGAAACCATTTGATGACTCTTAGAATACTGAGAGATGAAAGCATCATGTGGCGATGTTTTGTTTTACTTAGCTTTCACTTTTGATAGTTATTTTTAGTTAATAATATGTTATAAATAAGAGGATCAAACTATTACAAGAGGTCGATGGTTTTTTCAAAGACCCTCATTTTTGGATTTGTAAAGAACTATTTCAGAGCTATCTTAATTAAGAAGTCTTGTTTAGGACCAAAGACAAGTTTATGTTCATTTTTCATCAAAAGCATGTGTGATTGGATCTAAAGAAGAATTATTTCTGATTTTATCTCATGAATGGATGTTGTAATGAGTAAGAGCCTCTAAATCTGTTGATAAGTTATTTGATTCAATATTTTTATAGTTATTGTCTCTAATGATGAAAAGTAAATCGTTGTGTTAATGTGTGATCAATGATTAGAGCTAAGGAAAATATTTTTCTTTCCATTGTTTATTACACGTATGTTTTCTTCTGATAATTGTATCTCAGTCAATGATTGGAACATCAACAGGTTAATGTATTAGTACTAGGCTTGTCATAGGTGTAAGAATCATTTTCTGCATGCTTGAGCACGAGGGTTATCCCAAGCTTAGCCTTCTTCAGTAGTTAAGTATTTCCCCTTTGTTACCCAGCTAGTTTATGTTGATACTGAGAGGGGGGTGAATCAGTATCAAGTACAATTTAAAACCTTTTTCAACTTATACTTAAACCATTCAATTATATCCAATGAGAAATGAACAATAGTATAAGATTTATACCAATACACCACAGTACACCATGCACAATATATGAGAAATAATCAATAGTTATTGTTCAAGGGAAGTAATGACTTCCAAAGGCAGCTACATCTTCCAAATGTAAAGGGAACGATAAAACTCCAAGAGGAAGATACAATCCTCCAATATCGAGAGAGGGCTTAACTCTCCATACTTTCCCCTTCCTTCCACCCAAGAATATATGAGAGATAATAAAACTTTACATTAAATCATCACCATCAACCAACCATCACATAGAACCTGATAATGCTTCATTAGAATTCTTCAACTTTTGCAATTCTTCAATTCTTGGAATACTTCTATCCTATAGATAATATTACTCAATGTATTTTCTGAAACTTCTCCAAGTTTCACTCCTTTAATCCTCCCCAAAAGGAAGTTATAGAAAGAATGCTAGACCTTATTCAATTCTGGTTTATTCAAGAGACCGAACTTGTACAGAATTCCCCACACTCAATATTTAACATCCGATTTGGAAACTCACACAAAAGAAACTAAAGTCCCTACTATTTCCAATGAAATTTGTCCCACATCATTTGGATTATCTATGAAGAATTTATGACTGTTTTACTCGGAACACCTGTTTATTGACTAGCTTCAAGACTGGTCAAAAACCCTATCTTCCATAGAGTGTATCTCCATAATTATAGTGAATTGAGAGATAAAACTTTTACCATGGGTACCTTGATATTTATTATCAATACCATATCAATTTCACCATCTGAATCGTTCTATAAAAAAAGTTATAGCAAAAATGGTAAGATGACCTGAAAATAACATACCTTAGAACACATCACCAAAAGACTTCATCCTCCCTTGAAATCTGGCCTTCTTTACTTCTGATTTCCTATGAAATTCGAATTTTGTATAAAATGAATGTATAATGATATTTATTTATATCATTTATGTCACTTCCTTTTAACATTAGGGCCGACCTGACACTTTCTTATTTTGTAATTATTTTCTTTAATTATCTTCAGGGCCTACATGTACTTCCTTTTTCAATTCACATTGTCATCTTCAAAAATTCATTTCTCCTCAACCATGAGGATCCACGTGATGTGTCACATACCACCGGAAACAACAAGATGTATATTATCCATCCATGGGTGTTGTATCTTCACGTGCATTTTCCTTCATGTCCAAATACCTTCATCAATCTTGCAGTCCAAAACCCCTGACTAGGGTTGACATCAATGACAACAACCAATCTTCCAACAATCTCCCCCTTTGTCATTGATGGAAACAATCATGCTCCCCCTATCATCACAATCCCAATTTCTCTCCCCCTTTGACATCAATGGAAAAGGGTAGGGATTTCTCCCCCTAATTTTAATGGCAAAAGGTAACTCTATTCTTTGTGGATGCTCCTCTTGAACATGTGGCACTCAATAATACTTCATCCTTATTTTTGGACTTTGTGACTTTTTCTTCCTTGGAATCTTTTTGTGTGGCTTTTGTATTCTCTCTCTTCTTCATGTCTAGGATGTATATGTTGTTCGGTCTTCTTGTTGCAGTTGCAACCAATCTTCCTGAGTTATTTTCTATGATTTTACATTTTCAGGAGTCAAACATAAGAGTGTATCCTTGATCACACATTTTACTAACACTAAGTAGATTATTCTTCAAGTATTCAACCAATAGGACATTCTTTTCTTTTACATTTTTTCTTCCAAGCTCTACTACACTTTCT
>ML800636.1:24788-36862 GCA_009831015.1 Picea engelmannii
ATTAAACACATTAATCAATTCCAACATGTCACTTCCACTTTGTCAATTTGAAAAGAAAACCCCCTACACCATATTTTTTATATCAACACCATATAATATATGTCCCATATTCACTTCTAACAAGTTCCAATTTGCAAAGATCGAATTCACCTCAAAACAATTGCATAAACCATAACTATTGTCCACTAAACATAACTAATACCATGAAAACAATATGCCATAAACACAATATGTCATAACCAATGCATGTGTGAGTTTAAGTTCAAATTTTAACCATATGCCAAAGTAGATGTATAGCAGCCATAAACAAAGTTCTTGTCACTTCAAACCTTCTTTTGAATTTTAAATTTCCAGCCCTTATCATCATTGATTACATGTGAAAACTTGTTCAAACTCCTATGTTTTTCTCAAACTGTAGAATTGTTTCGTAAATTTGTCATGAGCGCAATTCAGAGAAACATTTTTTTTTTTACCATGATTTAAATAAGGGTCTCCTGCCTATCTAGTATATTATTATTATATATGTATATAAATAATAAGGCATTTTAACAAACTTTCATGCAGGTACCCTACGTTGCGCTTTTGGGCGTCAACAAATGGTTAGCTAGGAAAACCTTTTTGGGAGCTATGATAATGGATCTTTTACTGCTACTTGGATTATATGGAAATTAGGGTTTTGACGGATGAAAGATGTTTTGAGTAAGTGTTCTCTTTTTATCTTATGGTTATGTTTATGAACACATTTTTAGATCGATGTTGTTTCTCTAGAGGTGGTTCTTCGTCCGCTTGGATCATGAGGTGGTTCTTCATCTGCTTGGATCATTCTTGAACAAACCCTTCTTGTCAAAATCCTTGGAAAGTTTACTAGTGAAGGAATCTTCCCTGAAAATTTTAGGAGGATTTCCTAGATTTAGTAGTGGACAATCTCTACTCATCACTTCTCTATTTCCACCATCCCTCTCATGGACCATGCTCTTCTTTTCATCTCCCTCTGAGCTAACACCCCCCTTCCTGCCACACCTCCCTGGGGTGCACCTTGCACTATAAGGACAATTAAGACAATGATCCTGACGACGATGATTATCAACATGTCCACAAAAATCCATCCAACAACCCCCTTAGATGCCTTTTTTTTTTTTATCATGGCTCATCACACTCAATCAACAATGATGATTGGGAGATGATGTTATAGCACATTATGAGGTATATTAGTCTTTGTTTCATACAAAGTGTCATATTTAATACATTCAATATTTGAGTAACGATCATAGGTTCAATTTGGGTAATGAATCATAAGCTCATAAGTTATGTTTTTTGCCTTGTTTCACCTTGTTGTCCATCCTAGGAATCCTAGTCCTGTGTTGTCACTCTTAGAGAAAAGGGGTACTATTGGTCCTTAAAAGGGGTAGCATACCATTCCTGATCATACTTACCACTTTTCCATCCTTGATCCTTCCATTCTCCCATGTTTTGGGTAATGTGGTTACATGTACACAAAAAAAACAAGCACCTCATTCTCTTATGAGAAGAAGGGGCTAAAGGTCCAGTGGTAGATTGCAGCTGGCCAATAATAAATAAAGAAATGAGATAATGAGGAAATTTAAAATCCATAGTCCATAATTGAGCTCTACCCCCTCATTAATGGTGATCTCCTCTATTCTTAATGCAAATAAATGCATTCATCAATCAAATAGGACATGAATATATCCCAAATATAAATAAGAGGAAGTTCTATGCTTGAAACTTTTTTAATGGGAATTGCAAATCAAATAATTAAAGAAGAAGGAAAATAAAGGGGTTCATAATGCAAAAAGTGTCGAGGAAAGCGTAACTCAATCCCCAAGCACACCCTCTAAGAAGGAAATCATAGAGGTGATCCCATACATTGTCTTGCATATTAATGACCCCATGCCTTGAAGTAAACCCATGACTCCCTTACATTCATTACATATCTCAGATGGATTCTTCCAGGAAATATCTCTCTACTTGGGTACTTGCACACTTGATAGGCTCTTTTGATGGTCCTTCCATACTTAAAGTTTCCAAATGGCATAAAGTATTGAGCTTGTGTGAAGTTTGAAGGGGACACCCAATGAGAGTTGTTCATTTTGATTTTGTGTTAATAGTTGGTTTACTTTACATGATTCTAAGGACTATTGCTTCTTGTGATTGTTGGTTTTACTTGATTTCATGGTTTTGGATGACCTGGGTGCACCTAATATGGTTTTGGAGGACGTCCTTGTGATTTCACCTAAGAAGTTGTGCACTTTATGTAGGACATAACATATATGATGCAAAGCATTGGGACACTTGATGACTTATCCCTTTATGATATAGGCTCTCACACCTCCTAGACCTTGGACGATGGAAATATGAGATTCTACTTTACACATATAGTTATGCTGGCACATAGATGGGAAATAAGCCCACACCTTGGGAATTATACCCCCTAGTTTATTATATATTTGATGGAGGATGCTTCAATAGCACATGATGGGATACGATGTAGAGATGAGATGCACCATCGTTCCACCTTGGACACTGGCCTTTTCACATTGGATGTTGAGAATATGGATGACAATGTCATGGATTGGGGCTTGCTTTCCATTGGGGAATACATTTGATGAGTTTTGGTTTTGATGATGAGAGATGACCTTCAACGAGGAGAGGTCATCTTTCACTATACTTAGACTACAAGAAAAACACTTTCTTGTGGAAATGTTTACGGAACCTCCTTGAAAAATTTATCCCTTAGTTGTTTATAGTAGAGGTTTTTAGCGGAGGTAGGCGGTCAGAACTTTTTGCATAGGTTTTTTTTCGGTGTACCTTTAAGGTATATATACATTGATGTGTACATAAAACATACTGAGTCATTTCTTAAATGTTCAAACGCACAATCACTGTTCATAGCATAGGTTGTTAGCAGAGGTGGGTGGTCATAAGTTTTTACAGAGGTTATTTTTGATGTGCCTTTAAGCTATATCAACACCAATGCATACATGAAAAATAAATAATTGGCATGTCATTGTTTAAAAGCACCACCATACTTTATAATAAAAAATACATGCATTGAATAAATTGCACTGGTTCCATTGAACATTACACACTTGTGTACCTCACTGTCGTTAGGTGCACCGCGGTAGGGTAAATATTTTTTTTTTATCAAACCAAATTTCATTGTTACAGTGCATCTTGTGCTTCCAAACTCTCAAGCAAGCACCAATGCTCAACTTCCTTCCTAAGACACCCTATTTCCGGTGCTCTACATCAACTTGAAGAGCTCCATCGGTAGATTCCACATATTTCCAAATTTTGGAAATTACCATGAATTTTCATTTCCTCTCAATGGTGCAAACATGCCTTTTCGGGACATAAGAGGCCAGGTAAATTATTTATTACCTTCCTATTTGCATTTTCATCCAATCAAAAGTTGAATTTAGCTTGAAACTTGTCATTTTTTCATTTTTTTTCCAATTTTCCGTCGTTCACCTGAATGTTTCGGCTCTACCCAAAGTGGTGCATATCATGTGTTAGTTGTTATTATGCGAAAGTACTTAGTATAATATTATTTTATTATACTTAGGCTTTTCTAGAATGTTTTTTGTTAGAATAGTTAATAAGTCTAGAAAATAATCGTTTCTTAGACACTACAAAATATGAAATTGTTAGAATATTTATTTAATGTACATGGACACTTGTCATACTCACATGATTATGTAATAATGTTTAAATGAAAAATATTAGTTTAGAATTAGTATGATGAGATTATTAAAGCTCTCCTTTTCTCATGCGAGAGTAATGTTGGAGATTGTGAGTTCTTGCATTAGTTATGTAATTTCTTTTTCTTCTTTAATAAAATTTGTGTGTCTAAGGAAACTTCTTCCATCATTGTGGTATCGAAGATTCAATGATGTGATTTTGGTGAAGAGGATATTCCAAGCAAACAAGACATTGGAAAACTCCATCATCGTATTGGTTGAATATTTTTTTAAGGAAAATAAAATTTAAAGTTCTTTCCCAATTAATATTAAAATTATTTCTTTAGATCTATATCTATATTCAAAGTTTTAGATCTATAGATTGGTTGAGAAGATAATAATTCCTTGAAGTATTGCACGATGTGTTGATATTATGGTAGCTTCGGGAGGTATGAACCTCTATTGTGACCTTTGACAAGATTAGAAAGTTTCGAAAGGAAACAAAGAAATGAAGGAAACCCTAGAGAAGATTTCGGCTGCATAAATATAGTTAATATGAATTAATTAGTACCCAGAAGGAGAAGTCGGCCCAGGCAATCCTGCCAAAATTACTATAAATACAGGGCACCAGTCGCTCATTATTCACACTTCTTAGAATTGCAGAGAGCAGTTTCTGTGCACTGCAGTCCAACAGTTTTGTGCACAAGTCCTGGGGAAGGTGTTGCGCCAGTTTTTGGGTGAGACTATCTGATCAGATTGGTTACTTCTTGCTTGGTGCGTTAGCTTGTCTTGGCTATTGAATTTCTACCAGGATTGTTTTCTCTATCAAGGTAAATGTGCTCGGAGGGTGGCTTCGGCCTATGGTTGGGTGACAAGGGTATTGTCAATGGAAAAACGAGAACAATCCTTAATATTCTAACACGGTGTTCACATGTACCATGGAATCACTACATCAAATGTATGCATAATTTATTTCTTTCTCACTAAAAGAGAATTTGCAGAAGTTTGAGTGTGAAACCTTTGAGAGTTTTATTGGTTTATATAAACCTAAACTCTGCATGCTTTAAAAAAATTCTAAACCTGATATCCTTACACACAAATTTTACACACAAAATTATTTCTTGCTATCTCTTCTTCCCATTGTTGATCCAGTTGTCCTTGAATAAAATTCCTTTCTATCTCTCTCAATGAGCACTGCCACCAGTGCGTCTCATATATATGTATGCACTAGTACTAATAAAGTAAGAGCACCGCGATAATGTTAGGGTCTGTTATCGCACAGTTTGTAGCTAGGTCAAATGGTTATGAAATGGAGGTCAAAATGGCGTAACAGGAACCTGCCCCACCCAATGTCACCACGATGGGGAGGTTATTTCTCTTTAGGGAGGTCAGGCCCAGGGGAGACGTCCCCGGTAACCTGGAGTTTTGAAGAGGCAAAAGTTTAAAAGTCAAAAGTAAAGTTACCCCTTCACAGGTCACCACCAAAAACAGATAGTCCCAGCTAAACAACCAATAATGAAGTGAGGCCCCAAAGAAGAACACCTTCTCGGAACAAAGCAACAACAAACCAATATATGCAAACTATGATTCAATGGGTTAGTACTTCATAAGACTATCTGATATAAGAAATTATGGCAATAAATATTGAAGAAGTCAATTTTTATCAATATAGCAATGCAAGTAATATCACTTCCTCAATAAATACTGAAATGACATGGCATTCAATGTAGCAAATCAACACACCATCAATTAATGCCTAAATCACTATTTAATTGCTCTTAAAATAAGACGTTGCTGCATAGAGATAAAATATTCAAGTGTGACATCATCAACTTAGGGTTAGTATGTTAGGGTTAGTGTAGTTAGGGTTTTAATTCAAAAAGGAGTTTGAGAGTGTTTGGATTTGATTTCACTTCAATGCTGGAGGCTTAGATCAGTGCCTTAGGGTTAAATGGAGTTAGAAAGTGAAGGACGCACAAGTTGAAGGGGACGAGATTTCAAAGGACTAGAGGGAAAGGTTTCAAGGTGCTTCTAAAGAAGGGCCTCAAAGCCCTAGGGGAGATAGGCTCACTCTGGTGTTGCTAAAGCAAGGCCTCGTGCTCTCTCCTCCTTCCCGACAAACAACTAGATCAATGAAAAGCAAAGTCAAGACAAGAGAGTTTAAAGAGGGAGAGTGTTGCTAAGACAAGGCTCTTTCATCAAACCCCAAAAGAAAACGGCCCTAGGTGTAGGTAACCTAGGCCTAGGATGTCTTCTTCCTCTTGAAGTTCAAAGGTACGACTAGCTTAAGGGAAGAAGAAAAAAGAAGTGTAGCTATGGCTAGGCTCTCTTCTTCTTCTTCAATGGCTAATTTTTTTTTTTATCAGGGGACATGAGACAATGACCTACTTGTGTGTTTGTCCCCTAGGGTTTTGATTCAACAATATTTATAAATAGATGCAAGAAATTAAACTACAACCATTCAATCAAGAAGTTTTGCAGAAAAATACTTACAAATCATCAAGAAAATAATCATGCAAACCCTAGTTGTACACCTTCCTTCAAGAAAAACACCATAGAATGCCAAAAAATCTCCTCTTTCAACAAGTGCGCCTTCCTTATTTAAGACAATAACCCCAATAGGGCAAAAATCAGACCTCACTAATGAGTGAGTGATGTGTTATTGTTAAAATGAGGCTAAAACTCCTCAATATATACTGTATCAATGGCCTTAATTAATTTTAGGTCATAAAAATGGTCGACAAGACCATAATACTATTTTTACATTAAATTGTCAAATTAAAACCCTAACTGAGATGTAAAAAAGGTAAAATCCCCTTCAAGGGAGGTGCTAGCCCCTTTTAGGGAAGATGAGACATCCAGGAGAAAAACGTTAGCTCCCTAGGGGCCTATCCAACATGCCACATGTGCCACTGCTGCCCAGTCTACCTCAATGAATGTTCATGAAGCTGGATGACATCATGGTGAGGATAGGGGTGTCCAGAGCCTTCCAAGGCCAACGTTCCATTGAAAAGGGGTCATTTCCCCTTGGTCGGGCTCCGCTAAAGTGCCTCTGATGGAACATCCTCTTCTTCTCTGGTGCAAGACCCTAGTCAACCATTGTCCTGTCTCTGCCCCCTGATGGGGTCTCAACATCCATCTGGTGGGCTCTTCAGCCCCATGGAGGTCTGAACTGATCATCTCCCCATGTGTACCAGTCCAAATGGTACCTGTCCATTAGGCATGATCCTTCACATCAGAAGCTACACCCTCCATGGGCTCATCAATCACCGAGATCATAGAAATGTTAATCATGTTTCATCATCAATATTATCAAACATATGCATAAGACCCTAATACATCAGTCAATAGCTGAAAGACATTACAAAAACCTACAATACAAGACTGGAGGAAAAGACAATACGTCCTATTGGGCTAGTATCCACAAGAAAGGGGAAGTTCCCAGGAAGGTTTCTTCCAAGCCATGTAAGTGAGGTGATGTGGCTAGGGGATATCCAGACATGTGGGTGAAGTGAGAGCCAGGGATGCATGATGTTATCTGTGGGTGCCTTTGTAGAAGGTGAGCTGTACCTGTCATGGATGCAATTTTTCCAAGCCCATTCTTACCTTTATTCTTTTCTTTTATTTGCTTTTTCTTCTTCTTTTTATTTTTATTCAAGGGCTAACCAGAGGACACTGCCTTGGCATGGTGAACAGAGCTGACAGTGTTACCCACAAGTACTTTCACAGAGATGATAAGGCTGGCTCATGATGAGACCCCCTTTACCTTGGCCATGCAACCAAAGGTCACTGCCCTGGCGTGGTAACCATATGGTGGCAATTTCATACTGTTAGGTACCCATGAACCTAATAGGATGGCTCGTGATGAGACCCCCAATCCTCTTGACTAGGTCTTGGTTATATTTTCCGGGTCCCTCTTGTTTCTTGCTGAGAGGCTTTTTATTGCCTTCTCGGGGATGCCAGGGTGAAGCATATCGAGGTTTTATTTCTAGGCTTTTATCTTTTACCAGCTACTTTACCTTCTGGGCCTTTAGCCCCTTCTTCGCACGAGATAAGGTGAAATCCTACAAACAGATTAACCCAATGCTCGGACAAGGGGAATGGGACAAGTGAGCGGTGTTGAAATAATGTAACTGCTAAGAGTATTCTTATTATTATTGTTATTTTATTCATAGGATTAATCCCCATTGAGGATTAATCATGTCGGTAATTGTATTAGGACCAAATCCCCTTTTGCGGATTGGTCATCGGACAATTGTAATAGACAGAATAAGAAGTCGGCCCCAACAGTTATTATTGAGACCCATAATTAAATTAAAGGTGGGTTTACCCACCCAGAGTGAGAGGTTGGCCCTGCCAGTGAAGCCCCCTCACACGTGCTAGTCTTGTATATATAGAGAGGCTAGTGCCTCACTTCTAGACACAACACACTTGCTCATTCTTGAGAAGCAAGCTGCAACTTACCAGTGAGAGAGAAGGAAAAGAGTGGCGCATCTTTTGGAGAGGACTATCTGTATTGGTTTGAGTTATCTCTTGAACATTTTATTGGCAATTTATGATAAGGAAGTTTTTGTTGGGTTTTCTTCCCCTAGAGGGTTTTGCAGGATAAATGCTGTGTCTCTTGTGAATGTGTATTTCTCAGTGATCTTGTTCTTATGATGCTCTTATCTATTGAAATTCAAAGAACTATAATAATGGAATAAACATTAACAAGCGGTAGATAAGATGAAATAGTGATGCCGTGTGGGGAGAGGATGATGGCTTTTCATAAATCCCCCAGTGGAAAACCCAGACCAATGGGCACAGGCTTGCTAGGATACCCTGTCAATCTCCTAGAGCATGGTCAAGTTTGATAATGTAAGATCCAAGAATTCATTAGAGATAAAAGGAATCAGATGCATATATTTAAAGGTTTCAATGATCAAAAGTGACACATACCATAATACCTGGACCAATTACCTCATGGAGCAAGAACCTCTTTTGATATAGGACCAAGATGATGGTGATGGATGCTACTGCTGCTGACAAGATAAAGCTGATGGAAGAAGAAAAGGATGGGCCCTCCAGGGCCATGCTCACGTCAATCCTTCTCTTGGTACTCCATGTCTAGTACCTGTGGGCCTCGAGACACAATCTCCTGGTTATCCCTAAAAATAAAGGGTAATAGGGTCCTAACCTGCACATAGGTAGATCAATATATTCAGATGTAATAAAGGTCAATATTAATAAGGCCTTTCAATAAAATAGAATAAGGCGGATGTAAGAAGACCTAATAGAAGCTTTCTCTTCTAGAAGGATATTCCTCTAGATGCTTCTCTTGATAGAAATATTTAGTATAAATAAGGGTCAAGGGTATGAAAACCCTAGCTTGGAGATTATTATAACAGAGAGCTGCTCAACTGGAGGTTTCCCCCTCGAAGAGGCCCATGAACATTGCTTTCTGAATCAAAGTGTTATTTCTGTTGTTGTTCTTATATCATTTCTGTGTTATTGTGGAGATTATGCCGGTTATATTACTGTTATTCTGCCATTTCTAGCATTTTATTTTTGTTCTGCATACTTTTTATATCTGGTATATTACAAGTGGTATCAGAGCACTTTCCTTGGCAGAAATTGTGGGAATTTTTTTTTAGGGTAGAGATGTATTGCGACATCTTTAAGCCATAGAGATCTGTCGTTATGCGCATAAACCTGCGTTTGAAATATTTATACACGCAGGGAATACAAGTGGTTCTTAAGCGCACATCTGTTGGCCACCCTTGTAACCCCTGTTGGTACCCCTTCGAGTGGTAGCGCATCAGACAACACCTGTGTATGGATCGACCTAGATTTCCTGAAGCCCTCTTTATATAAACCAATCGACCGCCTAACTACTATAGTTCCATCGAGAACAACACTCAGGAAGATACTCTCTAGTACCTGGGTAGTCGGGTAGTACGGCTAAGGGTACGGTATATCCTCCTTAATTAGTGCCCTGAGATATTGGACCGAGTACTATTGTTGGACCCCACATGTATATTAGAGAGATATGGCATAGGGAAAACCCTTGTCTGTAGAACCCTTGAATAACTAACCCTTGGGGGACAGAAACATAAACAAATTAAAACAGACAAGATCTGTTGCAGCGCAATTGTGTTCGGGTTGTCAAATTGTTCAAATAATGTAACTGTGAAGAGAATTCTTATTATTTTATTATTGGATTAAATCCCCATTGCGGATTAATCATGTCATTATTATTATTATTGTTATTGGATTAATCCCCATTGAGTATTAATCATGTCGGTAATTGTATAAGGACCAAATCCCCTTTTGCAGATTGGTCATCGGACAATTACAAAGGGCAGAATAAGAAGTCGGCCCCAACAGTTATTATGGAAGACCCAGAATTAATTAAAGGTGGGTTTACCCACCCAAAGTGAGAGGTCAGCCCTGCCAGTTGTGACCTTTCACACGTGCCAGTCTTGTATAAATAAGAGGCTAGCGCCTCACTCCAAACACACAACTCACTTGCTCATTTGTCTTATGAGGCAAGCTGCAATTACTAGAGAGAGGAGAAGAAGAGTGGTGCATCTCTTGGGGAGGACTTTCTGTATTGGTTTGAGTTATCTCTTGAACTTTGTATAAGCTATTTATGATAAGGAAGTTTTTGTTGGGTTTTCTTTCCCTAGAGGGTTTCCCAGGATAAATGTTGTGTCTCTTGTGAATGTGTATTTCTCAGTGATCTTGTTCTTGTTATGCTCTTATCTAATGAAATGCAAATAACTATAATAATGGCATAAACATTAACATGGTATCAGAGCCAACCTGAAGGAAGCACAATTTGCAAGAGGAAAAATGTCATTGTTACTGTACCCAAAAATTAGGGTTTTGAAAAAGTATCTCTTTTCAGCTCCCTAACTTCCTAGAAAGCCGCGCCCTCCCCCAAGGATCAATTTGGCACCTAGAGAACACCTTTTCAGTGGCTGGATCTCCCGGAAAGTGAAACCCTAGTTTCACAAAAGTATCAAAAGTACCAGAAAACAAGTACCAAAAGTACCAGAAGTACTAGAGTACCAGAAGTACCAGAAGCACCAGTCCAGAAATCCACAGATCAGATTTGACGGGGTAAAATTTGGATTTTCTCAGATCTGAGGACACCAGGCTACTCACCTCAGCCAAGCGCACCTCCTGGTAAGGTCAAAACTTGATTTAGAGCATTCTCAATTTTTGGTTATTTTTGTTGCCGAAAGTACAAGATGTCTGCAAGCACAAGGCTTGTTGAGAAACTAGAAGGCATAGACAACTTCCGTGCTTGGAGGTATAGAATCGATCTGATCCTTGCAGAGAATGACCTATCAATATTTATCAAAGAAGAAGTGGAGGAACTTGAAGATGCCATAGAGAAAGTGAAACATCAGAAGGACTCAATCAGGGCTCAGAGAATCATTGCAGATTCAATTAAAGACCACCTGATCCCGTATGTATCGTCAAAGAAAACCTTGAAGGAGATGTTTGATGCTCTAAGAAAACTATATGAAGGAAAGAACATCGATCGAAAGATGAATCTCAGAACTCAGTTGAAGAATACCAAGATGCAGAAAGGAGAAATGATTCAATAATATTTCTCCCGAATCTCCGAAATAAAAGAACAGTTGAAAGCGATTGGAAATACCATCGACGAAGATGAATTTGTAATAACCACTCTAAATGGTCTCGCAAGACCTTAGGATGCCTTCATCCAGTCAGTATGTGGTAGAAAGGAGAAACTACAATTTGAAAGCCTATGGGAAGAATGCACCCAATAAGAGACAAGGGTAGCCAACTGTGAAGCACTACTAGCAAGGGACGATGATCAAGCCCTAGATACTCATACAAAAGGAGGAAGGAAGAAACCCTACTTCAAAAGGGAATCTCATAGAGAACTGCAACCATCAAATAAATTCAATAATCAAGAATCTCATTCAAGAAATTATCAGAAGAAAGGACAATGCAAGGGACGAGATCTCTCATCTATACAATGCTATCATTGTGATAAGATGGGACACAAGGCGAATAATTGTCCAGTCAGAAGAGAAGAGTACAAGAGGAATCACAAAAGGAAACATGCTCACATTGCCGAAGATGAAGAACCACCTATGAAGATGATTAAGGACCATGTCTTGATCTCAGCTCTCTCAGGATCTGTATCACCTGGAGAGGACACATGGCTCATTGATAGCGATGCATCAAAGCATATGAAGGGTAAGAAAAATAATCTCTCTTGTATTTAAGAAAAGAAGTTTTCTCAGAAAGTAACTCTTGGAGATGATTATCAATATCCCATCAAGGGAATAGGAGAATCAAACTACAAGCTAGATTCAGAAAACTCAATAACAATGAAGGACGTACTCTATGTAC
>ML800636.1:36912-59153 GCA_009831015.1 Picea engelmannii
AGAAGAACTTACTCTCCATATCAGCTTTAGACAAGAAAGGCTATAGAGTTGCCTTCATAGATGGAGAAGTTCTTATGTGGGCTAAGGGAGAAACCTTAAATGAATCAATCATCATCGGAAGTGAAGAAAATGGTTTATATAAGATGAAGGGTCACCGAGAAACTTCTATGACCCATGCCATCGAAAACTCATGCGAACTTTGGCATAGAAGATTGGCCCACATCAACTACAAGGCGCTACCATACATATGCAAAGCTGTCACAGGTTTACCAGAACTCAAGGTTGATCAGGAAGGCATATGCAATGGATGTGCACAAGGGAAGAACATCAAGAACCCCTTTCCAAAGAGGGACAACAAAGCAGAAGGAGCATTGGAACTCATCCATTCAGACGTGTGTGGCCTAATTCCATCATCCTCCATTAGCGGGTATGTATACTATGTATCATTTATTGATGATTATTCTCGGAAGACCTGGATATATTTCTTAAAATCTAAAGATGAAGTATTCAGTAAATTCAAGGAATTCAAAGCCTTGATAGAGAATCTTTCTGAAAGAAAGATTAAGATACTCAGGTAAGATAACGGAGGAGAATATACCTCGAAGGAGTTCGTAAGCTTCTGCAGAGATGTCGGGATAAAGAGGAGGGCACTGTGAAAATGTCTGTCTCCAAATCGATGACTACCACCTAAAATCCCATATGTTTGCTATCGACATGGGCGGTTTTGACATTGTGTTGGGTGCAGACTAGCTAAGGACTTTTTGTCCCATTCTCATTGATTTTAATGAATTAACCATGCAATTTGACTAGGAAGGCCACCAATATAAATTCCAAGGCATCACTGCTGGTTCACCTGAGGTCATTAGTTCCCATCGCATGGAAAAGCTGCTAAAAAAAGGTCATTCTGGTGTCATTTCCCAACTCCATGCCATACAAGCAACATAGACACCCCTGGTGCCGCAAGACCTCCAAGCCCTCCTTTCTAAACATCAAATGGTATTTTCCACTCCCCACTGACTCCCTCCTTCCCTTGGTGTTCATGATCATTCCATTCCCCTTGTACCCAGAAGCCTTCCTCCCAATATCCGTTCGTATCGCCACCCCTTTTCACAAAAAAATGAAATTGAGAAAATGGTCCAGGAACTCCTTAATGCAGGCATTATCCACCCTAGTATGAGCCCTTACTCTTCTCCTATAGTCATGGTCCTGAATAAAGAAGGTTCTCAGAGAATGTGTCCTGACTTCCATGCCCTCAACAAACTGACCATTAAAGACAAATTTCCCATTCCTGTCATTGATGACCTCCTGGATGAATTGAGTGGTGCCCAATTCTTTACTAAACTTGATCTTCGCTCGGGCTATCACCAGATATGTATGAAAGAGGCAGACATTCCCAAGACGACCTTTCGAACTCATGAGGGCCACTATGAGTTTTTGGACATTCCCTTTGGCTTATGTAATGCCCCCTCCACCTTCCAAAGCCTCATGAATCATGTCTTCCGTCCCTTTCTCCATAATTTTGTCTTAGTTTTCTTTGATGATATCCTCATCTATAGCAAAACCTGGACATACCATCTTACTCGTGTGGATCGAGTTCTCCATCTACTCTCTCAACACCAACTTTTCCTAAAACAGTTTAAATGTGCTTTTGGTGCCTCAGAAGTAGAATACTTGGGTCATTTGGTTGGCAAGGATGGCATCAGGGTGGATCCAAAAAATATTGAAGCTATGAAAGACTGGTCGCACCCAAAGACTCTCAAAATCTTGCATGGATTTCTGGGCTTAACAGGGTATTATCGCAAGTTTGTTAAGAATTATGGAAATATTGCAACACCTCTCACTGCTCTACTAAAAAAGAACTCTTTCACTTGGACTCCGGCCGCTGCTCAAGCTTTTCAAACCTTGAAGATGGCCATGTGCACCACTCCAGTTCTGGACCTTCCTGATTTCACAAAGGCCTTTGTGTTGGACTGTGATGCCTCAGGGAAATGAATCAGTGCTGTCCTTATGAAAGAGGGTTGGCCTTTGGCCTTCACCAGCAAGGAACTATCTGAAAGGAATTTGGGCAAACCCATCTATGAAAAGGAAATGTTGGCTATTCTACATGCCGTTGATCTGTGGCGCCCTTATCTCTTGGGGAAACGTTTCCAAATTAAGATAGGCCATCAAAGCATGAAGTACTTTCTGGAACAACGCATTTCCTCCCCGGAGCAACAAAAATGGGTGACTAAGCTTTTTGGATATGATTATGAGATCATTTACAAGAAAGGAAAAGACAATGTGGTGGTGGATGCACTGTCCCAAAAATATGAAGAAGAAGGATCCCTTTTTTCTCTTTCCTTCATTGTACTAGATTGGCTTCAAGCTATTCGCCAAGAATGGTTACAAGATCCCAAAAGTTCACATCTGATCCAAAAATTGTAGACCAATGCTCTAGCTCCCCCAGGGTACTCTTGGCTCCAGGATGAGCTTTGATACAAAGGCCATTTGTATTTAAGTAAACAATCAAAGCTTAAATCCACGATACTTTCTGAGCTTCATGCTACACCCACAGCGGGGCACTCCAGGTTCACCAAAACCTATGACAGGGCCAAACGTTATTTTTTCTGGGATGGTATGAAACATGACATCCGTAATTTTTTCACTGAATGTGATGTGTGTCAACACAACAAGGGAGAAACAGTCAAATCTCCGGGCACACTACAACCGCTTCCGATTCCACCTACTATTTGGAAGGATATCTCTATTGACTTTATTACTGGCTTACCCAAATCGAGAAATAAATAAGTCATAATGGTGGTTTTGGATCGCCTTTCCAATTATGCTCATTTTTGCACTCTTCAACACCCATTTACTGCATCGATGGTGGCTCAAATTTTCATGGACCAGGTCTTCAAGCTTCATGGCATGCCACACTCTATTGTTTCTGATCGTGACCCAACTTTCACAAGAAATTTTTGGCAAGAACTGTTCAAGCTACAGGGCACCCAATTGCATCTCAGCACAACTTATCATCCCCAGACTGATGGTCAAACAATAGTTGTCAACAAATGTTTGGAAACATATCTGAGGTGTTTTTCCTCTAAAAAGAAAAATTAGTGGGCTCAATGGTTACCCCTAGCTGAATGGTGGTACAACACTTCCTACCATACAACTACACGCATGACTCCTTTTGAAGTGATATATGGACAGAAGCCACCTTCAGTTCTCTCATACTTACCAGGTATCTCGAAGGTCCAGGTGGTTGACCAAACACTTACAGTTCGAGAGGATATTCTCCGTACCCTCAAAGAGAACTTGGCCATGGCACAGAAACGCATGAAGCAACAAGCACATCAAGGTCACTCTGAATGTCAATTTGCAGAAGGGGATCAGGTGTTTCTGCGACTGCAACCATACAAGCAAACTTCCCTCAAGGCCGAGCATTGTCATAAGCTAGCGCCCAAATTTTATGGTCCTTATAAAGTTCTCAAGCATGTGGGACAAGTCGCCTATCATATATCTCTACCCAATCATTCGAAGCTACATCCTGTTTTTCATTTTTCATGCTTAAAGAAGGTGATTGGAACTAGGTGCCAAATTCAAACCAACCTTCCTGAGTTAGATGAAGAAGGATCTATTTGGCTACAGCCAGAAGTAGTTTTGGACCAACGTGAGCGTCCCCTGCATCAGAGAACCATCAAGGAAGTGCTAGTCCAGTGGAAAGATACAACTCCAACAGATGCCACTTGGGAACCAACTACCATTCTACAACAGTTTCCACATCTCAAGCCTTGAGGACAAGGCTATTTTTAAGGGGGCAGACATGTTAGGGTTGTTATAATATAGAAGATGGTGTGCTCGTTTTACCATTGACAATTCCCTCGTCACCCAACCATAGGCCAAATCCACCCTCCGAGCACCTTAAACTTGACTAAGAATTACTCCAGAAGCAAACTCTAGGCTAGATAGCCAAACAAGGTGTAGCACATCTTCCTCCAAGGATAGCACACCAACAATCGCTGATCAGATAGTCCAAACCCTAGCCAAGAGATAGTCCAAGCCTATACTGAAAGCTGGCTGCACCTACAACCAGCTTTCAGTATAGTCTTGGACTATCTCTTGGCTAGGGTTTGGACTATCTGATCAGCTATTGTTGGTGCGCTATCCATGGAGGAAGATGCGCTACACCTTGTTTGGCTATCTAGCCTAGAGTTTGCTTTCGAAGTAATTCTTAGTCAAGGTTAAGGTGCTCAAAGGGTGGCTTCGGCCTATGGTTGGGTGACGAGGGAATCATCAATGGTAAAATGAGCACACCATCTTCCATATTCTAACAGGTTATGGTCCCACACCTCCTTCATTCAGTCTAAATGCTGGAAGGAAACATAGCCGCTAGGATATTGGGCTCGTTGAGGAACTACCGCTAGGGTTACTAGCAAAAGTAGTTTCCAAGACACTACCACTAGGGTTACTAGCAGGAGCAGTTGCATAAACCCTAAACCTCTTGTTGAGGCACCTTAAGTGAATGGATTGACCTAATCTCTGGATAGATCGGTGCGCTCTAGCCTAGCACATTCCCTGATACTCTCAGCAAGCCAAGACATGAAGATTGAGTTTGTGGTCAAATCTAGGGTTTGACCAAGTCAAAACAACCATGACTTATTATATGAAGTCAAAGAACAAGTTAGATGGAGCCTCTAACTTCATAGCGTGGAAGACAAGGATTGACCTCATCCTTGCCAAGAATATAGTGCTGGATATCGTGAAACCAGATTTTGAAGAAGGAAAAGAGAAGGAATCACATAACATTGCAGCTATGGAGAAGTTCAAAGACGTTGTCATCAATGCCGTGAATATCATAGTGGATTCTATAAAAGAACACTTGATACCCTACATCTCCCATCTTGACTCATTGAAGAAGATGTACGATGCCCTAACAAATCTCTTCTTAGTCAGAAAAATTGGACAAGTTATGAGTCTGAAGAATGAGCTCCATGACATGAAGATGAATGATGATGACAACATAACATCATACTTTGTAAGGATCTCCCAGTTAAGAGATCAACTACAAGCTATTGAAGATATCACTTCAGAGAAGGAATTGGTGAACATAGTACGCAATGGTCTTCCCAAGACGTGGGATGCATTTTCCGCAAGCATGAACACAAGGAAGGAGTATCTAACATTTGAAGAACTTTGGACTTGCTGTTCTCAAGAAGAATCAAGGATCAATGCAAAAGAGAAACCCCAAAATAAGTACGACGATCAAGATTTCACAACAAGATTCAAGAACTTCAGGAACAAAAGGAAGTTTGGTTCAAGGAGGAAGCCAAATCAAGAGACAGACATTTCAGAAGTGCAATGCTTTAACTGTCGAAAGTATGGTCACTACAAGAATCATTGTCCCGAGCTAAAGAAAAGGAAGGAGAAACACGAAGCATCGATTGCCGAAGAAAAGGAACCTACAAAGAAGACTAAGAAGGATGGAAGAGACTTCTTCTGAAAGGTAACAACACTCTTCTTATTTCTTGTTTGTATCGTCTCTGTACATATCTTGGTTATCTATCTCTTGGAAGATAATATGTTTCAAGATGGTGAAAAGTGATACCATTAGATAATACACATGAAAGAATGAAATACAAATCATGTGAAAGCTATTGCAAGATAATCCAAATCAATCATGAAGAGACTTATAAGAAACAAAGACAGAAAGAAGTCAACAATCGAGAGGAAATTGGAAAAGGACTTATGACTTTTTGTAGAAAACAACAAGACAGAAGCGTGGACTCTGTTAGACAAGAGAGCCAATTATACATTGCAGAAGACAATAAGGATGCATATGGAAGCATGGACTCTGTTAGATGGAGGGAGCCGATTATATGCATTTATACATGAAGCAAGGATTAGGAGGGAGCTAATCCTATGATTCATTAAAGATGATGAAATATATATATCCATGGTAGTAGTCATGAAAGACAAGTACGTGTTCAGTTCAACCGCAGAAGAAGACTTCTTTGAAGAGAAGACTTAAAGTATTCATTGTTGTTCATCCAGATCCATGATCCTGTGATGAAAGGAAGAAGTGGAATCTCTAAGAAACGCCATGGACCCAAGAGCTAGAGAAAAACATGAAGAAGAACATGAAGATTCCAAGAAAGAAAAAGAAACCAGAACAACCAGTCATTGTATCAAGAATCACAAGATTGTCAGCCTGATATGAACTCACTAAAATCAATCAAGAAGAAGAACTGAAAGTCGTAATGAAGAAAAGTGTATGGAAGACTCATAAATAAAAGCATTACAGGATCTAGAACTAGAGGTTCTCCCAGATGGAGGGAGAAGACTATGATGACTACTTGTTCTAGTACACCATACATATCACCACATGAGTCATTGTATCATCCGCAACATCCATGAGTTGGAATTCTAGATTAGATGAATGCAAAGAATGGTCTCCAGAGAAATTGAATAAAGAGTGTATGAAGAGAAATCTCAAGACTTTGAGGCATACCAGAAAGAGACCCTTGTATGCAGATAGAAGAAGATAACTTGGTGGAGAACCTCCAATGCACAACATAAGCGTGGTGATGATTTTCTATAACATCAAGATGACTACTCAGTAGATCAGATCTCATGATGAAAAAATAAATGCCACATGGATATGTTCCATTTTTCCAACTATGATATACTCTATTGTTCAGATCTACATGAAGCCTTCATAGTGTTCCAGACTAAAGTACATTTGAAATCAAGCATTACATTATCCATGATGAAGTCCAGAAAGGAGAAAATGATTACATGAGAAGATAAACAGACATTTTGGTAAAGCTTCTATCCAAGATGAAAGAGTTTGCATACTCAAGCTGGAGCTCGTGGAAAAAACTTCCTTCTTATTGAAAAAGGAAGAAATGACTCCCAGATTGGGAGGGATCACTGAAAATATTATTGAAGACATTCATTGAAAAATAGTCCATCTTGCACAGATGCTTTCCTGTTCGGAAAGTGGATTGAGATTTCTGATGGACAGTCACTTCCCATTGTTGTTAACATGGGAAGTAGTCTGATTGTTGATGTATCATAGACAACGACTTCCCTTTGTGGTTAACATGGGGAGTGGTCTAGGTAAGTCTCTCTTCTTGAGGGTTACTCAAGAAGACTAGCCCGCCTCGCCGAACAACAATTTATCATTGTGGTTAACATGAGGAATGGTCTGTTTTGGAGGTTGATACAGGACATTCTTTTCCTCTTGTGGTTAATAGAGGAAATGGTCCAGACAACCATTCCTTAGGGTTTAAACATTCTCTCCAGGGTGCACTTTGATTAGTGTAGGAGGAATGGCCCAGGGTGGGGAATGGTCTAGGTTCAACAATCAAGGACATGCATTCCTTAGGGTTTATACATTCTCTCCATGGTGCACTTTGATTAGTGTAGGAGGAATGGCCCAGGGTGGGGAATGGTCCAGACTCAACATTCCTTAGGGTTATACATTTTCTCTAGGGTGCACTTTGATTAGTGTAGGAATAATGGCCTAGGGTGTGGAATGGTCCAGGTTTAGAAGACATGACAATTATTCTTCCTTGCTTGAGAAGAATAGTCCAGATATTTGATTATTCTACTCTGAGGCATATATTCTTTCAGAGCTCACAGATGTAAGTGAAAGATGTTATAATATAGAATATGGTGTGCTCATTTTACCATTGACGATACCGTTGTCACCCAACCATAGGCCGAAGCCTCCCTCCGAGCACCTGAACCTTGATTGAGAATTACTCCGGAAGCAAACCCTAGGTTAGATAGCCAAACAAAGAGTAGCGCATCAATCCCCAAGGATAGCGCATCACAAAAGCTGATCAGATATCCCAAACCCTAGCCAAGAGACATTCAAGCCAAAACTGAGATATTGCTACTGCTGCAGCTGTCCCAGCTCTTCCTCAAAACCTGCGCACAAGACTACAACTGCAGTGCACACCAAACTGCAGAACTGCAATTCTGAGATGCTGCAAATGAGAATTGGCGCCCTGTATTTATAATGGTTCTGCCAGTTTTGCTGGGGCCGACTTCTCCTTCTGGATAAGTGTCTGTTCAGTATATTATTATTATTTCTGGCTGACTTCTTCAGGATAGAGCAACTACCATAATATTAACAAAAGATTGGCCCATATAATTCAAGTTATATCATAACATTGTTTATGTGCAAGTTGCTATCAGATGTTTGTTATGAAGACAATAGATATAGACTACTGTGGTGGATATGTTCCACTGTTCGTGAGGCAGATATTCTTTTAGAGCTCACAGATGTGAGTGAAAGATTGGCCCAAATAATTCAGTATATATCATAACATTGTTTCTATGCAGGTTGCTATCATATGTTTGTTATGAAGATTGTATGATAGTAGATGAAGACTACTGTGGTGGATATGTTCCATCGTTCGTGACTATACGTTGTTTATCAAGTACTTGTGTGTTACTTGGTGTGGTAGTGAACCACTGGATTGTAGTTATGTACTACTATGGATAGACACAATTGTGTTATATTTTTGTTCTAATTGCCTTGAAGACTATCAACAGTTTGTTGGAAATAATCACCATCCAGATGAATGATGAACAAAGATTTTCGAGACAAAAATTGGTTCAGAGCATTTACTCCTCTAGATTATAAGAGTGTCTCTTGTATCACTCTATGGTGTGAGTGACTTATCCAACATCATGTCTAATTACTCAGATGAAGTATGGTTTCGAGAGATGATGCAGCTGATGGTGATATTTATGCTCATGATCTAGTCATGAAATAGTCTAGACGACTATATTGATGCTACCGGGTAAATGGTATGCTTTTGTGCTCAAGACCATTACCTATAATACCTCCCTAGCTAGGAGGGAGTGTTAGTATTATGGTAGTTGTGGGAGGTATTTACCTCCACATGTGAACTTGACAAGAATAGAAGACTTCGGAAAGCAAGAGAAAACCCTAATGAGTTGGCTAATAACCCTAGAAGTCTTGTCAGCTCAAGAAGATAATTTATATTAGGTTATTAGCCTCCAAGAGAAGAATTCGGCCAATAATAATAATAATATACTGAACAAACACATATCCAGAAGGAGAAGTCAGCCCCAAAAAATCTGGTAGAACCACTATAAATATAGGGTGCCAGTTCTCATTTGACACATCTCAGAATTACAGAGAGCAACTGGTGTGCACTATAGTTCCCAGTTTGGTGCGCACATGTGGAGGAGGGCTGCAGGTGCAGCTGCAATAATAATTGGTTTTTAGTATAGGCTTGGACTATCTCTTGGCTAGGGTTTGGACTATCTGATCAGCTATTGTTGGTGCGCTATCCTTGGAGGAAGATGCGCTACAACTTGTTTGGCTATCTAGCCTAGGGTTTGCTTCCGGAGTAATTCTTAGTCAAGGTTAAGGTGCTCGGAGGGTGGCTTCGGCCTATGGTTGGGTGATGAGGGCATCGTCAATGGTAAAACGAGCACACCATATTCTATATTCTAGCAAGGGTCCTAACCCGCACATAGGTAGAGAAATATATTCAGATGTAATAAAGGCCAATATTAATAAGTCCTTTAAATAAAATAGAATAAGGCGGATGTAAGAAGACCTAATAGAAGCTTCTGCTTCTAGAAGGATCTTCCTCTAGATGCTTCTCTTGATAGACATATTTAGTATAAATAAGGGTCGAGGGTATGAAAACCCTAGGTTGGAGATTATTGTAACAAAGCGCTACTCGACTGGAGGTTGCCCCCTCAAAGAGGCCTGTGAACATTGCTTTCTGAATCAAAGTGCTATTTCTGTTGTTGTTCTTATATCATTTTTTGTGTTATTGTGAAGATTATGCTGGTTATATTATTGTTATTCTACCATTTCTAGCATTTTATTTTTGTTCTGCATACTTTTTATATCTGGTATATTACAGATAAATTATAAAAACAAAGCGGTGCTTCCCTCAGAACACCCAACAACTGACGCACAATTGGATTTGACCCGCATCGATACATTTCACTTAATTAACCACATCGATAGCTTAATGATTTATAAAATTTAACGTAGCGGTGCACCCAGTTTAACCAACCACACCGGGACATACATGAAACATAAATCACGAGTGCATCAATGTTCAAAAGCAAAGACATTCTTCATAATAAAAAATACACGCATTGAATAAATCACACCGATGTCGTTGAACACTACGCACTGGTGTGCCTCACTATTGTCAAGCGCACCACAGTAGGGTAAATAAAAATAATAATTACCAAGTCGATTTTCATTATTACAATGCATCCCGTGATTCCAAACTCTCAAGTGAGCATCAATGCTCACTGTTCTTCCTAAGATGCCTTGTTTCTGGTGCTCTACAACATCTTGGATAACTCCATTGGTAGATTCCACACATTTCCAAATTTTGGAAATTACCAAGAATTTTATTTTTTTTCAACAATGTAACCATGCCTCGGGACATAAGAAGCCCGATAAATTGATTATTACTTTTCTATTTGCATTTTCATCCAATCAAAATTTAAATTGAGCTTGAAATTTGACATTGTTTTCAATTTTTTTTCCAATTTTGTGCGGTGTGCCTAAACTCTTCGACTCACCCCCATGTGGTGCATATTGTGTTAAATTCATAGCAAGCATCACCACCAATGCATCTCATATATATGTATGCACTGGTGTCATTCAAGCAAGAGCACCACGATAAATTATAGAAACAAAGTGGTGTGTCCTTTGGAACGCCCCACTACCGATGCAAAATTGGATTTGACTCGCATCGTTACATTTCACTTAATTAATGACACCGCTAACTTAATGATTTATAAAATTTAATGTAGCAGTACAATAATTTTAACCCAACACACCAATACTGTTTACATAAACGCACCGAGACATATTTTTTGACTTAGCATAGCAGGGCATCTCATTGGATGCCTCGTTCCCATTGCTCTATCTTTTATAATGCACTGTGGAACAAAAATCTAGTGCTCCACCATCACGGTGGTACCGGTGTGTTAAAAGTAACACATCTTACCGCTTTAGCTGCTATAATGAAATTTAACTTAGTGGTGCCCATTAGTCCAAAAAATGCACCGGTATTGTAAATACAATGATATCAAGGAAAATTTGTAATAAACAATTAAAGAGGTGCGACTTAGTAGACACACCATTGCAATCTGTGGCAGTGCGACAATAATTGTGCAACACTGGTGCATAATGGTTAAATGTACGCACCACAACATGTTTTGAAAAATAAACAGTGTGGTTCGTCTTTTGTAAGGCCCCATTAGCGGCGTGTTAGTAATACAATGCATTGCTATAAATCATGTCAGTGCTCTGTTAGAACGGGTGCACCAATGCTTTTGATTTAACAAAGGGAACTGTGAATTTGTGTGCTATAAATTTTAGTGTCGTGATGCATCTTTGTTAACGAAGTGAACCCGTGTTGTTAAAAGCATTGGACCAACGTGGTTAAAAGGTATAATCTGATGTAAATCATCCTATGGGATGAACCACATGGAGGTGTTGTTTGTCTGATATAGTGCACCGATGTCAGGGCGTATGTTCTGTTTGTAATGCACCAATTTCTTTTTAATATTTTTTTGCAAAAATAAAATTAATTTTTTATTTTTTTTAAATACACGTCATTTATATATGTATGTTTTATAATTTCAATGTATTTTATCTATGTATATGTGCCTAAAAATATTCTTACATGAATCAGAGACGACGACAACAAGAGGAGGAGGAGTGGCAATAGTAGGTCAAGATGCACACAGTTGTGCGTGAGTGGGAGGCCAAGGAGAGGGAGATGGAGTTGTTTCCTCACCCTCTTTAACAACCTGCACAGGACCTTTTGATGGATATTGGGCTCTTGAAGTTTTATCAGGAGGGTACATCCCTTAGGGAGAAATCTTTGTTGTTATAGTAGTTGATCCATTGTTGGGATCATGTGAGACAGAGGTTTAAGGTCGATCTCGATCTATTGTATCATCCCATGGAGGAGGATTTATATTTCATCATTGGGTTATCTAGGAGGGGGGAGTATTTTCCCCATTTCCCTATGCTACTTCCTGGTGTTGTAGGAGAGACCCAGCTGGCATATGTGTAGAGATATGTTGGTTCACATGTTCATTGATGTAGACCCCCTACCTCAGCAGGGTCCACTGACCTCCCGGTCTCTGGATCGTTCTTCTTCTGAGCCAAATTAGCTCTTTGGGATCTTTCTAGAATCCTTCAAACAAATCTACAGGTCCCCCTTTTCTCCTCTGGCACAGGCCTTCAACAAAATCTGTGCGAGCGCCCTTTTTCCTTGGCACTCTTCTCTCTGTTCTGACCCGACATACCTTTTGGGTTTTTTGGGGTTTTGGGATTCCTGTGAATGAATTCTCCCCGGCTCCTTGTCCTCTTGGACTTATAGTCTCCAAAACGCTGAAAATACACAACAACTCAACTGGCTCCTCCCTTAGCCTTTCGAGTCTTTGCATTTTGCGGTTTCGCGAGTCGGGACTCCTAGGCTCCCGACTCCTGGCCTCTCGAGTACCTGGTACCCGGAATGCCAAAATGATGGCCCATGATAATATGCCACTGGATTTTTTCGATTCGGGGAATCATGAGGTAAGGCTCCTCCTTTCCTCTATCTTTTGACCTTCCGGTTCCCGAAATGTCGAAATAGCCGCTTCTTCCAGGACTGAAATATTTCAGGCCTTTTCCCAAAATCCTGACCACCTTCCACGTGTCCACAGCCCTATTCCAAAGGCACGTCACATTTTGCGACTTTGGGACTTTCTATGTCAAGTGCCTGGCTCCTACTCCTTAGAACAGTCGAAAAGCCGATCCCCAAAATGCCAAAATCCTTGGCTGCTTTCTCCTCCAAAGGATGCGTCACGTTCGTGACTTTGGGGTTTTCATCCCCAAGAGCTCAGATTCTCTGTCTCTAGGACTTCTGAAATTCCGAATCCCGATATGCTGAAATATGATCCTATCTTCGTGACCCAGGAATACTCCTCTTATGCTTTCATGAATTCGCGTTTCGGAACTTCACGAATCCTGGCACAACAATCCTTTGTCCTCTCATACTTCCGATATCCGAAATACCGAAGTACCGAAATCCTGAAACTCCAATCCTCCTTCTCCTGGGCAAGATCAACGACTGTGAGCCTCCCTGATCCAACGGCTCAGATCCTTTCAGGATCTCATGGGTCAAGAGTTCTGAACTCTCACCCCTGCATCTTCTGGTAGCTGAAATACTGAAATGCCCTTTCGGAGATTTCCCCAAAAATTCAAATGTATGCACCTTTTTGGGACTTCGGGATTCGCAATATCGTGAATCCTCTGCGACAAATGTTCGCTCCTTCGACCTCCCCGTATCCGAAACCCCGATATGCCGAAATGCCGAAGTTTCTTCTCCAAAGGTAAGTCACGTTTCGCAACTTCGGGGTTTTCACTGTGAAGTGCCCCGGTCTCTTGTCATCGGGATTCCCGAAATGACGAACTCCAAAATGTCGAAATTTGATGGCTCCACTCCTTTGCATACGAGGATTAAACCTTATGCAGCTCCTCCTGGATCCGATGGCTATCAGTCCGTGCACCCAAATCTGACGACAGCTGTAGGTCCTCTCTGAGCATGTGTTTTCTTCCTTCTCCTGGGAAGATTTTCTTAAATCTCAAAGGCCTCGACCTTTGCTTCCTCTACGTGCTTGATGGGTTTGGACCTCGCTTGATTTCTGAAAGCGCTATCCCTCCTAAGATTTATCAAACTCTGAACCCTCCAAAGGGTTTCTCTACCTCGATTCTCCTTGCAACTATTGCTCTGTGCGCAAAGGAACTCTTCCTCTTGAGCTTTCACTGAACTCAGATCTGAAGTATTTCTTGAAACAAAATGCTCTCACCCTCCTGGCGTTCTTCTGCTCGATGCACACCTTGTAGAGCCTCTCTTCCCAGAGTGTTTAGTAACTCTGTAAGTGTCTTCCTGTGACACTTCTCTTTTCTCTGAACTCAAAATGGAGTTCTCTGGTGCACTCTTTGCACTCGCTCAATGCCCTCTTGGCAGAGTTTTACAGAACCTTCAATAGTTATGTTTCTTTTCTGTGCCTTCCTTTGCACAGCTCCTCATCCTCCAAGGTGTTCAAAAACCGTGAGGCTCCTCCTTGAACTTGTGAATCTTTCTGGTGTGCACTCCTTGCATGTTCTTTCTAACTCCGCAGAGCTCAGATGTGCACTCCTCGCGTTGGCTACAAAAATTCCAGTGTTCTGTTGTGCACTCCTTGCATGACCTGAAGAACCTAGAAAAAATCACAACTCAATCAGATAGACAATACAATCTATCCATAACCTGTATCTACAGTATACAGGTGACACTCAAATGTATAAACATACACAGACAATTCATGGGCAGGAAAAACTTCTCTTTGTACTAATTTCCAAATGCCTATACAAATGTTTACAAAGGCTGGATTGTAACAAGTCTCAGCTCTCTCTCGAGACCTCTCTACCTGAGAGATCTCTCCCTAACTCTCTACTCAAATTTATTTTTTTTCAAAATGGGGGCTCTCTTGAGCTTATCCTCAACCACCGTCTCTAAGATATTGCTATCACCGAGCGGCTCCTATGGCTACATTACATAAATGGATGTCTAGTCCTGACAGATCTGTACTTAGTTGTAGGTAACCATTTAAGGAAACCTCAACCACTTCCTGAACAACTGCATGGTCTGGCACTAAAAGCCTTACAACATTTATTGAAATTTCAAATTTCAAAATTGAGAGCGATGCGCCTCTCCCTTTCTCCATTAATGCATGCTGGATGTGCTGGTTGGCTAGCACGCTACTGACGTGGAGTGATTCTCCTACATCATATACCATGTGATGCAGACCAGCAACCCTCAGGCCGATATCCGCTCACAGGATCATTTTAAATCTTCCCTGAGCCGAAGCGGCTCTTTCGGATCCCTATCGGAACCTCAACATTCGATCCACAGGTCCTTCCTTGAAAACCTCACCTGCACAAACATGCATCGGGCATGAGATTTGTTCCACTACCTGCTTCCAACTTAGCCTGCTGGATGTGCAATTTTTGCACCATCACCCTTCTTTCCAGGGATTCCAATTCTTCACACAGATCAAGAAAATATGTGTTGTCTGCTTGCTTTTCTGCTGCAGGCTTCAGTGTTGCAGTCATCTCTGTTTCATCTTCCTGGCTGAAAATTTTGAGCCATTCTATTGAACGCTCATCCTTTTCTCCTTGGGAAAACATCAGTGTCTGCTCCACTTTTTCCTCCATGAAAGTTTCTATTGGCTGTCTCTCTTCTGTTGTTGCATATGCAACACATGCTCTGGCCTCAACTGGGCTACTTGGTAGAAATACTCGAATTCCCGCAATCATCAGAATGCTCTTCTGATTCTTTCCTGTCAGCACTCCTTGTTGATCTGAACTCTCCTCTAAGTTCATGAGACTCTCAGACAGTTTCATCTCCTTTCCCTTGCCCACCTGGAAATTTGGGAATTTTATGTTGCCCACCTGACAGTCTATGAGATCCCATGATCCCATCTCATTGCCCACCTAGCAACCTGAACTTTCAGAACTGCTCTGCTGGCAGTATGCGAGATCTTTTGTTGATCTCTTCCCATTGCCTACTTGGCAACTCGAAAGTTCACTTCTGCCCACCTAGAAGTTCACGAGATCAATCGATCCCACCTTCATCGACACCCCTTGATAACCTGAAATCATCCCTGAGTTGATGAGACTTTCAGACAGTCTCATTTTCTCTCCCTTGCCCACTTGGAAATATGGGATTTCTTCCCTGCCCACCTGGCAGTTTATGAGATCTTCAGCTAATCTCATACCATTTTCCTCCTGGAAATATGAATTTCCACTACTATCCTCCCGACAGTCTATGAGATCCTCCAATGATCTCACCGCATTTCCCACCTGGCAATTCGAAAATTCATCTCTTCCCTCCTGGCAGTTTATGAGACCTAAAATTGATCTCTCTTCCTCCTCACTGAGGGTTTCTCCAACTTCTGGCTCACAAATGCAATCCAGATCTATGTCACTGAGGCTTTTAACATACCTCAACCATATTTTCAATAGCCTTTATTGTCCTTTGGCCAACAACTCCTTGACTGGCCACTTCACCTTCTTTTTCATGGGCCATTCATACACCCATCGTGTTCGTGCACTTTGCTGCATTATTAATGCAAGCTACTCCATTCTTGCTCTTATCTCAGTGAGTTCTTTGTCAATTTCTTCTTTGGTTTTCTACTGGTGGTCTCCTCTTCCACCACGGTCATGGCCTTCAGTAGCCATCTCTATCTTTACCTTCTGTCTGCCCTCCTGGCAAACTTATGGATCACTCTATGCCTGAGAGAATCTCCATCTTCTCCTACATCTCGCCTGGCTATCTATTGACTGTTGCACCCTCAAAAAATCACCACAGAGCATTATTACTCTGTCTCCTTTCACCTATTGTATATAAATGAATCTCTACTTTTGATTCCACTCAATGTTACCAGAATTTCTCCTACCATCTCTCCTTTGTCTATGAACAAAGTAACGATCTCCACCTTTTCTTTTGTCTGAAATCTACAGACAAAGACCTGCTCTGATACCACTTGATGTGTATCAGAGTATTTTTCTTCTCCTTCTCTTCCTCCTTCTGCTCGCAGTATACAGACAAAAAGTAGCTCTGATACCACTTGATGTGTATCAGAGTACTCTTTCTCCTCTCGCTTCTTCTTCCTGCAATATAAAAATAGAGTCAAGCTCTGATACCACTTGATGCAGACCCCCTACCTCAACAACGTCCACTGACCTCCCGGTCTCTAGATCATTCTTCTTCTGAGACGAATTATCTCTTTGGGCTCTTGCTAGAACCCTTTGAACAAATCCACAGGTCACCCTTTTCTCCTCTGGCACAGGCCTTCAACAAAATCTATGCACGTGCCCTTTTTCCTTGGCGCTCTTCTCTCTGTTCTGACCCGACATACCTTTTGGTTTTTCAGGGTTTCGGGACTCCTGTGAATGAATTCTCCCTGGCTCCTTGTCCTCTTGGACTTCCAGTCTCTGAAATGCTGAAAAGGCACAACACCTCAACTGGCTCCTCCCTTAGCCTTTCGGGTCTTTGCGTTTCGCAGTTTCACGAGTCGAGACTCCTAGGCTCCCGACTCCTGGCCTCTTGAGTACCCGATACCCAGAATGCTGAAGTGATGGCCCACGATAATATGCCACTTAATTTTTGTGATTCGAGGAATCGTGAGGTAAGGCTCCTCCTGTCCTCTGTCTTTCGACCTTCCGGTTCCCGAAATGCCAAAATAGTCGCTTCTTCTGGGACTGAAATCTTTCGGGCCTTTTTTCGAAATCCTGACCACCTTCCACGTGTCCACAGCCCTATTCCAAAGGAACATCGTGTTTCGCGGCTTCGGGACTTTCGATGTCAAGTGCCCAGCTCGTGCTCCTCAGAACAACCGAAAAGCCGATCCCCGAAATGTCGAAATCCTTGGCTTCTTTCTCCTCCAAAGGATGCGTTGCATTCGCGACTTCAGGGTTTTCATCCCCAAGAGCTCAGATTCCTTGTCTCTAGGACTTCCGAAATCCCGAATGCCGGTATGCCGAAATCTGATCCTGTCTTCGTGACCCGACAATACTCCTCCTATGCTTTCGGGAATTTGCATTTTGTAACTTCACGAAACCCGGTGCAATAATCCTTTGTCCTGTCGTACTTCCGGTATCCGAAATACTGAAGTACCGAAATCTTGAAACTCTGGTCCTCCTTCTCCTGAGAAAGATCTACGGCTGTGAGCCTCCCTGATCCAACAGCTCAGATCCTTTCGGGATCTCGTGGGTCAAGAGTTCCGAACTCTCACCCCTGCATCTTCTGGTAGCTGAAATACCGAAATGCCCTTTCGGGGATTTCCCCGAAACCTCAACTGTATGCACCTTTTCGGGACTTCGGGATTCGCGATATCATGAATCCTCCATGAAAAATGTTCTCTCCTTCAACCTCCCGATATCTAAAACCCCGATATGCCAAAATGTCGAAGTTTTTGCTCCAAAGGTAAGTCACGTTTCACGACTTCGGGGTTTTCACTGTGAAGTGCCCCGGTCTCTTGTCATCGGGATTCCCAAAATGTCGAAACCCAAAATGCTGAAATATGATGGCTCCACTCCTTTGCATATGAGGATTAAACCTCGTACAACTCCTCCTAGATCCGATGGCTATCAGTCTGTGCACCCAAATCTGATGGCAGTTGTAGCTCCTCTCTGAGCATGTGTTTTCTTCCTTCTGCTGGGAAGATTTTCTTAAATCTCAAAGGCCTCGACCTTTGCTTCCTCTACGATCCTGATGGGTTTGGACCTCGCTTTCTTTCTTAAAGTGCTATCCCTCCTGAGCTTTATCAGACTCTAAACCCTCCAAAGGGTTTCTCTACCTCGACGCTCCTTGCAACTGTTTCTCTGTTTGCAAAGGCACTCTTCCTCCTGATCTTTTGCTGAACTCATATCTGAAGTATTTCTTGAAACAACATGCTTCTCTCCCTCCTGGCGTTCTTCTGCTCAATGCACACCTTGTAGAGCCTCTCTTCCTAGAGTGTTTAGTAACTCTGTAAGTGTCTTCTTGTGACACTTCTCTTCTCTCTGAAATCAAAATGGAGTTCTCTGGTGCACTCTTTTTACTCGCTCAGTGCCCTCCTGGTAGAGTTTTACAGAACCGTCAATAGTTTTGTTTCTTTTATGTGCCTTCTTTTTCATAGTTCCTCGTCCTCCAAGGTGTTCAACAACCTTGAGGCTCCTCCTTGAACCTGTGAATATTTCTGGTGTGCACTCCTTGCATGTTCTTTCTGACTCCGCAGAGCTCAGATGCGCACTCCTCACGCTGGCTACAAAACTTCCAGTGTTTTGTTGTGCACTCCTTGCACGGCCTGAAGAACACAGAAAAAAATCACAACTCAATCAGATAGACAATAAAATATATCCATAACTTGTATCTACAGTATATAGGTGACACTCAAATGCATAAACATACACAGACAATTCAAGGGCAGGAAAAACTTCTCTTTGTGTTAATTTCCAAATGCCTATACAAATGTTTACAAAGGCTAGACTGTAACAAGTCTCATCTCTCTCTCGAGACCTCTCTACCTGAGAGATATCTCCCTAAGTCTCTACTCAAATTTCTTTTTTTTCAAAATGGGGACTCTCTCGAGATTATCCTCAACCACCGTCTCTGAGATATCGCTATCACCGAGCGGCTCCTACGGCTACATTACATAAATGGATGTCCAGTCCTGACAGATCTGGACTTAGTTGTAGGTAACCATTTAAGGAAACCTCAACCACTTCCTGAACAAATGCGTGGTTTGACAATAAAAGCCTCACAACATTTATTGAAATTTCAAATTTAAAAATTGAGATGGCTGTGCCTCTCCCTTTCTCCATTAATGCGTGATGGATGTGCTAGTTGGCTAGCATGTTGCTGACGTGGAGTGATTCTCCTGCATCATTCATTCAACTTCGGAGTTCTAGGTTCATGGTGGTCAATTAAAGATATCTTCATTTGAGAGACATGAAATTAGGTGTCTATGTATTATGCTCTCGGAACTATCAAAGTATAGCTATGATGGGAAACACATTGGTTGCTCTATGTTTTATTATGTAGATATTTTATTGCAAACGCCCTGATTGATTAGGTGGGAAGATATTTTTTTGAGAAAGTTTTGTCATGCATTATATCATTGTCCCATTTTTTTTATCTAGGAAATGATTCTTCCCATTCCCGTCATAGTTATATACACTATTTTTTGAGGGTTCATTCCATTCGGCAAGAAGTACCCCACTTTCCTACTAGGCCTATGTTTGATGTGTGTATGCGCATGTTGGGGTAGTTGATTCCCAAGAGGGGCCAATACGATTTTCCCATTCATACAATTGATAGGAACATATGTGATTTATTGTCTAGTGAGAAGAATCATGTACTCAATATTGTAGAGTACCCATACGCCAAGATGGATTGAAGAACATGTTCAAACATTTGATTTACAACAGAGCAACCAACAGATGAGAGGTAATATTATCGTTATGTTTTGATCAATCTATTTGCATATTTTTGTGTCTTATTTAATGCACGTGTAATTTATTGTAACATTTTGTTTCAATTATCTTATTAAATAATTAGTATCTATTTTTTTACAGATATTGGCACATATTTTCAAGATGTTCCTCCCCAATATGAGGATGAGGTGATGGAGGAGTAAAAGGACCAACCTCCAGTAGTATAAAGATGCCACATTCCACATAAGCTAGATATGAGAGTCCGAATAGATGTGGTGGTTCAACTATGCCATGTCATGACTAGTCACAGAGTGGTACCCACACCTGTTAGAGACATTACAGGTAGAGGATCTCTCTACTATATGGAGGCATTTTCCTCGTGACATTATTATGTTGATGCATCATGTTTTCGATGTCTTCAACCTCATCATGAAATTGAGGGTTTTTTTTCATGATCCCACTACATATAGCTCATCAACAAAGCCATCGACATCCTCTACTCCACCATATGGTCCTCCTCCTCCTCCTGATTCTCATCCACATGAGTCAGCTTCACCATCTATCGATCCTCTTTCTTCCCCTCCACATGTGTTTGAACCTACATCCACCTCGTTAGCACAAATTCTTACCCTACAATATGAGCTGATATATGTGTTAAGACAACGATAAAAAGTAGGATAATTAAAGGAGCAAGGCCCCCAAATTGTTTATTATTTGGGTTGGTTGTCATTGATGTCAACCATTGAAGAAAGTCCGGTAGCACAAAGGTTTGGGTAATGGACCCAAGTTTGTTTGATGGATAATGGTATGAGTTTTGATATATTTGTAGGCAAGACTATTCCAGATGGATAATACATGTCATTCCATTTCTGGTGGTATGTGGAATGTCACATAACTCCTCACGGTTAGAGAGTTATGGCCATGTAAAATTGGAGAACCCTCATGAGTCATCTAGAAGCCCCAAAAGGTCAAAGTAGTCAAAGTGGTTTAAGAGATTTTAGAAGGTAAATAATAAAGTCAAGTGATGAGTTTACTATAAGTCAAAGTGAATAAAAAAGAAATTATTTAAATAATAAAGTTAATGGAGAAATTACTAAGTGGACAAGTAATTAGAAGTGGGTTAGCCCTAAAATAAGGAATGTGGTTTAAGATGGTTAGAAGGTAACCCCTTGAGGTAAAGTGAAGTGATGAGTGTACTATAAGTCAAAGTAGATAGAAAGTAAATTATTTAAATAATAAAGTTAATGGATAAATTACTAATTGGACAAGTGGTTATAAGTTGGTTAACCCTAAAATAAGGAAAGTGGGTTAAGATGGTTAAAAGGTAACCCCTTGAGGAAGCTACATGAAAGTATAAATAAGAGGAAAGGATTTCTCATTTTAATTATACTTGAGAATATTGAATATCTATAGGTGACTGAGGTAACCAAAGGATATCTAAGCCGAATTTTAGAGGGAAGGTGAAGTAAAGAAGGTCGAAATTCTCACCATTCAGAGTTATTTTATTTAAAGGTTATCTCACCATTTTCGCAATAATTTTTTTTCTAGGTTGCTTCAAACCTTGAAATTGGGAGGCCATTGAGGAAACATATCCAAGTAGTTGTGATAAAAATTTCATCTTGTGGGTCGTTGTATTTTTGTAGTTACACGCCGTGGAAAATAAGGTTTGTGGCTAGTCCTGAAACTAGTATAAAACATGTGTTTCGGGTAAAAATGTCATAACTTCTTCATAACAGATCCAAATTAAGTAAGACCAAATGTATTAGTTAGAGTATAGTCTTTAGTATTTTTTATACAATTTTCATATCCATACAACAAATATTCTGTGCGGGGCATGCTCTACAACTTCGTTCTCTAGAATAAGCCGGAATTCAACAAGGTATGCCATTTTTTCTATAACTCCTTTTCTGAGAGGTACCAAGTAGTGAAATCTAGAGGAATTGCATAAAAGACATTGAAGAACATTGTGTACCATTTTCATATCTTTATTCATTGTAAATACATAGTTATGATTATTGCAAGTTAGGGCTTTTTACTAATCCAAAATTAGTCATGTGAGACTAAAGTAAAGTTTCATGAAAATGCTAGTCTATTGTTGTTAAAGTTAAGGAAGGTTTGCAGGTATGTGATCATATACACCAGGTCTATTACAGAGTTACAAATCAGATTTGGATGATGAAATTGATGAGGGCTTTTGGTTGAGGTACATGTTGGGTAC
>ML800636.1:65518-85057 GCA_009831015.1 Picea engelmannii
CATGGCCAAAGATTGCAGAATGACAATTCCTCCTAGAGAACCACAACAAAACAACAACAGTCACAGATAGGAACCTCATAAGAAAACATGGATAACAAATCAAACTCGATATAACAATGAAGAATGCACACTTTCTCTACAAGCTAAGCAGAAGAAACGTGGTTGGTATGTTGACATTGGTTGTTCAAAACATATGACAGGTGATAAAGACAATTTTTTTACATTAAGAAAGGAAAGAGATGGATTAGTCTCCTTAAGAAATGATGATTCAACTAAAATCATTGCAAAATGCACAGTCAGAATTGGAAACAAGAATACCAAGGCAGAAAATGTTCTACTAGTAGAAGATATGAAACATAATATTCTAAGTGTGAGTCAAATGTGTGACCAAGGTCATAAAGTTACTTTCGATTCACAAAAGTGCAAGATAAGAAAAGAAGGTTCATGAAAATTGATTGCAACAACTACAAGAATTTCAAACAACATATATGTACTAAGTGAAATTGGAAATGAAAAGTGTTGTCTAGGAAAAGAAGATGAAAGTTGGCCATGGAACAGAAGAATGGGTCACATACACTTTGATAACCTTTTCAAAGTCAACAAAAAGGAAGCAGTTAGAGAAGTGCCCCAGATTACAAAACCAACCAACACTTTATGTAAGCATTGTCAACAAGGAAAACAAACAAAGACCAGGTTTAAATCAAAATAATATTCAATGACAAGACCACTGGAAATTGTGCATATTGATCTAATTGGACCAACTAAAACAAAGGGTTTAAAAGGTGAGAAATAATTTATGTTATTAGTTGATGATTATACAAGAATGACTACAGTTTGCTTTCTTAGGAATAAGTCATAAGCTTTTGAAAACTTCAAGGTCTACAAGGAATTGGTTGAAAATGAAATGGATTCAAAAATCAAATGTTTGAGATCTGACAATGGAGGAGAGTTCACTTCAAAGGAATTTATGGACTACTGCAACAAGCATGGAATAAAAAGACAATTCTCCATTGCTAGGACACCTCAACAGAATGCAGTTGTTGAAAGAAAGAACAAGACAGTACAGGAAATGGCTCGAACAATGTTAATGGATTCCAAATTGATAGATATATTTTGGACACATGCAATGCATACAACGGTTCACATTCAAAACAATGTAATGCTCAGAAACAACATTGACAAAACTCCCTACGACCTATGGAAAGGAAGACCAACAAATTTGAAACACTTCAGAGTATTTGGAAGCAAATTCTACATCGAAAGAAAAGATGGAAGAATGGGAAAGTTTGACTCTCGTGTGGACAAAAGAGTACTTGTTGGTTACTCAAGTACAAGGAAATCATACAAGTGTTACAATATGAGGTTGAAAAAATTTGTGGAGAGCATCAATGTAAAAATTGATGAAATAGGTGGATGAGAATTAAAGGAAGAAGAAAATGAATCAATGGAAAAGCTTTACAAAGAAGAAGAAGTAGAAATGGAAGATGAAGAGTGTTAGCGATCAAACGCACTAGCAATTTTTTGAATAATGATGCCTAATCTTGCAGGGAACTTTTGACTGCCTTCCCGAAATCCAAATGCATATTTGAAAGTACCAGGAAATCTTAGGATTTCTAGATGTCAATCGACTATTCAAGCATGTAAAACGGACTCTCCACGACTTAGAAATTTGATTTTTCCTAAGGCAGTTTATTTCTGGAAAACCTGCCTTTTCGTTGGTTTAGGCGAACAGGACGACTGTTCATTAACCACCGAAAGCAGTGCTTTCAGTAGTTAATCCACCCAGAAGTCTTCTATGTTAACCACCGAAAGCCTGTTACTGCCAGAATGACCGAATTTTTGCCCAGATCGGGATTTTTTGAGTTGGAATGGTTTGAAACCTCTTCGAATGGACAGTTGTTGAATTATCAAATCAGATCCAATAGCTATTTTTGATGGATAAGGGAAAGAAGAGGTGTTTTAATCATTTTTGGTATCTTTTTCAAAGGTAGAAAATCATGATTTTCGCACACCTCAACAAATTTGAATTTTATCTCTTGGAAGAGTCATCAGTCAGCCTTGGGAGGCTATCCTGCACTACACCAACACTCAACAAGAGAGGAAGACCATCAAATCTGGGATTGACCTCATTTTTGGGGATCATCCCACATATTTTGCAACTAAATTTTGATTTACTATCTTTAGTATATTTGATCCTTGTTTTCAGGATCTCAGAACTTCTTTGTAAAGCTATAAAGCTAAGGGTAGAATATGAACCAAGGGTTCGACTTTGGAGACTTTTTCATATTATGTAACTCGAAACTTCTCATTTTCATATGGAGTAATACAAGATTCTTTTGCCATAATTTGTTCAGATTTCATCTTCTTGTCTATTCTGTACTTGCACCTGGATATTATATTCATGCTGTTATGCTTATTTATGCCCGATAATTGTCATCTTATCACTGCATTCATAAGTTTAACTCTGCAAGTATTCTTGAGATTATTGTAGTTGGCCATTCATATATGTTTATATGTGATTCTAATGATATAATAGTTATTTCTTCATCCATCCCTTTATTTATAAACTCTATGAACATTTGTGGTTGAAAGCCTTGTCCACCTAGATATGTTTATGCATGATTTGAGTGAGAAATGATCCAGTCCTCCGACTTGTTCCAAACCCACACTTTTTATTGAGAAAATAGTTACCAAAATATTAAGTTACCAGACATCTCTGACTTACAGCCTAGGAGAGTTTCTTGGAGTGCTAACAAATTGGCGCTGTTGCCGGGAAGAGAGTACTGAAGCTCAGCTTCCTTGGGAGAATGACACAACAGATCTAGTTCTTGATGATAGACAAGAAGTAGACACTATCGGTTGTACATTATCTATCTGGCGACTCCATGAAGGGCGAATTCAATGGCGACTCCATTGTTCAGAAATCTGTTGGTGACTCCACTGGTATGAAATGGAAAAGATCTTAGCTAAGAGGTATGCTTTCTGTGATTTTTTAGATATATCTGGTTTTCCACATCCAGTGCCGACTATAATTGAATGGGATGATTATCTTACGAGATTTAGAGGAAGCAAGAATGATCATCCCGGTGAGCACTTATTCAATTTTCATAAGTGCATGCTTGAACATGGTTTTGTTCACGAAGATGTCTTGATCAAGCTGTTCAATTTTTCTTTAGAAGAAAATGCTCGTGAATGGTGTCAATCTCTTCCTAATGTTAGTATCCATTCTCTGAAGGATTTTCATGTGGCTTTCAATTCATATTACGAGAAGTTTTACTCAATTGATCTTATTTTTGATAACTGTTGTAAAGAATCTGCATTCCAAATCCAACATTCAGTTAGTATTTCTTTCGATTGTGAAGATGTTGGTGATAGTCATATTGTAGACACATTTGTCATTGATTCAAATGTCTCTTATAGTTTTGACTATGGGATTAAGGAGGCTTCAGATTTTGATAAAGAAGTTGCTGATATGAATTCAATATCCCAAGAAATTCAGAAGCAGCTGTTCTTGCCTTTACCATTGATACCCATCATTCTTGATTTGGAATCTGCAGCAGATATCAAACAATCCATGATTAGTACAAAAATCAGTCTACAACCATTTTCAGATTTACAGATAGCTGAAAGTGCCAGCCTTCATGGGAAAGAGAATACCCAGAGATTTTTTGATTTTCAAATCAAACAACAGGAAGAGGTTTTTCTTTACAGCTTCGTTGATCCTTTTGATGATTATTGCGAGTCTTTGAGTAGAACAAATGTCAATCTATTTTTGAAGGAAGGTTGGTTCTGCCGCCCTTTCAAACTCCATTTCTTTATGCTATGGTTTCTAATATTTTTCAAGTCAAGATCAAGCATGATATCATTAAATCAGTTTCTTACTTGGCTGCATTGGAAATTCAGTTTTACTTGATCAATCTGCCTCTACTGGTTAGAGTAGGAATAGATAGAAAACAAGCTCGTCATCGAGCATGAGATCCTTTTCAGTCTATTATTTTGCAGCAGGAACTTGTGTTCAACATTTTATTACAGTTTGAATAAGTTGTAGGGATGGATGAGGAGATTTGAGAAAATGGCCTAGTATGTTGGCCTTGATGTAGTCTAGAGCAGGCATCTTATTGTCCTTTCTACTCTACAACTGCGATTTATAAATTCCCTCTGTTTACTTTTGTTATTCTCGACTGGTTTTGTTTATAAGTTCTAGATTGAAACAAAAGACCAGTAGGACATTGCGGGTCTTGACAGGGTGTGTATATGCCATGACTATTAAATGATTCAGTATCTAAAAGAGGCCCAGTATTGTTTGCAGTCCTATACTGAGAATCAATTGCTTGGTTATGAAGGAGAAACAACTATGTATGCTCAACACCATGAAATGCATCATCAGACAGTGGTGGTTTTGAATAGCCCCGAACTATTTAGGGGTGCAAACATTTGTTGGTGACATAAATGAAAGTAGTGGTAGCTCTACATTTTTTTGACCCTTGTATTACTAGGTTCTTCATTCACGCCTTCCAATACTCTTGCAAGTATTTGTATGGACAGAATTCATAAAATATGTTGTCAGACCTGCAACTGGTATATCAAGGATTGGAGATGCTGATGTTATTTTCTCATTATTTGTTGGGCGCTTAACAACTGGTTTTCTGTCTATCACCCTCATTATATCTTACTACCCCACAGATAGCTCACATAAAGTCCACACATGATAAGAATTTGGAAAATGCGGTGAAGCTTCCCCCTCAAACTGAAAGGGAGTTTCTTCATCCAAAAGTTCCAACTTCAGTATGTGGCTCTGTCCCTTCAGATCGCCCTTTTGCCTGTCCTAATGAGGGTTGTGACAAATGCTACATACATGAGTATAAATTAAATCTTCATCTCAGAAGAGAACATGCAGGTTATGCTTTTAAAGAAAATGGAAGGCATGGTATTGATAGTGAAGATGAAATGGATTAAGGAAGTGACCAAGATGCAAATGTAAGGAATCTTCATAGAAAGTTTTTGAATGCATCTGTTGTCGATTTAAACACGAAAACGAGTTCCAGAGCAATTGTGGAATCAAAACAGCCAAGGAATGGACATCCTCAAGAAGGCACAAAAGAGAGCAAAAACCAGACTTGTTAAAAAGACTGGAACATCGTCAAAGCAGCCGAAATCTTCTCAGTATAAATGAAGTAAGGAATTTTTTTGAGTTTCTGAAGTTTTGTTACATCCTTTGGTGGCTTAGGTGAACACATGATTGTTCATTAGCTACCAAAAGGCAGAGCTTTTGGCAGTTAACGTTTTCAAATTTTGTCTCTTTAACGACCAAAAGCACAGAAACAGGGCATAACGCTACAAATTTTGCACAGATCCATTTTTTCTTAATCCAAATGCCATGAGAAGGGTTCCTAACGATAGATGATAATTAATGGCATTATTATCAAGTTTCATTTCTAATTTTGAAGGTGTCTACCAGGGTGGAAAGATTGAATTGGTTACCTGTTTTTGGCAAAAAATGTTGTCTTTCTACCAATAGTGGCAAACTCGATTCTTCACACAGCCTATGGAGATCTACTACAACTGTCGAAGATTTTGAAGACCAGGAAATTTTTTTAGATAAGAGAATGCGTCTTTTGATGAAAATACTTGTGGCACACCTTCGCCTCCTTCAGAACAAGGGGCTACAATTGGTGCTGCCATTGTGGCTTCAGTAGAAGTTCCACCTCATGGAAAGAATATTGTGACATTTGCATTAGCATGGAACAACCCGAAAGTCAGATTTCCTAGTGGAAAATCATATAAAAGACGCTATACCAAATTTTATGGATCTGATGGAAATGCGACAACAAATCTTGTTCGGGATACCCTCATTGAGCATCGAAATTGGGAGTCAGCTATAGAAAGTTGGCAAAGACCTATAATACAAGATGATAAACTCCCATTGTGGTGTCGAATTTTAATTTGTAGATCGCCCAACAAACATTTCATTTGGCATGTGATATGGCCGAGTACAGATGTTTATTTAGACCTCACTGTCATGGCCAGTTCAAGTGAATATGATGAGTACAGACCACTCCATTCAGAACTGTTCAGGAGTCCACTGGTTTCATTCATTTATGGGAGTGTTTTAATTCTCATCCAGTTATGCATCGAGTCCTGGTATCTCTAACGGCCCGTTAATTGCTCATTCAAAACGTATTTTCAAAATTTCAGATCCGTTCAAGGTCACTGAAGGATGGTCGAAACTCTAGTTTGGAAAGCAAACGTATCATACAGGTGTGCGTTTCAACTATCATATGGCTTAAATCCTAGTTTGGTGATCAATACTTGAGCAATTATCGGCTCAAAACTCATTTACAGGTTAGTTGAATCACAGTTCTTCTTTAGTCTCGGCCGAAATTGACTGAAATCTTACCTATATTCTCTCTGTATTTAAGATTTTCTTTACAATTGAACTCCAAGCCTTGCTAAAAAACCATTGAGTTTGTTCTCAAATACACACTGATTAATTAGCTCGAGTCAAAATTCCTCAATTGAACTGTCAGTTATCTCTTTGAATGTTGAGTTAATTCATAGCTGAAACCTGATTCATGTCAATCACCTGAAATCACTCTATTTGCTGAGTCACAGTCTGTTGTTAAGTCATACCATTAAACTTGACATATACTAATTGATTCGAGTATTTCCTAAATGTCTCATGCTGTTGATGAACTAGAAGGCTATTAATAAAGTTATACTTTCGTGCCGAGTCACACTCTTTGACTCAAGATCCATCTGTTCATCAATTACACGCATAATCCCTGGGTTTGAGGGACACATCAACAATTAATTATGGCAAAGTCAGAATCTTCTTTGAGGGCTGAGGTTGATGGTGTTTGGTACTTGGAGGTGCATCCAGAGGTAGCAGAGCATTTCAAACAGGCAGGGGTATCCATCTATTGTGAGAAACTTACCAGCTTTTATCAATAGGTAACATAATCTTTTGCAACTGTATATGATGGAAGGTCTGCCAAAATAGGGAAGGAAGAATTCATCATTGATGAAGCATCTATAACAGATTTTACAGGTCTGCCAAGAACTGGAGAGTGCTGGTTTAGATCCACAGTGCCATCGAATATAGAGTTCAGATCTTATTTGTTGCCCATTCACAAAGACTTGATTTGGAAGAAGGACATTCCAATGTCCTTTCTAGAACCTCAGTGGCAGGCATTGCTGAAAGAAATTTTTGTATATATCACTTGCGAGGGGCGCTACAACATGGTAATGTTTTATCATTTTAAACTTATAAATCATTTCACAAGTAGAGAACCCATCAATTTACCTTTCTTCTTTCACAAAACTCTCACTAAAATGTCAAGACAAGTTAAGGTTAAGCCAACTAAAGTCTCTAGCAAACTATCTCACCAAGGGCTTATTACCCTTCTTGTTAAATAAGCTTTGAAGAAGAAACATGTTGATTGGGGTTTCTTTCTCTTTTGGAATGAATTTCAAACCGAGGGACCACCAGAAGAAGAAGCTAAAAAGATCAGTGGCAGGAAGACAATCACGCCTAAAAGCAGTCAGAGAAAAAGGAGAGCTATATCACCTTTACCACAGCATGAAGAACCTTCTTCATCCAAAATGAAAAGATCAAAGAGGAAGTTACATTTTGACAAGGAAGAAGATGTAACTATAGAGGGTAATCCACTCAACTTACCCTATTCTGACTCAGATCCAGAAACAGAGCAGAAAGATGAGCCTGGTACACAGCAACAACCTACAGAGGGTGAACAGTATCCTAATCTTCCTACTCCTGCACCTGTAGAGGAGCAGGGACCTACAGAGATAGGACAGTCTTCTACTGAACCTACTGTATCTAAATCCAACAAGATAAATCAGTTGTTGAAAGAGTTGTACAACTTGAAACTTTCAGAAAAACGAGTCAAGTTGAAAAATGCACAACTCTTGGATAGAAACGTTGAGATTTATGACAAGAGCCAAGAAATCAAACAAAAACATAAGAAAACAATTGAAAGAAAATGCAACTTTATACAGGAAACTCAGGCTTCTTAGGCTACAACTGAAGAATCAGACAGTCGCAGCAATCAGGCCACTAGGGTTGGAAACCCTTGCCAAAATTGTTAGCTCCATGGAGGGAGAAATACAAGTTGGAACACATCATGACGAAGTTACAAGTCCAGTCAGAGAGAAGGGGGCCTCTTCCAAGAAGCTGTGAAGTCTTTTGCAACAGTAATACAGGTAATTGAAATTTTGAAATTTTGATTTCTGAAAGTGTTTTGCCTTTCGGTGGTTTAGGCGAGCCTGTGAGTGTTCATTAACCACCAAAAAGGGGTGCTTTCGGTGGATAAGTACTTAAATCTAGAAACACTTAACCACCGAAAGTTGTGATTACCAGAATACTCAAAATTTTGCCTAGATCGAAGTTTTTCGCAACCAAACATCCTGAAAATAGTTTCTAAAGATGCATATTGAATTTACACATCAAATTCAAGATCCGAATTTGATAAAAAAGATGTTTGAAGAGGTGCCAAAGTCAGATTAGACACCTATTTTTGGGGCACAAAATCAGTCATTTTTGCCAAAGATAGAAAATTCGATTCTATCATGATCAAAGTACATCTACGAGCCTTGGAAGGGTATTTGCACACATCAGAGGATCTAAAAATGATTTGTATATGAAGCTGCTGGAAAATGAAAAGTCAAAGACCTCAAGCTGCCTGCAATACTCTTATTTCAAGCTTGGAGTTATCCTGGAATTTTCAAAATCATGGTCACATATCTCACCATCCTGCCTATGTCCAACACCTCTCTTCTCAATAAAGAGATTGTCACAACAGATGCTATGTCGATGTGCAAATAACATTTCCAGGGGAATTTGAAGCTGACATGTTACAAATAAAGAAGATTGTGAACGATAACAACAAAATTTGGAGAATAACTAGATGATACATTAAGCTGAATGACTCCATGCCCAATACTAAAGGCACAAGGTCTGCCAAGTTCTTGAAGACCTCACAGAGAGGTCTCCATCCCAGTTGGAGCCAGATGTTAGCGATCAAACGCACTAGCAATTTTTTGAAGAATGTTTCCTAATCTTGCAGGGAACTTTTGACTGCCTTCCTGAACTCCAAATGCATATTTGAAAGTACCATTGGAAAGCTTAGGATTTCTGGATGTCAATCGACTATTCAAGCATGTAAAACGAACTCTTCACGACTTAGAAATTCGATTTTTCCTAAGGCAGTTTATTTCTGGAAAACCTGCCTTTTTGGTGGTTTAGGCAAATAGGATGACTGCTCATTAACCACCGAAAGTAGTGCTTTCGGTAGTTAATCCACCCAAAAGTATTCTATGTTAACCACCGAAAGCCTGTTACTGCCAGAATGACCAAATTTTTTCCCAGATCGAGATTTTTTGAGTTGGAATGGTTTGAAACCTCTTCGAATGGACAGTTGTTGAATGATCAAATTAGATCCAATAGCTATTTTTGATGGATAAGGGAAAGAACAGGTGTTTTAATCATTTTTGGTATCTTTTTCAAAGGCAGAAAATCAGGATTTTGGCACACCTCAGCAAATTCGAATTTTATCTCTTGGAAGAGTCATCAGTCAGCCTTGGGAGGCTATCCTGCACTACACCAACACTCAACAAGAGAGGAAGACCATGAAATCTAGGATTGACCTCATTTTTGGGGATCATCCCACATCTTTTGCAACTAAATTTTGATTTACTATCTTTAGTATATTTGATCCTTGTTTCATGATCTCAAAACTGCTTTGTAAAGCTATAAAGCTAAGAGTAGAATATGAACCAAGGGTTTGACTTTGGAGACTTTTTCATATTATGTAACTTAAAACTTCTCATTTTCATATGGAGTAATACAAGCTTCTTTTGCCATAATTTGTTCAGATTTCATCTTCTTGTCTATTCTGTACTTGCACTTGGATATTATATTCATGCTATTATGCTTATTTATGCCCGATACCTGTCATCTTATCACTGCATTCATAAGTTTAACTCTGCAAGTATTCTTGAGATTATTGTAGTTGGCCATTCATATATGTTTATATGTGATTCTGCTGATATACTAGTTATTTCTTCATCCATCCCTTTATTTATAAACTCTCTGAACATTTGTGGTTGAAAGCCTTGTCCACCTAGATATGTTTATGCATGATTTGAGTGAGAAATGATCCAGTCCTCTGACTTGTTCCAAACCCACACTTTTTATTGAGAAAATAGTTACCAAAAGATTAATTTACCAGGCATCTCTGACTTACAGCCTATGAGAGTTTCTTGGAGTGCTAACAAAGAGGATCAAACAGAAGTAGAAAAGCAAGTTCATCAAGTGTCTCCAAAGACACGTAGCAAACACGTAGAAAAGAATCATCCCTCAGATTAGATTATCATAAACAAATATGCATGAGTTGAAACTAGAAGAAGAATCCGTTCACCAGAACAAATGTACCTAGCACTCTCATCTATGATTGAACCAAACGGTTTTGAAGAGGCCAGCAAGGATGAATTTTGGAATAAAGCCATGGATGAAGAATTGGATCAAATAGAGAAGAATGACACTAGGGAATTGGTTCCAAGACCAAAGAATAATAATGTGATTGGCACAAATTGGGTATTTAGAAATAAATTGAATGAAGATGGACAAGTTACAAGGAACAAAGCTAGATTGGTATGTAAAGGATACACACAGGTTGAAGGAATCGACTTTGAATAGACACATGCTCCAATTTCCATAATGGAAGCAATCCGATTGCTCCTAGCTTATGCATGCTCCAAGAATATTAAAGTGTATCAAATGGATGTGAAATCATCTTTTCTGAATGGGGAACTTGAAAAATAAGTCTACATTGAAAACCAGAAGGATTTCAATTGTCAGAGAACACAAATTATGTGTGTAAATTGAAGAAGGCCTTGTATGGTCTAAAACAAGCTCCTAGAGCATGGTACTCTAGACTGGATAAATATCTACAACATGCAGCGTTTAGAAAAGGAAGTGCATACAACAACCTCTACATCAAGGTAACTCAAGATAGTATTTTATTAATTGAAGTTTATGTTGATGATATTATTTTTGGAAACAATAATGACATGTTAAACCATAAATTTGCAAAGGATATGCATAATGAATTTGAAATATCATTACTCGAATAACTATCCTTCTTTCTGGGTCTTCAGATACGTCAAAGAAACCAATGAATTCTTATTTCTCAAACTAAGTATATCAGAGAAATGCTAAAGAAGTTCAGAATGGAAGATTGCAAACCAGTTACCACTCCTATGCAAACCAATTGCAAGTTGAGAAAAGATGATGAATCAAAGTCTCTAGACCAGAGGAAATACATGTCAATGATTGGTATCTTACTATATGTGACATCATCCAGACCAGATATAATGCAGGCAATTGGAAAGGTGGCACGATTTCAAGCAGTACCAAAGGAATCACATGTATTAGCAGTGAAGAGGATTTTTAGATATCTCAAAGGAACATTAGAGTTTGGATTATGGTATCTAAAAGGAAATGATCTATCACTTATTACCTACAAAGATGTAGTTTGGGAAGGTTACATTATTGACCGATGAAGCACTAGTGGAGCAACAGTCTACTTGGGTGAGTGTTTAGTATCATGGTTAAGAAAGAAACAATCATCAATATCCTTATCTACAACCGAGGTAGAGTATATTGCAGCAGCTTCATGTTGTACACAGGTTCTATGGATGAAACAAACTATGACATATATACAAGTTGAGTATGATGATCCCATTCCAATCTATTGTGATAATACAAGCACCATCAATATCTCAAAGAACCCGGTGATGCACTGCAAGACAAAGAACATTCCAATAAAGTATCACTTTCTACGGGAATAGGTTGCAGAGAAGAACATTAGAGTTGAATATGTGGGAAAAAAATAACAAGTGGCAGACATCTTTACAAAACCGCTTCCAAGAAAAGCCTTTGAATATCTTCGCCAGAGACTCGGAGTAATTTCTACTCCAAAATGAATGATTTTGAATGCCTTTCTTATATGTCTTAGATATACACGAGGAAGCACCATAAAGAGGACAATTCAGTTTGGGAGATCAGTCTCAAGAAGAGTTCAGTTAGGGGGAGTATCCCCATAGACATTTTAGTTAGGGGGAGAAACCCTTGATGGAAAGATACCTTTTCCATTGATGACATAGAGGGAGATATTTATCATATGCATGCTTAGAGAAAGAGCACATAGGCATGGTTCCAGNGAGCATGAGTGATATGAATTCATTATTGCATCAGAGTGTTGTCAACAATGCCAAAGGGGTAAATTGTTAATTATTTGGGTTGGTTTTCATTGATGTCAACCCTTAGCACAAAGGTTTGGGTAATGGACCCAAGTTTGTTAGATGGATAATGGTATGAGTTTTGATATATTTGCAGGTAAGACTATTCCATATGGAGAGTACATGTCATGTCATTTCCGGTGGTATGTGGAATGTAACATAACTCCTCACGGTTAGAGAGTTATGGCAATGTGAAGTTGGAAAACCCTCATGAGTCATCTAGAAGCCCCAAAAGGTCAAAGTAGTCAAAGTGGTTTAAGAGATTTTAGAAGGTAAATAATAAAGTGAAGTGATGAGTATACTATAAGTCAAAGTGAATAAAAAATAAATTATATAAATAATAAATTTAATAGAGAAATTACTAAGTGGACAAGTGGTTAGAAGTGGGTTAGCCCTAAAATAAGGAAAGTGGTTTAAGATGGTTAGAAGGTAACCCCTTGAGGTAAAGTGAAGTGATGAGTGTACTATAAGTCAAAGTGGATACAAAATAATTTTTTTAAATAATAAAGTTAATGGATAATTTACTAATTGGAAAAGTGGTTAGAAGTTGGTTAACCCTAAAATAAGGAAAGTGGGTTAAGATGGTTAAAAGGTAACCCCTTGAGGAAGCTACATGAAAGTATAAATAAGAGGAAAGGCTCTCTCATTTTAATTACACTTGAGCGTATTGAAAATCTATAGGTGACTAAGGTAATTAAAGGATATCTAAGACTAGTTTTAGAGGGAAGGTGAAGTAAAGAACGCTGAAATTCAAGGGAGGATAAATTCTTTTGATGATGTTTTCTAAGGTATGTTATTTACAGGTCATCTCACCATTTTCGAAATAATGTTTTTTCTAGAATGATTTAGACCGTGAAATTGGGAGGCCATTGAGGAAACATATCCATGTAGTTGTGATACAAATTTTAGCTTGTGGGTCATTGTATTTTTCGAGTTACACTCCGTGGAAAATAGGGTTTGTGGCTAGTTGATGCAAGAGCATCGCTCCACCTCAGCACACGCCAACTAGTTAACACGCGTGGTGCACATTTAAGGGAGGAGAGGCACCACCCTCTCATTTTTTCCTCGAGAATCCAAAGCGATATCCAAGCATTTAATGAAGACAAGATGGAAGAGAAAAAGTGTGTTTTCGCACAAGATGGACATAAGGTCGTCATTAAGTGGTTGACAACAGAATGGATCTCCATCTGATTTGGAGCAGATTTCCATCATTTTAAATTGCCCTTTCAATAGGTATTTTGAATGGTTATTTGACACCACTAGTTTAATCTTGCGAGGGAAGCTCGTCGAGCCCCTCTTGTATAAATTTTTGTATTATTACCAAGAAGAAGGTTGGTCGGGTTGTAGGGAGAGAAACACAGAGAGCCAAGACTCAGTTGTAGCTCAAACTCCACCATTGTAATTTGGCATTCCACCATTAATAGAAAATGACAATTTTTCCTGTTTTCAATTTCTGTGTAATGGATGTTGTGTTATGAATGTCTTTTACATACATTGGAATTGTAGATGAATGTTAGAAATAGTTTGCAGGGATAGAGATACAGGTTTCTATCCGAGAGTGTGTTGAGTTAAGTATGGTTTTCTAGGATAAGTGCATGTAGTGTGAGATAGGGGGTGGAAAATCTGTAAGCCAACGCAAGGAGTGTGAGTTTGAACTCAGTGGAGCTAGAAGAGAATTTTCCAGGAGGGCACACCGGATTAATTTACAGACTCAGGGATAAATTTCAAGGCGGTTAAGTACCTTGGAAACAAAGACTGTGTGGGGAGGAGCACGGTTCATAGTTACTGAACACTTTGAAATACTCTGCCAGGAGAGCATCGATCTAGTGTGAGTGTGCACAGAAGAAACACGGTTGGAGGTGTTGGAGAATCCCAAAATTGTTGAACATTCTGGTGAAGGAAGGATTTTCAAGAAGTGCATCGACAAAGGAAAGGAGATGCCTTAAACCTTTCCGTAAGGTGAAGGGAGAAGCCATTGAAGAAATGAGCCAAGCGCAAGGAGTGTGCCTAAGGTGTTGTAAGTTCACCTTACAAGCTCAAGAAGCGGAGTGAGAGACTACCAGGAGGGAAAGAAGAAGTCCATTGAAGGATGCAAAGGAACTGGGAACCTTGGAGGTTTTCAAGCTGAGCAAAGTCGTAGAAGAGTCTGCGCAGAACTCTACAAGGAGTGTAGAAAGTATTCGAGAAAAACCTAAGTCTCGAAAGGAGAACTTGCGCTAAGTGTGCAAAGGAGTCAAGGACTTGCTAAAGTCCCAAAGATAGTGAAACCATACATGGTCGAGGAGGAGACATGTGTCAGAAGATCGAGAGGTTCAAGAGCAAGAAATTCAGGAGGTTTGCCGAGAGAAAACAAGGATCTCCGCGAAGTCGCAAAGAACGATTTCAATCCAGACCATTGGATATGGAAGGGGATGTGGCATAAATTATCGCACTTCGGAGGAAGAACCCTTTGGAGAAAAGTCAGAGAAAATACTCGAAGAGCTGGGAAGCTGAAGTAATTGTAGCCATCCATTAGGATAAGACACGTGAGAGATCAACACTTCACTGATACACAAGTTGGGAAAAGTAGATTCTGGAGAAGAGAGGACTTGCAAAGTCCGAGATCATGAATTGGTCACATTCGTTGATCGTGAGGAGAACGTGGATCGTATATCTGGTCCCGGAGAATTCGTTGATTCGAGAATCAGGGAAAAGGTGAAAGAGAACTCGCGAAATTCCCGAAGCATGGGATTGCGAAGGGAGTTGGCCCACGGTCATAGTCCATGGTCACATCAAGGAGAAAGTATAGTGTAGGGAGCTAGAAACTAGGCAATAAGAATTTAAGGATGCTAAGGAGAGGGTCCACAGGTGTCACAAAACTAGCGTCGAGAAAATAGGAGGGCATGTGTCAAGTTGGAAATGGTTCCACCAGGAGTCGGATTAACCAGTCGGTTCGACGACTTGAATGATCCTAGACTGGGAGGTCATGCAACCCTTTGGAGGGAAGGGGTTTTGCACCAGGATTGGTATAAGAGAATGGTTTTGGCTGTAGATAGTAGGTGAAGGAGGAGACAAAGGAGATAGTCTGATACCAGGAGTGGTATCAATGTGGTTTTCGTCTGTAGATTTCAGATGAAGGAGAAGTTGAATATGCTCTCAATTGTAGAGTGAAAAACATACTTTCCAAGAGGGTAGGAAGAAGGTAGAGATGTCCATTGATGGTCATAAACATGGTCGAGGAGAATTCCATTCACAGAAGAGAAAGGAGGATATGGACGAGGAGCTTAGTGAAATTCGAGCACAGATGGAGAAGATTGCATTGAAGATGCAACATGAGTCAAAGGTATGCTAGAGGTACGAATGGCCTTTGAAGAGAACAAATAGATGACCTGCTCATAATTTTTTGTCCAGAAGGTAGCAATAGGTGTTAAAGAGGTGGCTAGAGCAGGCTAAAGCCCTCAGTCATAAGGGAAAGAGATCTGGCAAGAGTCTCATAGATTTCCAGATGGGCAATGAGAAGGGATCAGTGGATCTCGTAAATTTCCAGGTGGGAAGAGGAGACATCCCATATTTACAGGTGGGCAAGGACAAAGAGATGAGCTCGGCTGAGATTTCACGTCAGAGGGTGTTGACAGATGAAGAGGAGGCAAAAGGAAGACCTCATTCATATGGAGATTCATGCTTGCAAGTCATGTGAATGAAGATGATGAGAAGTTGTAAACTTCTGCCATCAAAGAGAAGGATCATGGGAGCATTCTGATCATTGGAGGAGTTGAGATATTCCTACCAAGCGACTGAGGAGAGGATAGCACAGATGTTGCAGATGCGATGTTAGGGTCCTAACCTGCACATAGGTAGAGCAATATATTCAGATGTAATAAAGGTCAATATTAATAAGGCCTTTCAATAAAATAAAATAAGGCATATGTAAGAAGACCTAATAGAAGCTTCCGCTTCTAGAAGGATATTCCTCTAGATGCTTCTCTTGATAGACATATTTAGTATAAATAAGGGTCGAGGGTATGAAAACCCTATCTTGGAGATTATTGTAACAGAGCGCTACTCGACTGGAGGTTGCCCCCTTGAAGAGGCCTGTGAACATTGCTTTCTGAATCAAAGTGCTATTTCTATTGTTGTTCTTATATCATTTCTGTGTTATTGTGGAGATTATGCTGGTTATATTACTGTTATTCTGCCATTTCTAGCATTTTATTTCTATTCTGCATACTTTTTATATTTGGTATATTACAAGTGGTATCAGAGAACTTTCCTTGGCATAAATTGTGGGAATTTTTTTTTTAGGGTAGAGACGTATTCCGATGTCTTTAAGCCACAGAGATTTGTCGTTATGTGCATAAACCCACAGTTGAGGGATTCATACAAGCAGGAAATACAAGTGGTTCTTAAGCGCACATCTGTTGGCCACCCTTGTAACCCCTGTTGGTACCCCTTCGAGTGATAGCGCATCAGACAACACCTGTGTACGGATTGAACTAGATTTCCTGAAGCCCTCTTTAGATAAACCGATCGGCCGCCTGACTGCTATAGTGCTACCGAGAACAACACTCGGGAAGATACTCTCTAGTACCTGGGTAGTCGGGTAGTATGGCTAAGGGTACGATCTATCCTCCTTAGTTAGTGCCCTGAGATGTTGGGTCGAGTACTACTGTTGGACCCCGCACGGATATCAGAGATCTATAGCACAGGGAAAACCCTTGTCTGTAGAACCCTTGAATACCTAACCCTTGGGGGACAGAAACATAAACACATTAAAACATACAAGATCTATTGCCGCACAACTATGTTCGGGATGCCAAGTAAATACACATTTATTTATGGTTAAGCATTTTGGGGTTTCATCACTGCAGTATTCTTCAGACCGGAGTATAACTCCGCAGGTGTAAAAAAAAAAAAAAAGTTTGGAAATTTTTTCACCATTATTTGAGACCTATTCCATTGGATTAATCTCTTCTCCCTTATCACATTCATCCATATCATTTTTCGGAAAAAATTTTGACCTCACCCGCCCCTTTTCAGTTTACCCATTCTCATGGCCCATACCCGTATCCAAGACATGGAAGCTCGCTTCAACACCTTGCAATCTGGTTTCCTTGAGACCCAAAAAGAAGTGAAACAACTCAGTGCTACTGTTTCCTGCATCGGTACATCCATCAATACAACCATAAATACATCCATGCAGTCCTCAATGGAGGAAGTCAAACAAGAACTGACCACTGAGCTTGAATCTGTCTTTGCATCACTCTGCACAAAACTAAAGATCCGTACATATGACCCTTTCTCTGACGCACCTACAAAGACTGAAGGTGAACATTCCTCCCATTCCCATACCTTTCAACACCATCACTTTCAACGTGACCTACGCCTTTCGCGGGTGGATGTGACCAAATTTGATGGCTCGGACCCCACTGGTTGGGTCACCTAAATGGAACATTATTTCTCTTTATACAACATTACATATGACTTGGCCAAACTCCGGTATGGTGTTCTCCATCTAGATCAAGAACGTTGGCAATGGTGGCAATGGAGAAAAACTTCCCGTCAAGGGTATATTGTTTGGACCCAATTTGTAACTGAGATTTATGAACACTTCGACACTAACTCCAACCATTTGGGCTGTCTGATAAAGTTGAAACAATCAGGAATAGTAGAAGACTTCATAGCTGCCTTTGAGCGCCTGGCTTTTCGAACAGAGGGCATGATTGATGCTTTCTTTCGAGAGTGTTTTATCAGTGGCCTCAAGGATGAGATTCGGGCCCATGTCCTCATGGCTCAACCTTCGACTTGGGTGGAGGCTACTAAAAAAGATAAAGAAGCACAACAACTTGTATCCTCTCAAAACCGTAAACCCTCCTTTATACCTTGCCCTAAACCCGTAAATCCCACTACTCCCTTCGCCCCATTAAAGATCCAAAAATTGACCAGGGCTGAAATGGATGAACGCCAACTCAAAGGCCTTTGTTATAATTGTGATGAAAAATATTTCCCGGGCCACAAGTGTAAGGAACAAAATATTTTTATGGCCATCTCTAAGGATATTTCAGAAGAGGATGTTGAAACTCCCCTTGTGCCTGAGTCACCTGAAATCACTGACATAACCCCTCCCTCAGACCCTCCCGAAGTGGAACTGATCATTTCCCTCAATGCTCTCACTGGCTTCTCTGCCCCCCAAACCCTCAAGTTAATCAGTTACATCAAGCATCATAAGGTCATCATTCTGGTTGATAGTGGAAGCACCCATAATTTTATTCATTGCTGCATTGCCCAAGAAACTCATTGCTACATCCATGCCGTCAACAATTTCCAAATCATGATTGCCAATGGTGGTTCCATGAAATGTGGAGGGCACTGTGAAAATGTGCATCTCCAAATCGATGACTAACACCTAAAATCCCATATGTTTGCTATCAACATGGGCGGTTGTGACATTGTGTTGGGTGCAGACTGGCTAAGGACATTGGGTCCCATTCTCATGGATTTTAAGAAATTAACCATGCAATTCGACCAGGAAGGCCACCAATATAAATTCCAAGGCATCACTGTTGTTTCACTTGAGATCATTAGTTCCCATCGCATGGAAAATCTGCTCAAAAAAGGTCATTCTGGTGTCATTTCCCAACTCCATGCCATACAAGCAACAGAGACACCCCCGGTGCCACAAGACCTCCAAGCCCTCCTTTCTAAACATCAAATGGTATTTTCCACTCCCTAAGGACTCCCTCCTTCCCACGATGTTCATGATCATTCCATTCCCCTTGTACCCGGAAGCCTTCCTCCCAATATCCATCCATATCACCACCCCTTTTCACAAAAAAATGAAATTGAGAAGATGGTCCAGGAACTCCTTACTACAGGCGTTATCCGCCCTAGTATGAGTCCTTACTCTTCTCCTGTAGTCATGTTCCTGAAGAAATAAGGTTCTTGGAGAATGTGTCCTGACTTCCATGCCGTCAACAAACTGACCATTAAAGACAAATTTCCCATTCCTGCCATTGATGACCTCCTCGATGAATTGAGTGGTGCCCAATTCTTTACTAAACTTGATCTTTGCTCGGGGTATCACCAGATACGTATGAAAGAGGAAGACATTCCCAAGACGGCCTTTCGAACTCATGAGGGCCACTGCGAGTTTCTGGTCATGCCCTTTGGCTTGTGTAATGCCCCCTCCACCTTCCAAAGCCTCATGAAACATGTCTTCCATCCTTTTCTCTGCCATTTTGTCTT
>ML800636.1:87547-113491 GCA_009831015.1 Picea engelmannii
TTACTCTAGATTGATCCAAAATCCTCCAAATATTTTTATTGAATCCAAAAGGGAGAGCCTTGCAGCAACTAATTGCTCCAATGCTCTCAAGAGACAATGAGTGAATATGAGATGGCAAGAGCAAGATGGATGGGGCGAAAATCTTGTAGCATAACTTTAGCTCAAAGAATGGTGAAGAAAATGAGTGAGGAGGGGTTTATTTTATACCTCAAGAGGCAAGGTGAAGGAACTTTGATGAGTTCCAAGTGTCAAATCCCAAGCAAGAGAGTGAATCTCAAGAAGGGGGGTGCACTTAGCTTAGGGTTTTGGTTAGATGAGTGAATGGATTGATGAAGTGGAGCGTGGGGTCCATATAAAGGTGGTATGTTAGGCTAGGGGGGGTGCACTAGGTATGAGAAGGGGGACCACAACTAAATTTAGTTGAGTTTCTAATTTTTTGGGTGTGAGGGGGGCACAAATCCCCCTAGGGGCGTGAGGTAGAGTTGAGAGGGGGTGTGTTAGGGGGTGTAAAAGGTTATGAGGTGGGTAAGTTGGGTTTGGTAGGTTAGGGAAGCCCATATTTTCTCTTTTCCACCTTCACATAGACCCATTAAATCTATTTACAAAATTTACAAAATTTGACTTAGCAATTAAAATTGTTGTTTTGACTGACCGACACTCCGGGTGGACAAATGCATAGCAAAATTTGTCTGACTGAGCTGAAACTTGGTCCATGGGTGTAGGGGGTGCCATTCCATTTCTTTTGAGCACAAATACCCCTATAAAAATCCCAAAGACCCAGTTTTTACAATATTTTCTCAAAAACATTTAATTAATTAAATAATTAAAATTTCAACCTTAGGAAAATTAATTAAATTTAATTAATTAAAAAAAACCTATCTAGACTCGACGAAATTCAGCGAAACTTTCTGCAATGTCTAACATGGTCATTTACATCATTCCTAAACAATAGCTACCAAAGGATGAGACAATTAGAACACCGTTCACCACTTTGGAGGAATTATTGCAAGTGTGAGGGAAAAACTCATGCGAAATCAACCAGGCTGAAAAGCCCAGTTGACAACCTGAGGATAAAAAACCCTCGGTGAAAGGAACTATCCCAATGAAAACATCCAAGGTACCTGACCTAACTATGATCCATGCAAACTTATTACATTATTAACCCACGTAGGGGTGCGAAAATTTCGTTTACAAAATTTTGTGCTGGAGGCATAAAATGCCCAAGTAGAACCAAAATGTCTTCAACATACTTGCATTTGATGATGCATATCTTCATGGCACATGGATTTGACCCCCTAGTTGAATAGGTGGTCAACAATGCTTTTGGTGCCTCAGAAGTAGAATACTTGGGTCATCTGGTTGGCAAGGATGGCGTTAGGGTGGATCCGAAAAAGATTGAAGCTATGCAAGACTGGCCGCACCCAAAGACTCTCAAAAGATTGCATGGATTTTTGGGCTTAACAGGGTATTATCGCAAGTTTGTTAAGAATTGTGGAAAGATTGCAACACCTCTCACTTCTCTCCTCAAAAATAACTCTTTCACTTGGACTCCAGCCGCTGCTCAAGCTTTCCAAACCTTGAAGATGGCCATGTGCACCACTCTGGTTCTGGACCTTCTTGATTTCACAAAGACCTTTGTGTTGGAATGTGATGCCTTAGGGAAAGGAATCGATCTTATCCTTATGCAAGAGGGTCAACCTTTGGCCTTCACCAGCAAGCAACTGTGTGAAAGGAATTTGGGCAAACCCATCTATGAAAATGAAATGTTGGCTATTCTGCATCCCGTTGATCTGTGGCGCCCTTATCTCTTGGGGAAACATTTCCAAATTAAGACAGACCATCAAAGCCTGAAGTACTTTCTGGAACAACACATTTCCTCCCCGGAGCAACAAAAATGGGTGACTAAACTCTTTGGATATGATTATGAGATCATTTACAAGAAAGGCAAAGACAATGTGGTGGCGGATGCACTGTCCCGAAAATATGAAGAAGAAGGATCCCTTTTTTCTCTTTCCTTCATTGTACCAGATTGGCTCTAAGCTATTCGCTAGGAATGGCTACAAGATCCCAAAAGTTCGCATCTGATCCAACAATTGTAGACCAATGCTCCAGCTCCCCCAGGGTACTCTTGGCTATAGGATGAGATTTGATACAAAGGCCATTTATATTTAAGTAAACAATCAAAGCTTAAATCCACGGTACTTTCTGAGCTTCATGCTACACCCACAATGGGGCACTTCGGGTTCACCAAAACCTATGACAGGGTCAAACGTTCTTTTTTCTGGGATGGTATGAAACAGGACATCCGTAATTTTGTCGTTGAATGTGATGTGTGTCAACGCAACAAGGGAGAAACTGTCAAATCTCCGGGCACACTACAACCGCTTCTGATTCCACCTGCTATTTGGAAGGATATCTCTATGGACTTTATTACCAGCTTACCCAAATCAGGAAATAAATCAGTCATAATGGTGGTTGTGGATCACCTTTCGAAGTATGCTCATTTTTGCGCTCTTCAACACCCATTTACTGCATCCACGGTGGCTCAAATTTTCATGGACCAAGTCTTCAAGCTTCATGGCATGCCACACTCTATTGTTTCTGATCGTGACCCAACTTTCACAGGCAATTTTTGGCAAGAACTGTTCAAGCTACAGGGCACCCAATTGCATCTCAGCACACCTTATCATCCTAGACTGATGGTCAAACGGAAGTTGTCAACAAGTGTTTGGAAACATATTTGAGGTGTTTTGCCTCTGAAAAGAAAAATCAGTGGGCTCAATGGTTACCCCTAGTTGAATGGTGGTACAACACTTCCTACCATATAACTACATGCATGACTCCTTTTGAAGCGGTATATGGATAGAAACCACCTTCAGTTCCTTCATACTTATCGGGTATCTCGAAGGTCCAGGCGGTTGACCGAACACTTATAGTTCGAGAGGATATTCTCCGTACCCTCAAAGAGAACTTGGTCATGGCACATAATCGCATGAAGCAACAAGCAGATCAAGGTCGCTCTGAATGTCAATTTGCAGAAGGGGATCAAGTGTTTCTACAACTGCAACCATACAAGCAAACTTCCCTCAAGGTTGAGCATTGTCACAAGCTAGCGCCCAAATTTTATGGTCCTTATACAGTTCTCAAGAGTGTGGGACAAGTCGCCTATCAGTTAGCTCTGCCCAGTCATTCAAAGCTACATCCTGTTTTTCATTTTTCATGCTTAAAGAAGGTGATTGGAACTAGGTGCCAAATTCAAACCAACTTTCCCAAGTTAGCTAAAGATGGATCGATTTGGCTACAACCAGAAGCAGTTTTGGACCAGCGTGAGCGTCGCCTGTGTCAGAGAACCATCAAGGAAGTGCTATTCCTGTGGAAAGATACAACTCCAGTAGATGCCACTTGGGAACCAACTACCATTCTATAGCAGTTTTCACATCTCAAGCCTTGAGGACAAGGATATTTTTAAGGGGGAAGGCATGTTAGGGTCCTAACCCACACATAGGTAGAGCAATATATTCAGATGTAATAAAGGTCAATATTAATAAGGCCTTTCAATAAAATAGAATAAGGCGGATGTAAGAAGACGTAATAGAAGCTTCCGCTTCTAGAAGGATATTCCTCTAGATGCTTCTCTTGATAGACGTATTTAGTATAAATAAGGGTCGAGGGTATGAAAACCCTAGCTTGGAGATTATTGTAATAGAGCGCTGCTCGACTGGAGGTTTCCCCCTCAAAGAGGTCCATGAACATTACTTTCTGAATCAAAGTGTTATTTCTGTTGTTGTTCTTATATCATTTATGTGTTATTGTGGAGATTATGCTGGTTATATTACTTTTATTCTGCCATTTCTAGCATGTTATTTCTATTCTGCATACTTTTTATATTTGGTATATTACATGTGACAGGAAGACAACAAGATGAGATTTTCATGGAAGAAGAGGAACATATACTGATGTCTGTCCCAACAGAAGGAGAATGCCCAGTTGAGTTACTCACTCAATGGGAATTGGAGTTAAAGGCACTGGAGGATTGGTTGGGCAATCCAGAACCAAAAGGTGGCTGCCGAAATATAGCCATGCTGGAGGAGATACACCAACACGAGTTGCAATTGGGGGAAGCTGGAACAATACCAGTCAAGAAAATGATAGGGGTCAATCTGTTAGAGGAAGTAACTGAACAAAAGTTCAATATTGAGACTGTAGAAGTGGAGGATGCAACAGGGTGGCAAGTCAAGGCCACAAGAGATGGAGAATATGACTTGGGAAATCAACATGATTTGTCCATGAACAAGGAAGGAATGCAGTAAGCTAGTCTGCAGGAGGAAATTCCGTCGATAGAACAGCTGGATGAAGTAGTTGAGGAGATAAGGAAGCTAATGTTGGAGTTGGCAGAGGAATTGGTCAGCATGAGGAAGCTGGGAAATAAGAAACCTGCACAAGCAATGATGACGATGAAGGAGCAGAAGCAGCGAAGCAGAGAGACAACTCCAAGAGAAAGTTTGGGATCCATGAGGATTTCAACCACACTGGAAAGCTCATGAGTAGGAGCTCATTATTTTCATAGTCATGGAGTATGATACATGAGCATCACTCCACCTCAGCACAATCCAGCTATTTAACATGCGTGGTGCACATTTAAGGGAGGAGAGGCACCGCCCTCTCTTTTTTTCCTCGAGAATCCAAAGAGAGATCCAAGCATTTAATGAAGACAAGCTAGAAGAGAAAAAGTGTGCTTTCGCACAAGCTAGAGATAAGGTTGTCATTAAGTGGTTGAAGACATAATGGATTTGCATCTGATTTGGAGCAGATTTCCATCATTGTAAATTTCCCTTTCGATAGGCATTTTGAATGGTGATTTGACACCACTAGTTTAATATTGCGAGGGAAACTCATCGAGCCCCTCTTGTATAAATATTTGTATTATTTCCAAGAAAAATTTTGGTCGGGTTGTGTGGAGAGAAACACAAAGAGTCGAGACTCAGTTGTAGCTCGGACTCCACCATTGAAATTTGACATTCCACCATTAATAGAAAATGACAGTTTTTCCTGTTTTCAATTTCTGTGTAATGGATGTTGTGTTATGAATGTCTTTTACATACATTGGAATTGTAAATGAATGTTAGAAATTGTCTGCGGGGATAGAGATACATGTTTCTATTCGAGAGTGTGTTGAGTTAAGTCTGGTTCTCTAGGATAAGTGCAAGGAGTGCGTGACAAGGGGTGGAAACTCTGTAAGTCGACACAAGGAGTGTGAGTTTGAACTCAGTGGAGTCAGAAGACAAGTTTCCAGGAGGGCACACCAGATTAATTTACATAATCAAGGATAAATTTGAAGGTGATTAAGTACCTTGGAAAGAAAGACTTTTTGGGGAGGAGCACAATTCAGAGTTACTGAACACTCTGAAATACTCTTCCAGGAGGGCATCAAGCTAGTGTGATCTTCACAAAAGCAACACGGTTGGGGTGTTGGAGAATCCCAATATTGCTGAACATTCTGGTGAAGGAAGGCTTTGCAAGAAGTGCGTCGACAAAGGAAAGGAGATGCCTTAAAAAATTTTGTAAGGCAAAGGGAGAAGTCATCGAAGAACCGATCCAAGCGCAAGGAGTGTGCCTAAGGTGTTGTAAGTTCACCTTAAAAGCCTAGGAAGCAGAGTGATAGACTACCAGAAAGGCAGGAAGAAGTACACTGAAGGACACAAAGGAACTGGGAACCTTGGAGGTTTTCAAGCCGAGAAAAGTTGTAGAAGAGTCTGTGTAGAACTATGCAAGGAGTACAGAAAGTATTTGAGAACAACCTAAGTCTCGAAAGGAGAATTTGTGCTAAGTGTGCAAAGGATTTGAGGACTTGTTGAATTCCTGAAGATGGTGAAACCATCCATCGTCGAGGAGGAGATAGGTGGCAGAAGATCGAGAGGTTCGAGAGCAAGAACTTCGGGAGGTTTTTCGAGAGAAAACATGGATCTTCGTGAAGTCACGAAGCGTGATTTCAATCCAGACCATTGGATCTGGAAGGGGATGTGGCAGGAATCCACACACTTCGGAGGAAGAACCCTTCAGAGAAAAGTTGGAGAAAATACCTGAAGAGCTGGGAAGTCAAAGTAATCCTAGTTGTCCATTGGGATAGGACACGTGGAGAGAGATCAACACTTCGCTGATACGCAAGTTAGGAAAAGTAGATTCCAAAGAAGAGAGGACACACAAAGTCTGAGCTTGCGAATTGGTCATAGTCGTTGATCGCGAGGATAACGTGGACCGTACACCTGGTCCCAAAGAATTCATCGATTTGGGAATCGGGGAAAAGGAGAAAGTGAACTCATGAAAGTCTTGAAGCACAAGATTGTGAAGGGAGTTGACCCACAGTCATAGTCTATGGTCACATCAAGGAGGAAGTCTAGCGCGGGGAGCTAGCAATGAGACGTTAAGAATTGAAGGACACTAAGGACAGGGTCCGCAGGCGTCACAAAACTGACGTCGAGAAAATAGGAGGGCCTCTGTCAAGTTGGAATTGATTCCACTAGGAATAAGATGAACCAGTTAGTTCGACGATTGGGGCGATCCTAGATCGGGAGGTGGTCCAACCCTTTGGAGGGGAGGGGGTTTGCGCCACTAGTCCTGAAACTAGTCTAAAACAGGTGTTTCGGGTAAAAACGTCATAACTTCTTCATAACATATCCAAAATTCAGTAAGACCAAATTTATCAGTTAGAGTACAGTCTGTAGTATTCCATGTGCAATTTTCAAATCCATACAACAAACATTTTGTGTGGGGCATGCTCTACAACTTTGCTCTCTAGAATAAGCTAGAATTCAACAAGGTATGCCATTTTTGCTGTAACTCCTTTTCTGAGAGGTTCCAAGTAGTGAAATATGGAGGAATTGCATAAAAGACACTTAAGAACCTTGTGTACTATTTTCAGATCTTTATTCATTAGAGGTACATAGTTATGATTATTGCAAGTTAGGGTTTTTGACTAATCCAAAATTAGTCATGTGAGACTAAAGTAAAGTTTGATGAAAATGCTAGTCTCTTGTTGTTAAAGTTAGTGAAGGTTTGCAAGTATGTGATCATATACACCAGGTTTATTAAAAAGTTAGAAATTAGATTTGGATGATGAAATTGATGAGGGCTTTTGGTTGAGGTACATGTTGGGTACATGGTTGAGACAAGTAGTTGATGAGTTGGCACATACATGAGGTGTATAGTTGATGATGTTGGTACATATTGATGAGTCATATTTTATGTGTATTTGATACATGATTGGTACATATTTTGTGCATGGTTGATGCACTCATTGATGGTACAGGTTGAGGTACAGGTTGATGCATGGTTGATGCACTTGTTTATGGTACAGACTGATTACAAGTTGTTTGGTACATGTTGATGCACTTGTTTATGGTACAATTTGATTACAGGTTGATTGGTACAGGTTGTAACAGTGGTATATCTTACAGTGATAGTGTGATAATGGTTCCATCATTCTACTTCTACATGAGGGCAGTTGGACGGGGCAAGGATAGGGGGTTGTAGCCACCTTCCGGTTGTAGTCGAAGAACATAGGGGGTTGTGGCCTCCTTCTGGTTGTAGCCAGAGAATTGGGAAGTTGGAGCTTCCCTCAGTTTGTATCCTAAGAAAATAGGGGGTTGGAGCATCCTTCTAGTTGCAGCTGGAAAACAAAGGAAGTTGGTTCATCCAATGAATTCAATTCTTCAAGACATATAAGAAAAAACATTCTGTGGTTTTCTCCCTCTTTGGGTTTCCACGTAAAAACACTAGTGCACCGTGTATGTGTATGATTGCTCATTTGTTCATTGTTTATTTACTCTGCAATTATTGGATGATAATTCTACATTGATATAACACTTGCATTTTATGGTGAAAAATGATTAAATTTCTCTATTACTGATTCACCCCCCATCTCAGTAATCCAACAATTATCACTGGCCAAACCCCTCTCTGTTTGGGCTAGTGCTTGCTAGCCTCTGGGGGAAGTCCCTAGGCACACTGAAGTGCCTTGCTATTGATCTAAGTTCTGATTTCTATGTTAAAAACCAAAAAATCAGCAAGTTGTTCATCTTGGACAACGTGTAAAAGTGGCCCAAAACGACGAGGAACAATTATTATTTTCGCTTGGAGAGAACCTGCAGGGTTAACATAATGATTGTAGAATAGAAGTAGAACATAAAACTAGTCAAAAGATTAAATAAATCACAATGAATAGTTCAAAAAATCCCTAAATCATATTGCAAAATTCACCAATACCGACAAAAAACACATGTTAGAAGAAAACACTTAATTTCTTTACTAAAAAGGCTTGCAATAGGTATGTCTACACCACAGTCGACATGTCCACAACCGATACAATGACCACTTTGCTCAACGAATGAGTCGTTGGACTAAGAGAGAGATAAAGAAGACTAAGAACAAGAGTTATTGCTATGAACCGACCAATAACCAATGAAAACCATCCAATATATAGGAGAGGAGTGTGAATAAAATATGAGTTAATGCGGATGAGGGAATAAGTGTGAGTGAGAAATTTAGGAATTAATGTGCATGAGGAAATGGAAATAGAGTTAACTCATGTGAAGAATAGGAGAGTTAATGCATGGGGGAATAAATTAGGAATTAAATGCATGTTTAAATGCTAAATTTAACCAAGTAATGAGTGAGATTTAGCCAAGGGGAAATTCATCCTATTTTTTTAGGGATTTTCCTAAATTTTAGGAAATTTGCATTTAAAAGAAAATTAAGAGGAATTTGAGGAAATTGATGCATGGAAAGTGAAGATATGCCGAGTGAGGAAACGATAGTGAGAAAATTAAGCCTCGATTTGGGAATTTCTTCCTATTTTTTAGGGATTCCCTATTTTTTAGGAAATTGTGGTTTAAACTCAACTGAAGGTGAATTTTATGGAGTTGATGCATGTTAGGTGGAGAGGTGATTATACGAAGGAATATATGGATAAATTTAGTCCTAGTTATGCAACTCCCTTATCTCAATTAATTTATTTATTATATGCTCAAGTCTTGGGAAAATGTGCCCTATGTTAGGTGGATGCCACATCACTCTATAGATATGCCACATATCTAATTGTGAGGGTGGCATTTGTAACTACATGGATTATGACCGTATTTGATAAGTATAGAAATTTCTAGAAACATAATCCAACTCCTAAATTTTAGGAAATTGTCCACATCATTGAAGAAGACTAGGAGAACACCACCACATGTCACTATCTATAAATATACACTACTAAAAATAGAAATTTATTTGAATTCCTTTGACTTTATACTCATTGAACTCATTTTTCCATAAGGGATTTGAATCTACAATCAAAATTGACATGCGAACCTTGGTGCCCAACCTACTAAAAATAGTAAATTGTGCCAAATCATCTCTAAGAAAGATAAAAAAGACACAGAATGTCGCAAGGATCCACAATATGTGATCGGAATATGAATCTGGGGCCTATAGCCGAAACTGCTAAAAATAGAAATTTCCTGTATATCTCTTGGAAAAGTCCAATTGGGCCTAGAATCACGCAAGGACTCTCCCTGCATGCTTAAAACTGCTCCAAACTGTCAAGAGACCCACTCAAACCGTGTCTCCTAAAAAGTAGCAACGCTTGCTGTATGTATACATATCTCTCAAAATGCATGGGAAACCAAGGAAACTCTAACTTTGAACCAAACGACCATGTATCGATCATATACCTGCATCTGATGGGAACCAACCTCTGCTAACCGTAGTGCCATAATCTAGGAGAATCTCAGAATGCCAACCAAAATAGTGCATGTTGGATCTTAAACCTCGATATTTTAAAATGTGAAAATATAATGGTTAACAATGGAGACTCGAGGGGACGGGATCCCCTTGTAGGATGTCAAGAACCATAAGAATCTATGTGTCCATAAAACTAAAATGATGCTTTTTGAGAACTCTATAAGATGTGCCAATGATGCTTTGTGAAAACTTAAGAAATATGTACTAACAATACCCCTGTAACTATGTGGAAGGAGAAGAGGCCCTATAAGTTGATCAAGAATATCCTGTAAGTTGACCTGTAATACCAAATCCTGTCCAATGGGCCATGAAGTCAAATTATGTAAACCTCCCACTGAAAGATGACACCAAAGGGGTCTCATTGAAATCCACTACCTTCTACCACCCAATATGTACACTCCTCTCTATTGTAAATGTGTTGATGTCGACACAAGTGAGAGAGTCACTTCATCATATGTCAATAATGTAAACACTTGTGAAGTGTGAAGGAACACCGCCAATAATATCAATGGGTACCAAGGTAAGAGCACAACATGACACTGTGAAATATGTTCTGAAGTTTAACAGTGAAAATGATCATCCAATCAAGACCCGATGATACTCAGCCTTGTCAAATGCGAGATGATTTCCAATGAGGCTAACGACTACCAAGGTGATCTACTTTTGGGTCATCCATATATAGTGTGTTGAAGTTGATACAAGATGACCCGCTGAAAAAAAAAGAAGCAATGATATCTCTCTTCCCTTAGCACAAAGTGATAACTCAATAAGATCAATATGAAAGAACCAGGTACCATATCCCTATGCTAGATGGGGGGGTTGATTGAATCAAAGTAGAAGGCTCAATGATGAGGAGACAAAACATAAGATGACTCAAGACTCTCCTATGTCTCCTCAAACTACCCGTCCTAAAGGCTCAATGCTTCAGGAATGATGAAAAATGGAATCCCCATCTAGGCTTACTCTAATGATAGACACAAAGGCTTGGCATGCATAATATAGACATTCAAATTTTGACCCAAGAAAAACACTAGTGGATAACCATCTATTCATGAAAGAAAAAACACACAAGACACGACCACATGCTGATATAAGTAGGAAAAAAATTAGCGACACTTATGAAAAGACTGAAGTAGATAACTAAAGGGAAAAGACACTGCAAGAAAAATGTAGATCGTTGTCCTAAAAATGTAAAAAATCAGCAAGAAGGAAATACTGAAATGACAATACGAAAAGGAAAGACAACTACCCTAGACCCAAAATTTTTACCTCAAAGCTACCATGATTAAATCATCATAATAAAAGGACTAATGTAGACATGCATACAAATGATCAGTTCGACAAGAGAGGTGAAAAAATTCAACCTTCCAGGGGGACCAACCATGAAATCTCATATAACCCAAAGCTACCTTGATGTATTTTCTAGTGAATGCATAACTGAAGGATGCTACTTGATTGGAGGCTGTTGGTTGGGATTTAGAACATGGTATTTCAACAGTAAGAAGAGTGAAGGTATGAGATACAAAACTCTTAGACTTTGTCTTCTAAAATACCACCATCATCCTGAGCTCGAACAAGTCATTATAAACTCTGATATGCAAGCATTGATCAATATCAGGACCTTGAAGATGGGGCTGCGAAATCGTAGGCAAAGTGTAAGGGACATCATCCTCTGGTTGAACCAGAAATAGATCCTCCTACTCTAAAGGTATCAGATTAAGTTGTTCCTAAACCACTGTTGTGATAGGAAAGGATGAAGCCTCCACTAGGATGGGAATGGATGAAATCCCATGTTGATTGACCTCTACTTGGTCAACCTGTGGTTCCTCCTCTTGAAACTTTTCATCCTCTTGAAGTATTTCATATTCGCTAATGGGAGGAAGCCATGAACACTCTTGAGTAATCACATATTCACCTTCATCTTCTTGGAACTCTGCATGTGACTCAGATGGTTCAGCTTCTGGTTCCTGATCATCTGATATTGGGCCATCACCCTCCTGTTCATCTCTTGAAATTTGACAACATGACATATTCTCTTCTATAGCTGCCAATTTTTCCTACAAGGCGTAGACTATTGAAAGGACAGGAGATGGTATGTCTCTATTGTAGCGTTCCTCTATCGTATCAAAAAGTCCCCGTACTTTCTGGGCAACTGTAACAAAAGAAGATGCAATATTTCCATCATAGTTTTATAGAATATCTAACATTCCTTGCAACTCTTTGTTAAGAACCAAATATCAAAATAGCATAAAAACCTCAGAATATGTACTCAACGCCTTGACAAAGAGATAATTTTAGATAATAATTCTCTTTGAGGGGGAAATATCCTTATACACCACATAAATTTACAAATACCATATGATTCCAAATGAAAATGTCTCCTTGGTATATATAAGATACTAGGAGGTACAATTACAACGAATGGACCCAATTCGACATAAATAAAATAAAAATACTAATGTAATATGCCCCAATTATGGGGTAATGTGCCACTATTTAGGGCTTAACATGCCCCTCCCCTTTAGACAAGTGTTGTCTGCAATGCTTAAGTAATTCAGGTTGCTTCTGTATAAAAGACTTATCTTCCCAAGTGGAATCTTTAGGAGATAGTTTCTTCCACTTAATGAGATACTCTGAAATGGATCTATTCCTCAACTGGAAAATTCTTGTGTCATTGATAGCTTCAGGCTCCAATATTGTTTTTCCTTCCTCGTCAAGTTTTGGTAATATAGTTTGAACTAGGATCTTGTCACCTATAACCTTGTTTAAGCATGAACCATGGAAAACTAGGTGTACTTGCGAAGATGCAGGTAACTCCAATTTGTATGCCATAGTACTAGTATTTTACAACACCTTATAAGGACCATAGTACTTTGGTGATAACTTATTATCCTTCTTATCTTGATTGAGGGAAATATTTTTGTATGTTTGTAGTCATAAAAATACTCAATCCCCTACTTCAAAACTTCATTCACTACGATGTTGATCTGGTTGTTGTTTCATGCGATATTGTGCCATGGTCAAGTTTTCCTTTAAGAGTTGGAGAACTTGTTGTTGATGCTCGATGTTATATTTCACTGCTTGAATCTTAGATTTTTATTTTAGAGAATAAGTGATGGACGGTGGGTGATATCCATAGAGTGCCATAAATGGTGTCATTTTTGTTGTAGTATGAAAGGAAGTGTTATACCACCATTCTGCTAAGGGTAACCACTTGAACCATTGTGTTTATTTATCATAGACAAAGCAATGAAGGTAGCCTTCGATTTTTTTTTTCACTATCTCGGTTTTTCCATCAGATTGAGGATGGTAAGATGATATATGAGCCAATTGAGTACCCAAACAAGAAAAAAATTATGTCCAAAAATGTCCAGTGAAGATGGGATCTCTGTCACTTACAATAATCTTTAGGATTCCATGTAACTTTTGAACTGTCTCCATGAATGCGGTGGCAACTGTATTGGCTTTGAAAGGGTGAGAGAGTGCACAAAAGTGTGTGCTTGGTCAGTCTATCAACAATCACCATGATGACACTCTTTCCTTCAAATTTCGGTAACTCTGTGATGAAATCCATGGAAACCTCCTCCCAACGCTGACTTGGAATGGCTAATGGTTGTAAAAGACCTAGGGTATTAATTGTTTCCACCTTATTTTTTTGGCAAACCAAACATTCTGCCACAAACCTTTGAACATTAGTTTTAAGGCCATCCCCAAAAAATTCCTTCTTGACTTTGTGGTAGGTTTTCAAAAATATTGAGTGCCCTCCTACCAGAGAGGTGTGCAATTCGAAGAGTACCTTTTGTTTGAGTTGTAATTTCTTACATAAATATAAGTGATCTTTGTACCATAGTGAATCATTTTTCCATGCAAATGTATCTGATGCACTGGAATCCTGCTACAACTTTTGAATGAGAGTCCACACTTTTTCATCATTCTTCCATTCATCCCTTGCTCCTATTATCCAATCAAGTTGGATGATCAAGATATAACAAAGAAAGACATCAACATATTTATCCTTTCTTGAGAGTGCATCTGCCACAACATTTTGCTTCTCTTTTTTGTATATGATTTCAAAATCATAACCCAACATCTTGGTCACCTATTTTTGTTGTTCTTCTAAAGATAGTCTTTGTTCCAAGAAGTATTTTAGACTATCATGATTTTTTTTGACCTTAAAGTGACTACCTATTAGGTAAGGGCACCATTGCTTCAATGCATGCAAAATTTCCATCATTTCCTTCTCATAAATTGGTTTTTGTAATTCCTCTCCCTTGAGTGGCCGAATTTCAAAAGAAAAGACCTTCCTCCTTGCATTAGAACAACACCAATGTCATTTCCTGAGGCATCACATTCCACAATAAAGGTTTTTTTGAAATATGGTGTGGTCAATATGGGAGATTTTCACATCACCTCTTTAAGTTGTTCAAAAGCTTGAGTTGCCTCCAGAGTCCATGAAAATGCATCCTTCATAGTTAATGTTTTTAAAGGTGTTGTTATTCTTCCATAGTTCAGAACAAACTTGTTGTAGTAACCTGTCAAACCCAAGAATCCTCTAAGATTCTTTAATGCTTTTGGAATTGACCAGTCCATCATGGCCTTAATCTTGTTAGGGTCTACCTTGACACCTTCATGAGATACAATATGACCCAAATAATCTACCTCCTTTACCCCAAATAAACATTTGGATGGTTTGACATATAGTTGTTGCTCCTTTAGTAGTTGTAGTTGTTAAACTTAGAGCTTGTTATGTAGTTCTTTTCAAATTTACTAGATAACAATAGCATGTAGGATCATTGAGAGAAACACAATAACAAGATACACATCATTTTATCCTGGGAAACCCTCATGGGGGAGAAAACCCAACAAAACTTTCTTAATATAGATTTCCAATACAATGCCAAGATAAAAGACCAAACAATAAATAATATCCAAGACCAAGTCTAGCGCCTCTCTCTCCTCCTTCTCCCAACTTCAAAAATCTCCAAACTTGCGCACTTTTTGAGTGACTTGAGTGAGTGTACAAATGAGGCGCTAGCCTCTCTTATTTATACTAGCTAGTAGGCACTAGAGAGGTGTCTCTTCATTGAGTAGGGATGACCTCTTCAATTAGTGGCTAAAACCACTTTAATTAGGCCTAGGGATCGAATTCTTATTTATCATGATATAATTAGGGTTTGACCAATCTACAAAAGGGGATTTGGTCATACATAAGCCTCAACATGATCAATCCACAAAAGGGGATTGACCCATAAGCAAATGACTTAACAATAAATAGAATACTCTTTGCAGTTACAATATTTCAACACTCCCCCTTAACAAGAAGGGTATTCTACAAAAACAGTTCAATACAACATCAGGAGAGAGAGAGAGAGGGAAACAACATCAACATCATTTGGAACACTGACTGACACATCTTTAAATCATCAGAATTTTTTTTGATCATCATCGTTCACAGTATGGAGCTGTAGTAGCATCATCATCCTCATCAACATGAGGCTAAAGTAACATCATCATCATCATCTTTAGCGTGAGGCTAAAGTAACATCATCATATTATTTAGCATGAGGCTAAAGTAATATCATCATCGTTCACAGTATGGAGTTGTAGTAGCATCATCATCCTCATCAACATGAGGCTAAAGTAACATCATTATCATCATCTTTAGCGTGAGGCTAAAGTAACATCATCATCAACATTTTCAGCAAGAAGCTAAAGTGGAATCATCATCATCATCTTCAGCATGAAACTAAAGTATCAACATAAAAAACATGAAGCTATAACAACAATATCACCAACACGAGGCTGATACAACATCATCATCAACACGAGGTTGATACATCATCATCATCAAAACATGAGGCTGGAGAAAGAACATCATCATAGTACGAAGGTTGGAGCATCATCAACATCAACACTAAGATGGAAATCTTCAATACGAAGATGGAATCACATCAACATCACAACACGAAGCTGGAAATCTTCAGCATGAAGCTAGAATCACATCAACATCAGCATGAAGTTGGATATATTCAACATGAAGCTGGCATCACATCAACATCAACACAAAGTTGTAAATATTGAGCAGAAGGCTGGTATCACATCAACATGAAGTTGGAAATATTTAGCACAAGGCTGGCATCACATCAACATCAACACGAAGTTGGAAATATTCAGCAGAAGGATTTAATCACATAAACATCATAGGAAATAGAATGAGGTAGGTGCAACAACATTTTGTGGTACTCTGATAATCCCTAAGGAGTTGCCCAGGAATCATAAGATTCCCTAGGATATAAAATCCTAATAGAGCTACCACATGGTACTCTGACAGACCATCCTTACTAGACCTTCTAGATCTGCCCAGGAATCATAGGATTCCATAGGATTATAAAAATCCTAACAGAGCTATCACTACTGACCAAAGCTAGCATATACATGCACAGGTACTTTGACAGCCTATCCTTTCGGACCTTTGGGATCTGTCTAGGGATGATCAATCCCATAGGATATAAAATCTTAACTGAGCTAGCTGCTATTGGTGAGGATACCATAGTATCATCAACACTACTCCCCCTTTCGAGGGAGGTCCTTTCAGACTATACCAAACTTGTCTCGAAAGTATTTAAACTTTACACGAGACAAAGGCTTGGTCATATTGGAGCTTTAAAGCTCCCCTCTGCATCATATCATGAATGCAGTGATATCAGATCTCTATGTTCTTCGACTCATCATGGAACACCTCATCTTTATACAACTCTGGTTATCACATAGGATCACAATGGATTCCATCTCCAGATCAAATAGATCTATCGACAACATCCGAAGCCATATGGATTCACAACTGGTGGAACATGCTGCAATATATTCCACTTCTATCATGTTGAGATCAATACTAGATTGCTTTCTACTCTTCCATGAAGTCATGGATGACCCAATACTGAAAAAACATTCTTAAGTGCTCTTTCTATCAGAAACAGTTCCAGCTCAATCTGAATCAGTATATCCATACAATCTGAAGTCATGATCTCTAGTATAATAGAGACCAAAATCCAACGTACCCTTAAGGTATCTCATCACATGTTTTTCATTATCAAGGTGAACACATCCGGGTTCTAGTAGATACTGACTTGGGGAAAAACATTTATCTGTCCTGGTATTCGTTAGATACATCACCGAACCAGTAATCTGTCTGTATAGAGTAGCATCAACCAATTCTGACGAGGTATCTACCAGGAGCTTCAACTTCATTTCCATGGGAGTGTACATGGATTTACATTCCAACATGTCAAACCTCTTCATTATTAGAACTACATACTTCCCTTGGTTAAGAAAGATCTTCTCTGTGCTCTGCCAAACTTCAAGGCCTAAGAAATAATGCATTAGGTCTTTCATCAAACTTTGTAGCGATCTTTTTCTACAATCTATGATGAGATTTTCTTCATCTTGTCAAGAATACATCATCTACATATAGTAGAAACATCACTATCTCATCATTCATAAACTTGAGGTAAAGATTAGAATCAACTTTACTCTTGGTAAATCCGAAGCTCGTTAGGAAACTGTCAATTCTGCCATATCAAGCTCTAGACACTTGCTTCAACCTGTACAAATCCTTATTCAACCCGTAGACCTGAGTCTTTCTGTCTTCAAATTCAAATCAAATTTTCACATCACTTTGTACCAATCTTGTACACTTGCTCAGTTGCAACTCAATCTGGACAATCATGTTCTAGCTCTATGTGCTTTCTACAAAGTACTATTTGTCTCATTGTCTGAGATTATGTCCTCTCCTCTTTCTGCAGCTGTTCCTTCTGGAATTGGGACTCTGCACCTGTAGCTTCTCTAAAGCTGAGAATGACTGCTTCATTCTCACTGTGGATGATGAAATCTAAGAGTAACTCCTCTAATCTATCACGAAATCAACTTCATCTGAAAATGAGAGTGGCTCAATAACTGACATTGAAAGTATTTCTTCTTCTTTCATGGAGGTAACTCTATCTACTAGTGTAGTCATGTCTTCATGACCCAAATAATGTACTACATCAACTGACACTGGAGATAACTCAATCTCAAATATATGGATTTCTCCCCCTAAATTGCATACTGTCATGGTAGTTCTCGTTGTCTTCATGATTACTGGAACTATTTCTTAAATTACTGGAGTAAGTGTCTTGTCATAGTATTCTGCCTCTTGTTGGGAGAATCCTCTAGACACACATCAGGATTTCTACATTTGCAACATGATTGATTTGTTAGATCAATATTGGAAGTCAACATTGACTTCTCTTCTAGTCTCACGGAAAAATCCATATCCCAGTCTTTCTGACTGGCTTCCTTCTCTATCACTGAAACAAGGAAATCTTCCCAAGAGATTTCATATCTCCTAGAAGTCTTTGAAGCTACGATCTAGTTTTCTCATGGCATATGTCTTCCAGTCCTGGAAGATGTCTCTTCATATCATCTCTTACAGGGTATACTTGGTGTTGAATACCAAGTCTAAATATGAAAAGTTGAGTTAGACTTCAAGCGAATTTTGCTTCCTGTCAAGGTGGCTTCATTGACCAAGTCTAATGTTCAGTCATATTTAGAGCCTTCTTCTCATTACGATCAATCTCCATATGAGACACTCTAGATCTAAAAAAAAATAAGCTTATTCTACATCTTTTTTGGTACATGGTTATGTATACAACTCTGCTTCATGTTTCATCCAATATGTTGTCTCCTGCAACCATCACTACAACTCCCTTCAAGGTTATCACCTGTGACCTGACTAGAACAACAACAAGGGAGAAACAACATACAAGAATAATACTCTTCATAGCAATAGAAAGTACAATTGTCACATTGGCTCCTTTAGATCTTTCAGATGTGACCTCTTTGAAACAAGGGTGAAAAGTAAGACGTACAACCAAATGAGAGAAACACTCTTCTAGTGTTGTGATTAAGCATTCCTCCATGGTAGCTTGGAACCAATACAAGAAGTTTTCTCCTGGAGGAGATGTTAGTTATATTTGGTAAGTGACCACACTAAGCATTTACCTCAATATTCTCACATGCTACCAAGTATACAACTTTTCAAAGATTGTTATCTTAACTATAGTGTTTACTTTGACATGAGGTAGTTATCAAACTTGACATATACATGTTTGAATCTTATCAACTTTAATCAATCAAAACTGGAACCTGGAGTCTTGTCCTCAAGAATGAGTGTGTTTCTTTTCTTCCAAGTCTCCTTCACTCAGGATGACAAGTGCTTTCTTCAACCTGTCTTCTGTATTAATTCAATATGCTATCTTGACATAAATCTAAGTTAGATAATAAAATCTATAAACTCAACCTTAATCAACCTTGATAACTTTTTCCAATGGTTAGTATGATATATAACCTAGATGTTCATAGGGTCAAAATAATGTCATAACAGATATATGTATATCAAGATAATCAAACCTAGGGTGCATTAGTCTTCTGAATATGTTGGATCTGAGATCCTTCTAGATCTATGATAGGAGATCCTTTCTCCTGCAAATAACCCTTAGAAAAATATAGTTGAAACATAAGTAAGTACATACCTTTGATAGTATCGATGGGTGGTGGTACCATCTAGAAGCAACGGTGATAGGTAACAAACCTTCAAAACTTCGAAGGTGCTTCAAATTTAAGGTTGGCCAACACTTTACAAAATATTTCACTACAACTGGAACTGCAACTGTAATTGCAAATTATACTGCAACTGGCACTTTAATTGTATCTTAGAGTTTTATGAGAAAACCCTAATTTTTCAAACTTCAAATTTTGAAATTCTAATCTATGGGCTAGATGTGCTGAGATGAGGCGAGTAAGCTGGTGCAGTCAGATTTCTGAAAATCCAAATTTTACCCCTTGAAATTGAGCTTGCAGAAATATGGACTGATACTTCTGGTGCTGGTTCTAGTTTCCTAGTTTTCTGGTACCAGTGAGAACTAGGGTTTCACTTTCCGAGACTTATGTCCACTGAAAAGGTGCACTTAAGGTGCCAAAAGATTCACTAGGGTAGGGCACACTTCCCTAGGTTTTTTTTAGTCATAAATTCCTGTCCAATAAAAATCTCTAATTTTCTTGTACAACAAGAGTGACGTTTTTTCTTATCTAATGAAAGATGCTCTCTTCAGTATAGCTTTGATACCATGTTAAATTTAGAGCTTGTTGTGTAGTTATTTTCAAATTTACTAGATAACAATAGCATGTAGGATCACTGAGAGAAACACAATCACAAGATACACATCATTTTATCCTGGGAAACCCTCATGGGGTATAAAACCCAACAAAACTTACTTAATATAGATTGCCAATACAATGCCAAGATAAAAGATCAAACAATAGAGAATATCCAAGACCAATTCTAGCTCCTCTCTCTCCTCCTCCCAATTTCAAAAATCTCCAAACTTGTGCACTTATTGAGTGACTTGAGTGAGTGTACAAATGAGACACGGGCCTCTCTTATTTCTACTAGCTAGAAGGCGCTAGAGAGGTGTCTCTTCACTGGGTAGGGCTGACCTCTTCACTTAGTGGCTAAAAACATTTTAATTACACCTGGGGGACTACTTCTTATTTAGCATGATATAATTTGGCTTTGACCAATCCACAAAAGGGGATTTGGTCATACATAAGCTCCGACATGATCAATCCACAAAAGGGGATTGATCTGTAAGTAAATGTCTCAATTTTAAATAGAATATTCTTTGTAGTTGCAATATTTCAACAATAACACCCTGTCAACATGTCGAACATGATCTTCCGAAGACTTGCTATATATTAGTATATCATCAAAAAATACTAACACAAATTTTCAAAGGAAGGGATTGAAAATGGAATTCATCAACCTTTGGAATGTGGAAGGTGCATTCGTAAGGCCAAAAGGAATGAACAAAAATTCATGAGTTCAAAATGCTATTTTTGGGATATCTGCATCCTTCATTCTAATCTGATGATACCCTGAATGAAGATCCAACTTTGTGAAGTAGATTTCTCCATGTAGTTCATCTAACCATTCATCAATGATGGGAATGAGAAACTTATCTTTAATAGTGATCTTGTTGAGCTCTCTATAATCTGGACACATACGCCATGAGCCCTCTTTCTTGAGTACCATTACCACCGATGCAGAGTAAGAAATTTGGCTAGGTATAATAATGCCAAACTCTAACATTTCTTCAACCATATGATCAATTTCACTCTTCTGGGCATAAGGGTCTCTGTAAGGCCTGATGTTAGGAGGAACACTCCCAAGAGTTAGGTGAATAACATGATCATGATTGCGAGTGGGTGGAAGACCTCTGGGAAAATCTTCAAATACTTTGGAATCCTTATCAGTGATCCCTTGGAGATATAGGGGAATATATGACTTAGATGTTTGAACATCTAGTGAGCATAATTGTACAATTACACCCTAATGCGCCTTTTTCAATAATTTTTTCATTCCATTAGAGCTTATCACCTTACTGGGTTTCCCTGTGATACCCCTTAACTCAATTTCCTTTCCTTCCAATGAAAATTTCATGAAAAGTTCTTGAAAATTAAAATCCATTGTTCCCAATGATTGTAACCATTGGCATACTAGTACGACATCAACACCACCCATGGGTATAAAAATCATTGGACTATTCATTACATATTCCCCCATAGTAAGATTGATCTTATGGAATTTTCCTGAGAAATTGATAGTTCCTCCATCTACAATCATTACTTGAAACTCTAATGCTGGATATATAAAGTGATTGAGAGCTTTGGATAATTTATAGTGAATGAAATTATTAGTACTACCAGAATGAATTAGGACTATTACTTTTTTATTTTTGATATATCCTTCGATCTTGAGGGTTTGAGGAGTGCTAATTCTAGCCAATGCATTACAATATATGGTGGGAGTCGACTCTTCAAAATAAATATCTTCTACGTTTTCATCTTGAGATGGTTCTTATTCTCTTTCTTCTTCCTCTTCACAATATATGTAGAAAAATTTCTTCTCACCACCATTATGTCCATTACTGTACTTGCTGTCACAATTGAAGTATAAAACTTTTGCTTTTATTTCCTCCAATTGTTGAGGTGTCAAACTTGTAGGTTGAGGTGTTTTAGAAGAAGGAACATTATTCTCTTGATAGATGTTAGGATTGGTCCTTCTAGTATCCATAGCCATATTTTTACTTTCAAAATTTGTCGCCACCCTGAACACATTCTCCAATGATTTGGGTTTCCAAAGGCGAACCTCATGTTGAATGTTATCCTTTAAAGTTCATGTGAATAGATCAATCAGGTGCTCATCTGGAATATATGTTACCTTTATATTCAATCTTTGGAAGTTCTCAATGTGCTCCGCAACTGAACCCATTTGCTTGAGATTCTTCAATTGGCTGAAGAAGGTATTTCTCCTTGTATCCTCATATTGTGCTATCATTTATTCTGTGAAAATTGTCCAAGTGACAAGTAATTTACGAGAACAAAGCCATCGATACCATAAAATTTGATTGGGTTCTAAGTATAAAGACAAAATTTGTACCTTTTGTGTGTGTGGCACATCATGTAGATCAAAGAACTACTCCATCTGGAGCATCCATGTGATTGGATCCTTGGCATCAAACTTCCTCATATCAATCTTAGGAAAGTGGTTGGTCTTCAACCCAAAGTTAGAGTTTCTCCAGTCTTGATTCGTATTCCTTGTGTCCTCATCATGAATTTCATGAGATACATTTTCACTTTCAGGTGGCCTCTATATTAGAAAAATTTTCAATCCTTCCATGATCTCCCTTTTTAAACCATCCATCGTAGTATCCATTATTGCTTCCAACTTAGCTTCAGTTGAATCCATCATCCCTTGTAGTTCATCTTTTGTTACTACCTTCTTTTGTAAATCATTTATGTCCCAACACATTTCTTCACCTTCATCAAGAGTCCAAGTAGGACTGTCTGAAGGCCTATTTGGTGTAGAAATTCTCTTTTTTGGTGTATTTTTGACTTCGAAAGTTGCTAACCAGTCTATTTGACCTAGAGATGGAAGCAACCACAACCCTATGTGACAACCAGAGCTGCATAAATATGACAGAGAATCATGTATTCCATGACAGGTCAAAGCACATAGAGATTCACTTTCATTACATCCGTGACATGGTGTAGAGAGGAGCCTTGAAGCTCCTGTATGTTAGCACGGATGAACATGTTGCTGATGTGTTGACCAAACCTCTATGTTGTGTAAAGTTTGAACACTTTCGAGATAAGCTTGGTATAATCCGAAAGGACCCTCCCTAAAAGGGGGAGTATATGTGATTCCTTGCTTCTGACCTCACTGTTAGACATAAAGCAAGATGATTCCTTTCTTTTGACCTCGCTATTAGACGTAAATCAAGATGATTCCTTGCTTCTGAACTCGCTGTTAGACGTAAAGAAAGATGATGTGTGTGTTGCTTGCTTCTGACTTCGTTGTTAGATGTAAAGAAAGATGATTCCTTGCTTCTGACCTCGCCGTTAGATGTAAAGCAAGATGATGTGTGTGTTCCTTGCTTTTGACCTCGCTGTTAGATGTAAAGCAAGATGATTCCTTGCTTTTGACCTCACTGTTAGATGTAAAGCAAGATGATGTGTGTGTTCCTTGCTTCTGACCTCACTGTTAGAAGTAAGGCAAGATGATTCCTTGCTTCTGACCTCGTTGTTAGACGTAAAGCAAGATGATGTGTGTGTTCCTTGCTTCTGACCTCGCTGTTAGACGTAAAGCAAGATGATTCCTTGCTTCTGACCTTGCTGTTAGACGTAAAGCAAGATGATGTGTGTGTTCCTTGCTTCTGAGCTCGTTGTTAGACGTAAAACAAGATGATTCCTTGCTTTTGATCTAGTTGTTAGACATAAAGCAAGATGATGTGTTCCTTGTTTCTGACCTATTTGTTAGAAGTAAAGCAAGATGATGTGTTCCTTGCTTCTGACCCAGTTGTTAGATGTAAAGAAAGATGATGTATACCTTGCTTCTGACCTAGTTGTTAGACGTAAAGCAAGATCTGACTTGCACTGAGCTACCAGCTTAACAACTGTGACATATATCTAGTCTAGTACTGTGATGGGCCAGCCTAGTGCTATGATGAGGTATCATTTTTATACTGATACATATTGATGTAGATGATGATGGCATTCTTTCGAGAATGACGATGCTACCGATGAAGAAAACTTCTGATGATTTATAGATACACTAGCCAAGATGATATTGATGATGCTCTCCTCCCACTTAATGTTGTTGATGATGCTATCCTCTCTCTCGCACATGATGCTGCTGAAGAATACCCTTCTTTTTAAGGGGGAGTGTTGAAATAATGTAATTGCAGAGTATTCTTATTATTATTGATATTTTATTCATAGGATCAATCCCCATTGTGGATTGATCATGTTGGATATTGTAATAGGACCAAATCCCCTTTTGCAGACTGGTCAAAAGACAATTGTAATAGGCAGAATAGGAAGTCGGCCCCAACAGTTAATTAAGAGACCCAGAAACATAATAAAGGTGGGTTTACCCACCCAGATTGAGAAGTTGGCCTTGCCAGTGAAGAAACACTTCACATAGAACTTGTATAAATAAAGGAGGATAGCACCTCATTTGATCACAACTCACTTTCTCAGTTTGAGAGACAAGTTCTGATCTGTTACCGACAAAGGAGAGAGAGAGTGGCGCATATCTTAGAGAGGACTTTTTGTTTTAGCATAGAGATCTCTTGGCATTGTATTGGCTATCTATATTAAGGAAGTTTTGCTGGGTTTTCTTCCCCTAGATGGTTTCCCAGGATATGTAATGATCCCAAGCCAAATATTTTCTTGGAACCACTAACTGCTACTGATCTATTGATGTGCAGGTATTTATTGAGTTATTAAGTGCATACAAGATTCATCAACACATGAAGATCACAATATATTCAATATGTAGAAGCACAAGCAAAGATATGACCTTTTAATTATGAGCAATGTAAGATCAATACAATAGATGGCCGATCTGGCATAAACCTCAGATGGTCGTACAAGCAATAGATATGAGCTGCTACAAAATTCTCTCGACAATAAAAAATAAGCCTCCAAAGGTTGGATATACAATGAAGATTGAATCAAGTAGATCTGAGCCGTACTAATGCTCAACCTCCAAGCTAGAAAGTGCCACACCCTGCTAGAATGTTGAAGCCCTCAATAATTCGGCCTTGCTACCAAAAGTGTCCAATCATCCTGAGAAATATGCCAAATGATAGATCGGGCAACTGTAAGGACAACAGAGATGTCCAAATTCCCAAATCCACTCTCAAACGTTGTAGATTTGAATTATTCCACTGAATGGTGCGCCCCACTGGATGACTGAAACCCTAGCTGGTTCGGACCTGATGAAGGAGGCCTCCAAATGCTCTGAAAATCTCCAAGAATATAGATCAGGCTATGAGAATCCCGTGGGAGAAGTTTCAGACTCAGATTTCAAGCAGATCTCCCTAGATTTGAGTTTTACTGAATCACAGGACGTCCCCTATGGCACCAAGACGTCCCAATCTGCAGACAAATGTAGAATGATGACAACCCTCCAGAAAATCCCTCAAACTGATGGTCCTTCCCCTATAAACAAAACCCAATTGTCGGAATGGCCCCACACCCTCAGGATAAGCTGGATCGAACCTCCCTCTAGATGATGGTGCACCCTTGCTGGAAATACAAGAACAATACGACTTGCTACCTTCTGAAGTGATAGATGGAGATGGGCTGAGACTAGAATGGCGTGGAGGAGTCTTTCATCCCTGAGACCAAGCTGTGGAACAAGGTGAGTATATATTTCATCACTGAGTTGCTCACAAGGGTTTGTACAGCAAAACCCCCAAACTGAATGCTCAAGAGAAATAACAAATGCTAATCCAAAACCAGAATGCCTAATAGGTGCGCCCCAGCCTCTTACTTATACTTTTTCCTTCTAATTCTTTGTTGATTTAGGTTAACTCCTAGGGTTAATCTTCTATTCTTCTGTTGAGTTATCTTTTACCCTTAATCCCTTTTCCTTTCTTAAGTCAACTTAAAAATATAACTTTAGCCTCCTTGACTTCCCCCTTTAGTGTAAGACTATGACCTAGTGGGGGTGCCCAGGCCATTGAGTCTCCACATCACCTCTCTAAGAGGTGG
>ML800636.1:120070-130961 GCA_009831015.1 Picea engelmannii
AATCTTCATGTTCTTCTTCATGTTTTTCTTTAGCTCTTGGGTCCATGGAGTTTCTTATAGATTCCATGCCCTAGAGATTCCACTTCTTACCTTCATCATCGGTTCACGGATCTGGATGGACAACCAGAAATACTTTAAGGCTTATGAGGAAGTCTTCTTCTACGACTGAACTAAACACGTGTTGTTTTTCATGACTTCTACCATGGGTATATATATTTCATCATCTTCAATGGATCATAGGATTATCTCGCTCCTGATCCTTGCTCCATGTATAAGTGCATATAATCTGCTCCCTTTGTCTGACTGAGTCCATGCTTCCATCTCTTGTCCTTATTGTCTTCTACAATATATAATAGAGTCCATGCTTCCATCTACATCCTTATTGTCTTCTACAATATATATAATTGGCTTTCTTGTCTAACAGAATCCACGCTTCTGTCTTGTTGTCTTCTATAGAATGTCATGAGTCTTTTTCCAGTTTCCTTTCGATTGTTGACTTCTTTTTGTCTTTGATTTTTCCAAGTCTCTTCAAGGTTGATTCTGATTTCGGTCTTATCTTGTAATATCTTCCACATGATTTGCATTTCATCCTTTCATATGTATTATCTAATGATATTCATCCTAGTCTTGTTGTTCTTTCATAGGTATAGTTCTTATTGGAACACATTATCTTCCAAGAGATAGATATACAAGATATGTACAGAGACGATGCAAGAAAGATATGTACAAGAAAATAAGAAGAGTGTTGTTACCTTTTAGTAGAAGAAGTCTCTTCCATCCTGCTTAGTCTTCTTTGCAGGTTCCTTTTCTTCGACAATCAATGCTTCGTGTTTCTCCTTCCATTTCTTTAGCTCGGGACACTGATTCCTGTAGTGACTGTACTTCTGACAGTTGAAGCATTGTACTTCTGAAATGTCTTTCTCTTGATTTGGCTTCCTCCTTGAACCAAACTTCCTTTTGTTCTTGAAGTTCTTGAATCTTGCTGTGAAGGCTTGATCATCGTACTTCTTTTGGGGTTTCTCTTTTGAATTGATCCTTGATTCTTCTTGAGTACAGAAAGCCCAAATTTCTTCAAATGTTGGGTACTCCTTCCTTGTGTTCATGCTTGCGGAAAATGCATCTCATGCCTTCGGAAGACCATTGAGTACTATGTTCACCAATTCCTTTTCTGAAGTGATTTCTTCAATAGCTTGTAGTTGATCTCTTAGCTGAGATATCCTTACAATGTATGATGTTATGCTGTCGTCATCATTTATCTTCATGTCATGGAGCTCATTCTTCAGACTCATAACTTGTCCAATGTTTCTGACTTAGAAGAGATTTGTTAGGGCATCGTACATCTTCTTCAATGAGTCGAGATGGGAGATGTAGGGTATCAAGTGGTATTTTATGGAATCCACTATGATACTCATGGAATTGATGTCAATGTTTTTGAACTTCTCCATAGTTGCAACGTTCTGTGGTTCCTTCTCTTCTCCTTCTTTAAACTCTGGCTTCACGATCTTTCCTTTCACAATATCTAGCACTTTATTCTTTAGCAAGGATGAGGTGAATCCTTGTCTTCCATGTTCTGAAGTTAGAGGCTCCATCTATCTTGTTCTCAGACTTCATAGAGTTCGTCATGGCTTGCTTGACTTGGTCAAACCATAGATTTGACCAGAAATCCAAACTTCACGTCTTGGCCTTCTGAGAGTACTAGGAGATGTGCTGGGCTAGGGCACACTGATCTATCTGGATATTAGGTCAATCTCGTCACTTAAGGTTCCTCGAAAAGAGGTTTAGGGTTTATGCAACTGCTTCTGCTGGTAACCCTAGCTGCAGTGATTTTGGAAGCTACTCTTGCTATTAACCCTAGCGGAAGTTCCTCAACGAGCTCAATATCTAGCAGCTATGTTTCCTTCCAGCGTTTTAGGCTGACTGAAGGGGTGTGGGCCCATAACCTGTTAGAATATAGAATATGGTGTGCTCATTTTACCATTGACGATACCCTTGTCACCCAACCACAGGCCGAAGCGTCCCTTCGAGCACATTAACCTTGACTGAGAATTCTTCTGGAAGCAAACCCTAGGCTAGATAGCCAAACAAAGGGTAGCGCATCTCTCCCCAAGGATAGCGCAACACAAAAGACTGATCATATAGTCCCAAACCCTAGCCAAGAGATATTCAAGCCAAAACTGAGAACTTGTTGCTGCTGTAGCTGCACCTGCAACTCTCCTTCAAATCTGCGCATAAGACTACAACTGCAGTGCGCACCAACTGAGAAAATGCAGTTTTGAGATGCTACAAATGAGAACCGACGCCCTGTATTTATAGTAGATCTGCTAGTTTTGTTGGGGCTGACTTCTCCTTCTGGATAAGTGTCTGTTCAGTATATTATTATTATTTATGGCCGACTTCTTCTCTTGGAGGCTAATAGCCTAATATAAATTATCTTCTTGAGCCGACAAGGCTTCTAGGGTTATTAGCCAACTCATTAGGGTTTCTCTTGCTTCCCAGAGTCTTCTATTCTCATCAGGTTCACACATGGGGGTAAATACCTCCCGCAACTACCATAATATTAACACATAGGACTATTTGAAAGCTTGAAGATGAAAGAAGAATAAAACATTGTAGAATATCTTCTAAGAGTAGATGGAATTGTCAACACAATTAGAGGACTAGGAGAGGAATTAGATGACAAAATAGTAGTCCAAAAGGTACTAATATCGCTTCCATTGAGATATGATCCCAAAGTATCTACCTTGGAATATCAAGAGAATCTTGACAAACTCACAATGGATGAACTACATGGGATTATCACAACCTATGAAATGAGAACATGACAAGAAAAACCTTTGAAAGGTGAAACACCCTTCAAAGTCTCAAAAGGAACTAAAATCCATGAAGATTTATTGAATGAAAGTAACTCAGATAAATCCAATGAGGAAGAAACAAACTTCGTTAAGAAACTTAAGAAAGAATCTGGAAAATGCAAAGGGAAGTCATCTTTCAAATGCTTCAACTATGGAAAAATTGGACACTTTGCTTCCAAATATCGTTATCCCAAGGAAAAAGATAGCGGTGATGAAGAAGCTTACAATCATAAAGAACAAAAAAAAAGTAAATCCCAATACAAAAAGAAATTATATAAGAAAAAAAAAATATTCTAAAGAAGACAATAGCTCTTCTGACATGAGTGAGGATGATGATACAAATTTTCTATTTATGGGAATATAAACTCAAAGTGACACTACTGAATATAATGATTATGAAAACGATAAATTTCAGAAGTTGATCTTGAAGGAGAAATCATTAGTGCCCTCGAAGAACTAAGAATATATAAAAGGAAGAACAAATCATTAAAAGAACAATTGTTAGATTATAAGGAAGAACAAAAATCAAGAGAAGAAGAAGTTTCAAAAAACATCAAGAAAACATAACAAATCATTGTTGATTTAAAAAATCAACTACAAGAAGCTAAAAGAACTTAAGAAATATTAAGTAAACAATTTAATGACAAGGAACAAAACTGTAAAAAATAAGAGGTTGAAATAGTTCTTCTAAGAAGGAAACTTGAAAAATGCACTAACCTTTCAAAGTTTGAAAGTAGTTCAAAAATATTGGATGACATCCTTAATAGTCAAATATCATCAAGTAATAAGGCTAGACTGAGTTATGATCACAATGAAACTAATAAAGGCCTAAAATATGAAATACAAAAAAAGTGATAAAAATACAAAGACTTGTGCAACTTCCCTTCATAGCTCCTTTAAAAGAGAAAAGAACCAGATAAAGACCGAATCTACTCAACATAGATTTTCACTCTCTCTAAAAAGAAATGAGTACAGAAGAAATACTACTCCAAGAAGAACTCCTCCAAAAAGGTATCAACAACTCTTTCTTGGGTATTGTTTTTCTTGTCATAATTTTTGGCATAAAGTATTAGACTATAAAACTTATATAAATAACTATTATAAAAGTGTTCAAGGATATGGCCATTGGAACAACAAGTCTACTAGCAATCAAAGGAGTATAAACTATAATTCATTTTCTCCACTAAAAGATGACAACATTGAATGTTACAAATGTAACAATTATGGTCATAAATATAATAATTGAAAATTATTAGAATCTACCATAAAGAAAAATACTTCCAATTTTCTAAAATAAAAACATAAGAAGATATGGAAAGAAAAACAAAAGGAAACAAAAGGTAAGGGAACATTGTATGCCAAAGATAAAAGAAGTCAATGGTATGTTGACAATGGGTGTTCAAAACATATGATAGGATATCAAAAAAAATTCCTCAACGTGAAAAAGGAGAAGAAAGGAAAGGTTACATTTGGAGATGATGTCTCTGCTAAAATACTCGATAAGAGGACAGTCGGTCTAGGAAATGATAGAATTGAAGAATAAAATGTCCTATTAGTTGAAAAATTGAAACCTAATCTCCTTCGTGTGAGCCAAACATGTGATCAAGGAAACATTCTCATTTTTTACTCTAAAAAATGTGAGATTAGAAAAGAAGACTCTCAAAAATTAGTAGCTACTGCAACAAGGACACCAAGTGATGTTTATAACTTAAATACAAAAAAAGAAGAAAAATGTTGCAAGAATCGAATAGATGAAATTTTTTTATGGAATAGAAGAATGGGACACATAAATTTTGATAATCTGGTAAAAGTAAGTAACAAGGAAGATGTGAGAGGTATGCTGAAAATTATAAAACCTCCAAGTCTTGTTTGTAAGAACTACCAACATGGGACACATAAAAAAGTAAGATTAGAGACGAAAGAGTATTTGACGTAAAAACTTTTAGAACTTGTTCATACTGACCTATGTGGGCCAACAAGAACAAAGAGTATACATGGATAATATTATCTTATTTTATTCATTGATGACTATACTAGAATGACTTGGGTGTGTTTTATTAAAGAAAAATCATAAGCTTTTGAAAAATTTAAATCTTTTAAAGCATTGGTTGAAAATGAGACTGATCTCAAAATCAAGTGTCTCGGGTCAAACAATGGAGGGGAATTTACTTCCAACAAATTCAATGAGTTTTGTGAAACTCATGGAATCAAAAGACACTTTTTTGCTCCAAGGACTCCTCAACAAAATGGAGTTGTTGAAAGGAAAATTAGAATTGTTTAAGAGGCATCCAAAACTATGCTAAATGAAGCCAAGCTACCGGATATATATCAAAGAGAATCAATGTATACAACTGTATACATACTTAACAGAGGAAAACTTATAGTTAACTATGACAAAACACCATATGAGTTATGGTATGGCAGACCAACATCAATTAAACACTTCAAAGTTTTTGGGAGAAAATTCTACACAAAGAGAGATGATTATAACCTAGGAAAATTTGATTCCAGAACCGATGAAGGCATATTTCTTGGTTACTCATCCACCAAAAAGGCATATAGATTTTATAATCTAAGGCTACACAATATTGTGGAAAGTGCAAATGTAAAAGTGGGTGATCTAAAAATAAAAGGAATCAAATCTCAAGTTAATCCACAAATGGATGAAAGGATAAGAGATAATGATGATGATGAAAGTATAGATATACAAGAGGAAGACTCACAACATGAAGAAGAAAAGGAAGAATAAGAATCGCAAGAAAATGCAGAAGAAGAGTCACCAAGACAAGATACAAACGCACCATCAAGGAGAGTACAAAGAGATCATCCATAAAGTCTAATCCTTGGTAATAAAAGTGTTGGAGTTGAAACACGAAGAAAACTAATGTAAAAATTAGAACAAGCCTTACTATCCTTAATAGAACCCAAAACATTTGCATAAGCTAGTAAATATGAAGATTGGATCAAAGCCATGAATGAAGAGATGGATCAAATAAAGAAAAACCAGACCTAGGAACTTGTCCCAAGACCAAAAATAAAAATGTCGTAGGGACCAAGTTGATTTAAAAAAACAAATTTAATGAATATAGAAGTTATAAGAAATAAAGCAAGATTGGTGTGCAAAGGGTATGCACAAGTAGACGGGATTGACTTTGAAGAAAACTTTGCTTCAGTTGCAGGAATGGAAGCCATCGGATTATTTCTTGCATACTCATGCTTTAAGAATTTTAAAGTCTATTGGATGGATGTAAAGTTTTCATTTCTGAATGGAGACCTAAAATAATAAGTCTACATAGAGCAGTCAGAATTATTTGAACAACCAGGAAAATAAGAACAAGTGTATAGATTGAAGAAGGAACTCTACGACCTTAAATAAGCACCTAGAGCATGGTATGAAACATTGGATAAGTACATGCTACAACAATGATTCAACATAGACATGTCTAACAACATGTTGGATGCATGCCTATTTTGAGAAGGAAGCCTATTTTTGGAGAAAATGTCTATTTTGGGGCACATGCTTTACTTTTGGAGAAAATATCTATTTTGGGAAAGACCTATTTTTGGAAGGGAAGACCTAATTTTGGAGCGCATGCAACAGGTGGAAAGAAAGTAGCATGCATAAAAAGAAGGGAAAGCAGCATGCAAGAGGAAAAGCAACATGGCGCATAGACAGGCAAGCCTAACCATGATAGGATTAGAGTTTTTGACAAATATTGTAACGACTATAAGCCATAGAGTAGTATAAATAAATACCTAGGAGTTCTAGGACAAATATAGTTATTGTTGAGGATTTTTAAGTAGTTGATGTGAGGAGAGGAAAAGAGTATTGATTATTGTGATTTTTTGGATTGTTGATTGTAATAAGTCTTGTAGAAGAGTCGAATAAGGTAGTATTTGAGGGTTAGGTCACAAGTTGAGGAGCCTGGTGTAATCTAGCTATCCTCACAGAGGTTCCTTAACCTCATCTTGATTGTATTACTGAAGATGTAATGCGTGCAATGCAAGATTTTACAACAAAATACATAAAAGAGAAGAGAGCCAAATCTTTGTGGACATACCCCTAGGAGGGGGTGAACCATGGTAAAGTTTTTGTTCTGTGTGATGTTTAATGGATGTTTACTTTATGTTGATTAATAGATTATGAATGAATGGTTAAATTTGAAATATCAGCATGCATGCATAAGTTTAAAGATGAACAAAGCACAGAGGTACTTGAATAATTAACAATGATAATGCATAAGGAATAAATAACACAATTACAGATCCCCACTCACTCCTAGACTACAAAAACTTGAGTATTGCAGTCACCCATACAAGCTATCTTGGGTGAGATTTCATGGTACACCCTGTGCACAACATTTCCTTCTGGTTTACCAAGAGGGACGATAGTTTTTGGGGTTTTTTTTTGGAAACTTGTTGAGATCCGAGCCTAGGTTAGCCCAAGAAGAAGAGAATAACCAACAAATGGTTTCGTTGCAGGTTGCAACTGAATAGGATTGAGTGGATGGGATCCGTGGAAGAAACGCGTGGATAATGAAAGCATATAAGGGAATGTTCAAGCCATTGAATCCAATGAAGGAGGATATTGAAATATGATTGAAAACAAAGGAACTTGAGTTTGCGTAGAAGGACAATAGAAGCCCGAAGTTAACACCACAAAAATATCTCGAAAAATACGTGTTTAGCGATTTACATGAGGTATTTTTATGTGATTTCCCACATTTGTTGCAGGAGTGGTTATTAAGGTTAAAATAAAACCACCTTACAAACCGAATGAGACATCTAGAGTGGAATCTTGTGGAAATCACGCAATTACAACAAGTTAATAACAAATTTACGTGTACAATAGATTTCTGGTTAGACAGTATTGTTGCAGGATTTATCATCGAATTTGTAGTAGATACCGTGAAGTCCTACACCGCAACAGAAAAATATTTTCTAAAGGGAACCAAAAGTAGGTACATCAGATTGTTGTATACTTCAATTAAGATTTTATTGTATGACAACGATGTGATTACCATGGAATCAGACAACTAAACTTCCCTGCGTGCATGGGGGAAGGGGAGAAGCACTGACATAAGGTTGAGATATGGAAAAGGATATGGATAAAGGAAAGAAGGAGGCCATGGACCCAATCATGATGGAAGAAGATCAAATAAAGCAGATAATGGTAGAAGATGGAAAGTCGCGCAACGAAATACCCTACCAATATAAAATGAATAACAAGAAGAGATCCATAGCTGATAGAAAGGGCTTGGAAAGAAATGAAGAAGAGATAGAGGATCTCTGGGATGTGGAGAAAATTGAGAAAATCCTACATGCAACATATGAAAGGAAAAAATGAGGTCCAAGGTCGGGGATAGAAGGAATAACTCCAATCCAAATCACCGTCAATGTGGAACCTACAACACCATGCGTGACTAATACACTAGAAAGAACACCAACGTTTAGAAAATCTAATTTTAGTTGGATAAAATCAACAGGACATACACCCAATCAAGGAGCATCAACTGGGGGAGCTAGTTCAGGAAGTAACAATCAATTATCTACACTGCGCGGAGGCAGTATTTCAACACAGTTCAAAATGGAAGGACATGATCCCACGACTAGATTACCAAAATTTTGGGGAGAGGCATCAAAGGACCCTGAAAAGAACTTATTTATGTGTGAGAAGATCTAGGAAGAAAATCAGATCATAGACGAGGATACAAAGCTTGCGTGATTAGCTATTACACTAAGAGATCATGCACTGGACTGGTACATGAGCCTATATGTAAACAATCCACAGGGAATACCAAAGACTATTGCAGACATGACAAAACTATTGGTAAACGAATTTCAGAAGCCCAGCTCAGAAGACTAGTATATGAATGAAATGATTGAAATTAGGAAAAAAACATGTGACTTTGTTTGGGAGATTGATCAGAGGTTCAAATGATTGAAAGGTGAGTTGAAATATGAAATTACTGGTATGCAACATATGAATTTATTTGTGAAATCACTATTACCACATTTCAAATACCCATTAAGATAAAAGAAGTTTCAAACTCAGGCCGAGGCTCTACAGGAAGCCTTACAACTGGAAGAGAATCAGTATCAGCAGACATATCCAAGAATAGAGGAGATGAAGGAGGATTTGAAGAATATAACATTTCAACTTAACTAGAATAAGGGTAAAGAGAAAATAGAAGTTGTTTGGTGTACCCCATGCAGGACAAAAGGACACCATAAGAACAAATGTTCAAATTTTGAGTAGTATATGGAAACAGGGGTGCAAAACCCATTGCCAACAAGAGGACCATGGTGTGAGATTTTCAAGATGCATGGGCATGATCCATATCATTGTCCAATGATGCAAAAATATAAGACAGTACCAAAAAGTTCATATTGTAATTTTTGCAAATCAGTGGGTCATAATGATAAGGATTATAGAAAAATGGAGCTGATGAGGGAAATAACTTCATATACTTATAGGGTGTAGGAAGAAATTATGACAAGGAAATATGCAACTTAGTTTAGCCAAGAAAAACCACCATACAACAATGTGCATCAATAATACCACAATGCACAACTGTAGTATAATAATGTTCAGCCACAGTATAACTGTTAGAAAAACAGGACTGTGGAGCAATAAAATAAAACAAATGCGGAAACAAAACACAGAAGATACACAATACAATAGAGAAACAAATTTATGTGGTTCACCCAGTGTGGGCTACGTCCACCAGAGAAATTTCCAGGTCCTTCCTTTATTTTTATCCAACATATGAAGGGATACAACCTACAACAAACCCGCTGTAACTTCCTCTTCTTTCTCTCACAGTCTCCTATCTCAGAATACAATATTCACCATCATCCATAGCCACAATAGATTTCCTTCATAAAAGAGGGTTGCCTTCTAGGGCAAAAAACCCAAACATAATCTCTAGGGGGTACCCCCCCTCTGCACTCCCCTACGTGGAAGTGTGTACACACTTCTGGGGTGTAAATACTTCATGGGGTATAAACATGGTTGAAAGTAAAAGACCTATGAATCAAGAAGATAATTAGGCTCCACAACCAAAAATCTCCCGTTTGGAGACTGATCTCAACAAATCCACTGTTGTTGTATATGCTAGACTCTGAACCTTCTTGGACCTGACAAATTTCTCATCTTCATATTCATTCTTGAAGACCAACTGAAACTGAGCAGGAACTCAGTTTCTCCCTGGTTACTCCCTTTGTTAGCATGTTTGCAGGATTCTGGATAGTGTGTATCTTTTCCAACTTCAAATGTCCATCTTCTAAGGTGGATCGTATGAAGTGGTACCTCAACTGTATATGCTTAGTCTTCGAATGGAAGGCTGAATTCTTTGCAAGATGAATGGAACTCTCATTGTCATAGTAAAACCTGCTATTCTCTTGTTTCTTTCCCAATTCCTCCATAAACCTCTATAACCAAATCATCTCTTTACTAGCCTCTATAGCAGCAACATACTCTGCCTCTGTTGTTGAAAGTGCAACAACCTTTTGCAGTTTTGAAATCCAACTTACTGTTGTTCCACCTATAGTAAACACATACCCTGTGGTACTCCTCCTGCTATCTTTATCATCTGCCATATCTGAATCAACATATCCTTGTAGAATAGTTTCTGAACCTCCAAAGCATAATGCATGATTAGCAGTACCTCTCAATTATTTGAGAATCCACTTTACTACCTCCTAATGTTATTTACCTGGATTGTTCATATATTTTCTCACAACTCCCACTGCATGTGCAATATCTGGTCTTGTACAAACCATTGGATACATCAAGCTGCCAACTGCTGATGGATATGGGTCCCTGGTGGATATGGGTCCCTGGACATGTATTCTATCTCCTCCTATGTCTTGGGACACATTTCGTTAGTTAAGTTGAAATGGCTAGCCAAAGGTGTACTAGCTGGTTTTGCATTCTGCATTCTAAACCTCTCCAACACCTTCTCTGTGTACTCACCCTGAGACAATGTCAGTTTGCAATTTTTCTTGTCTCTTGTTATTCTCATACCAAGGATTTT
>ML800636.1:135119-162324 GCA_009831015.1 Picea engelmannii
TCCAATTGAAACTAGAAAATCAACACAGAGTGTTACCTATTGGAAGACTTAAAGGTGTGACAGTAGATTTGGATGGAGTGCGCACTATGACATATTTTGAAGTAATAGAGATAGTGTATGGAACAACACCTTACACAAACTTACTTGGATTGTATTAGGCATTCAATAACCAGGCTATAATCAACCTGAAGATAAGAAAAATAACTTTTGAATCAGACAAATATAGAGTCATTTCACCATTGGATCCTTCAGAAAGAGAAAGGTTTGTAGAGGTCACTTGTTTGGATCTGGAAGAAATAAACCAGTTAGATAGAACCACTGCGTGACAAGAGGATTATGTCAACCCAAATGCAGATGGGGTACTCAGTTGGAGAAGCATTACATCATGTGATTATGACTCAGACACATGTTTGGAGAATTGACAACAATGATTGCATGAAGTTTCCATAAGGAGTTGTGCAAGAATAGATCGCATAGTAAGATGGGTTGGTACAGAAATAAGAGAACCTCCTAGTTTTCATGGGCTAAATGACTTAGAATAATTCTTGACAAAATATGAATAGGAAGTGTTAGAAAATCAAAGGCTCTTATCCCTAGATATTGTACTCAAGGAAACACCTAGAAGATGGTGGGGTGCACACAAAGAAACAATTCATGACTGGTATCCGTGTAAACAAATAATGCGCATTAGATTTGGTGCAGAATAGGGGAGCAATAAAATGCAGAGGTATGATGGAAAATGAACACGAGTGGAACACTTGGAGAAGTGTAGGGTACAATGGACGATGACACCACTAGAGGAATGGCCTCATCACTTTATCCATACATTGGAAGGAATCCCAGGGAAATGGTATATAGACCAGGATATGCGTAGAGGAAATACATAATGGACATTATTATATTAGAACTTTCTAATAACCTTCTCATTTGAACATGAGAACCCCAACATTGATTCGACGCTGAAGCTGATACAGGGACTGATATTTGTTGATGAACCAGAAGTTGAAATCATGATAGAATGTCGACAACAGAACATATAGACATTCAAAGAATTACTTTCATGCTATCATGTTGAAGAGGAAGCATCGGATGAAGATGATCCGCACAACATTCATATTAGAGAGATTGAGGGAGAAAGAGAGGTGGAAGGTCCATCTATGGAGTTAGAAGTATTTGCTGCACCAATTAAAGTTAAGAAATTCAACATTGGGATGAATGACAACCCTAAAATGGAAAGTATTGGAGACTATTGGGATGAGCAAACAATAGAAAGAATAACAAAATTACTGTGCGAATACAATGAATTGTTTCCAACGACCTTTACAGAGATGAAATTCATAGCAGGAGAGAAAGGAGAGATGAAGATACACCTCAAGCCTAAGGCTAGACCTATCAGGGAAAAACCTTACAGACTAAATCCAATGTATAAGAAGAAAGTAAAAGCATAAATTGATCGAACGTTGGAAGCTGGTATTATAGACCCAGTAGAGGAATATGAATGGATCAATCCTATGTTATTCCAAGAAAATAAGAAATGAGGGATAATGATTTGTGTAGATCTGAGGAAACTTAATTATGCTTGATTACATGACCCTTTCCCTACGCCCTTTACAGATGAGCTCTTAGAGAATGTGGGAGTCTAGGAAGCATTTTCATTCACAGATGGATTCTTAGGTTACCATCAGATCAAAATAGCTCTAGAGGACAGGCATAAGACTACTTTTTCTATAGAATGGGTATCCTATCAACATAAAGTCATGTAATTTGGGATGAATAATGCACCAACCATTTTTCAAGAGTAGTCATATCTACTTTTAAGGAATTCATACATCATTTTATCGAAGTATATCTAGATGACTGCACTGTATATAGTCTTTTAATGGACCATGTAGAAGTGTTAAGACTAATGATGGAAAGATGTAGGCAATTTCAGATATCATTAAATATCAAGAAATGCATTTTTGGTACACCTTTTGGAATATTGTTGGGACATAGAGTGTGTAAACAAGGTTTACTACTGGACCCTGGTAAGATTGCAGTCATTCTGAATTTACCACCACCAATGTCAGTGTGCCAGTTAAGAGAAACACTAGGACATACAAGCTATTACAGGAAATTTATAAAGGGGTATGCACAGATTACTGCACCAATGTTAAAAATGTTAAAGAAGGACACCAGGTTTCAGTGGAATAAGGATTGTTAGCAAGGATTGAAAACTTTAAAGGAAAAGATGGTAACAACACCTATACTAGTATTTCCATATTGGGAAAGTAAATTTCATGTGCATGTAGGTGCATCAGAAATCTCATTTGGAGCAATTCTAGCGCAACCAGGAGCAGGGAACTTAGACCGTCCTATATCTTTTGCAAGCAGAAAATTTTCAGAATCAAAGCAGAATTACAACACCACAGAAAGAGAAGCCCTAACCATGGTATATGCACTTCATAAATTTAGGCACTATTTACTGGGTAAACACTTTAAGATGTTCAGATACCATTTTTCCCTCAAGTATCTAGTCAACAAGCCAATGTTGGGGGGGAGGATTTGTAGATGGCTATTATTATTCCAAGAATTTTATTTCAAAGTGATAGTCAAACTAGGCAAGATGAATGCAGGACCTAATCACCTGTCAAGGGTAACTAATGGAGAAGAACTTACTAACTTGGAAGACGACTTCCATGATGCACAATTATGTTTAGTGCAGGTAGCTGATGAATAATTCGTTGAAATTATTGAATACTTAAGCATAGGGGTTGTGCCACAGGATTTTAGCACTACGTAGAAGAAAAATCTGATAGTTAGAGTTTTGTTGACGATTAAAATCACAACGAGGAATATCGCCTGCAAAGTATTGCTAAAGCCTATTATTTAAACTATGCTAATGATATATAATAGTAGTAGGTGGGACCCCCTTGTAGACTGGAGGCTCATAGATAGTCTTATCACACATTTTATGTGGTTGTTTCAATGCTTCTTACAGGGTTCTATATGGTTGATGATTCATTCTTGTTTTTTTTTGCGACATAATGGCTGATGGATAATGCCTTTTATGTGACGATTACGCTATTCTAAGCTCTAAATTCCATGTTATGAGTGGCATATATTTACTGTTGTTACATTTGATATTGTCTCCATGATTCATTACTTGTTACACCTGCACAAGGCACGTGTTAGTAACAACACGAAACAAAAGCAATGGAAAGAAACTTATGGAAAAAATTCAAGGAAAGGAACTATACTATACTATGTTAAGAGGTTATGTAAAAATGAAATGAAAATGAATTAGTGTTAGTCCTAACTAGAAATGGTTAGTGGCTATACGAATTATATTGAGTTATATTTGGTGCATTTTATATATGGTATGGTATGGTTTTTGGGAATGGTTAATATGGATTAGGTGGCACAATTGGCAAGCAATATATTGCAAGTTTCAATGCATGGAATTAATGGCATGGTTAATGGTATGGTTTTTGGTTGGCTGTCCTGTACTAAAAATTTAATGGGGTGGAAGATGGAAGTGACATGCAATAAATGCACGTCACTCCATACTTCTCCCATCGAGTTTTCACCCTAGCATGGTTATTGTTTTATTTGGTTTTTTTGTGGTTAAGATCCGAGATTCAAGCCTGGAAAGAACTACTCAACCAACTCACCCTTTTTAAAGCCATTGGTTACATATATGGTTCTTGATGAAGGAGCATCACTCCACCTCAACAAATGCGCCAACACGCCAACACGCAGATGTGCAATGGAGAAAGGGAGTTGCACCGACCCTCCCATTTTTAAAATTTGAAATATGATTCAATACAAATTTTCATGTTGTAAGGCTGTAAGAGCCAGGACATACCTTCGTACAAGTAGTGGATAGGGTTGCCTTAAATGGTTGCCTATAGCACGTCCATATCATAGTCAAGTCTGGACATTCATTTATGGAATGTTGTCGTATAGGTATGGTGTCGTAATTGAGACAATGATGGCACTAAGGCGGTGAAGAGGATAAGCTCATAGAGCCCTCGTTTTGTAATTAGGAGACTTCAGAGAGAGATCTTAGGTAGAGAGAGTCTTAGGAGACTTAGGAGGTATAATAGTTATGAGAGAGAGATTGAGAGAACTGGGACTCTATTGTAGTCCAATTTTTGTAATAATCTGTATAGACACACAGAGATATTAGAAAAGAATTTTTTCCTGCATATGGTGTGTTTATGTATTTTTGTTCATTGTTATGTTTTTATATGTCATTAATGTTTTGAATGTGTGAACTAGTGAAGTGTTGTATGAGTTTCAATTGTTTCTCGTTGTAGAGTTTTCGAGTGCAAGGAGTGCACACAGTCCGCAAGGAGTGTGTTGACAGAGGTGACTTAACCTCAAGGAATTCTCAGGAGGGATACCATTGAAACTTCATCAGTAGAAGTGCAAGGAGTGCACAGGAAGAACTCTTTGTCGAGTTTAGAGAGAATCAAAGTTACTGAGAATTCTGTAGAGCTCTGCTAAGCAGGCATCAAGCAAGTGCAAGTGTGCACAGGAAGAACTCTCTATTGAGTTTGAGAAGAAAAAAGTTACTGAACACTCTGTAAGGAGAAGCTCTGCAAGGTGTGCATTGAGCAAGAGAAACACCATGTGGGAGAGAAGAATTTCTTTTCAAGAAATCCTTCAGATTTGAGTTTGACGAAATCCCATAAACATAAGGAGTGCGTGGGAGATCGAAAATCCTCCAAGGATCAAGCTCAGAAGAGATAACACAAAGAGAGCGTCCGAGACAGACTTATACCAAGTCCTAAAGATCAGAAGAGATAGCGTTTTCAAATGTGCAAGCGAGACCCATAGTTTAGGTTCATGGGAGAAAGTTCAAAGGCCAAAAAAAAAGCTTTGAACACTTTCAAAATATTCCAAGTTGGGAGAAGGTGGAAGCTCAGGAGGAGGAGCAACAACAACTATTAGATTGGTTGTGGGAAAGTAGCCTGGACCGTTAGATCAATGTCGAGTGACATAAAGAAGCGCAGGGGAGGAAATAGATCTCAAGCGTTGGATCTGAGTGCAGAGGATCAACCGTCGTCTAATCACGAGAAGGTGCACGAGCTTTAAGGATTTGTGTACACGCAGGAGGGTGGACTCTCAAAATTCCCAAATTCCTGAAGTCATTTGGAACCATCCATCATTCGAGAGGATGCGTGGTAGAAATCCATCAAGTTCGGGTGGAAATACTCTGGGAGGAACGAGCGCAAAGAAGGTTGAAACACCTGAAGCCCAAAGAGATGAAGAGCCGAGAGTTGTCAATCTGCTGAGAGTTGTAGTAAGGGTCCAGTTGAGAACTGAGATCAACGAAGTTCGAAGAGCCAAAGAGAAGCTCGATCGTTAGATCTAGAAAGGACACATGGTGAAAGATCGTGAACTCCGGGTGAAGTCACTCCGGAATAATGTGAAGGAGAAGGGTTTGAAATCGCTGAAGACCGAATAGTCGAAGCGAATGATAACCATCGATATGGAAGAGGATAGGTGTCACCATATCGTGGACTTCAATGGATTGCACTCTGGGGTTTTTTTGGAAAAGAAGTTTTGGAAAGTTCCAAAGTGTCAAAGGCTGAAATTATTAAGGGTCGTTGATCTGAAATGAAGAACGCGGGTCGTTTATCTGCAAAGGGACACGTGGAGGACAACGATTCACTCAATTAGACAACTATTGAACAACCATTGGATCAAGAGAGGACAGGTGTTAGAATATCCAACACGCTGGAAGATTTCACTTCAGAGATTTGTGGTTTTTGATATTTGAGAAAGCCGAAGGCCGAATTTCTAGAAACAATGAGAGTCGTCGATGCGGAGGAGGACATGCGACACCAGATCCAGAACTATGGAAGAAAGCGGAGGAGAAAAGGTGCAAGGACCTAGAGAAAATATTGGTAGTTGATCAAGGAAGGATTTGTAGGACCGTTGATCTGGTTAAGAAGTTCAAAGTCCCGAAGCGGGAGCACGACCATTGATCTGGGAGGATATGTGTCAGCAGATCTTCCACTACAGGAGATACCCAATCAACAAGGATGAGATTTTGAGATTTGAGACTTCTGAAGGCTGGATCCGCGGAGGAGATCCTAGACATAGGTTCAGGGAGACAAGTGGCTGTAGATATTCCACTCCAGAAGTTTTTCATACGGAGGAAAGAAGAGGTTGAGAGTTGAAACTCCTGAAGGCCGGAAATCCATAATCAACTGTATCTGTTTATTTAGAGAAGAGCTACGTGTCGACAGATCACACAGATCTAATATCATGCGTAGATGGCAGGAAAGGAGATTTGATAAAAAATGATGATCGCAAGGAAGCACAGAGAGATAGGATATCGACGGACGGGAAGGATTGCGGGGCCAGGACATGCTTGGATGTTAATTTTTCTTGAGCTAGCCACAATTAGAACCACAGTATTCACAAATGGATACGTGGAAGCACGAGGAGGATTGTGGGGAGAAAAACGGGTTGGTTTGAAACCACTTTTTTGGTGCCCACAATCGCGCAATAGAACAAGGACATGAACTAGGGTCGTATGAAGGAGGGGCTTACGTCTGAACTAGTGTTTTGGGAGTGCGCAAAAATGATCTCGCGGGTCTAACAGACCTGCACACAGAAGGAAAAAGGAACCTGTGTATATTTGATTTGGGTTCAAAGAGGAACCCAAGGAGTCGATTCGACTCTACAATTATAAAGATCCTAGACCAGGAGGTCGCATAACCCCAGGAGGGTAGGGGGGCTACATCAGTTCTTTTCGCCCATCGATGAATTTCGCTCTATGTATGAAACGAACGATGGATTGATAATGTCTTGGTTTATGTTTTCATGAGATTGACAACTATGTAAATGCATGGGTATTTTCTATAGAATGACTATGTTATTCGTTTGCAAATGAAAAAATTGTTTGTTGAAGTTATGATTTCGTTGGTTGTTCTGTGTGGTGAAAAATGTGATGGTTCTCTATTGTTTTAAGTAGTTATGGGTATTTTTTTGGAGGGTTTCGATCTGTTTAGCCTTATTGGCCACCTCCTCATAATTATGGTAACCATGTTTGGTTGTATTCAGTTGCTATGGGGTTGCTGTGTATGTTTTTGAACTACCTTTTTGGTCACTGTGTACCTTCCAGAGCCTGGTCGTGGGAGTATTTTTATGGTATTGAAATCAACACAGTTGGTTATGGGGTGGCTATTATGCCAATAAGTATTCTTTATGGTTGTTGGTAATACTTGGGGTCTGCATTTCCATTGGCATTGTTATAAATTGGTTCGGCTCTTGAAAAAAAGCGTGAGGGTTATGCCTCTTTGCGTTCCTGGTATTTGTTACTGTTCAATGAGCAATCGTTTCTCCTCTGCATCGTTGCCTACCCTACCTGGTGTTGAACTGTCACACTATTATGCAAGCTGAGAGTTATAAAAGCCTGTGGTTCCATCATGCTTGTTTCAAAGGTTTTTTGCCTACTGTTGATATGTTTGACCTCCAATGTATCTGTGTTTTGGTGACCGAGCGAACTCTTGATTATTTCTTGTGTTCATGGTTACAGATCCCGATTTTGATAACCCCAAACAATCGCACTCTTGTCGGGTATCTTGTTGATCGTCATAAGTTGGTTTAGTGGTTAGGACAATTGCTTTGAGTATTGTCTCGTCTCTATTTGATCGGGTTGTTGGAAAGTTGTAATTGGGGATGAGAATTGGTGTACAGTCGAGGGGATGAATCCTTTTGTTGTGACAGTTGCATCGATAACCTAGCTCATTTTTTATTAAATTGGTTGATTGGGAGTAAACGGTAATGTACAGTCAGAGGGTTGCCTCTTTTCGTTATGCATTGGTCATTGTGTTCCTACAATGTGGTGTCAAATTGTAGTTGGTGGCTACTGTGTGTTTGATTAGTCCTGATTGGGATCATTGCAAGTTGGGGAAGATGATGATTGTGACTTTGTTGTTTACTTTGTATAGATTATGGAGACATAGTGCATTGTTTTATTTAATTTCACCATCATAAATGAAGCTCGGGTTTTGTATTATGTTTTCATTGCATGTTTTGTTGGTTAATATTATCAAAAGAATGAAATCGGGCAAGTTTTAAAAAGTCTGTTCAACTTGGGGAAAGACCCGTGTCTATGTTTGATTTGGGAAATTATGAATTATGGGCAGTGGTTGATATTCTATAGAAATATATGTTGGACAGAGATGAAGCAATGTGACTGTGTGTTCCTTTTGATTTTGTTTAAATGAAAAGAAAAGAAATGAAAAGAAACAAGTATTCTCTTAACAAGACTGTTGAAAGGCATAGTGATTCTGAGTATGATTATAGACTGTGTTTCTTGAAAAAGTTTGAAAAATTGAATGTGGTACAGTGAACAATTTTGACACACATGAATTGTTAATTGTTATTGGTATCCTAGTATTGAATACATATTGAATACAGAGTTGCTTTTTATGGATTACTCAATTATTTTTACAAACAATATCTGTTCTTTTCCCTACCATTCTTTCACTTTTCTCACATTACAACTCCCCTCGCCTTCCCATATTCACTATCCACTATTTGTTCCTAAAATTTATTTATATTTAAGATAAATTTTGTATCATGACAGTTAAAGGATTGTACATGTATGAATTATAGTGATATATTATTTTGATTTACGATACCATTGATTGTTTGATGTTTCATGAGTAGTAATCATGATCTATTCCCCCTCATTTTAACACTTTTCACTCAATACAATCCCTCACATATCCCAGAACCCTTATTCATCCCCTGCTCATTGACAAGTATTAAATGATTTGTATGGATTGGATCACATGAGTTTGATATGTTGTTGAGCCAAACTTTGTTTCATATTTAAAAGAGTTGTCATGTAAGGTTGTTGATGAAACTATTTTCTAATCAATAATGCATATGGGAATGAGATTTTTCAGCAGAGGTAGCCATGGTCAGGGTAAAAGAGGAAAAAGAAATTGGAATAGGGGCCCTAGAAGGTCAAGGTTCTCTATACACTTTGATGCAGACTCACATGTCTCTACCTGCTCCTCCACATGTTAACCAAATTGTCCAAGATGCCCCTGTCCACTCACTAGTACAGTCTTCCCATGCAAGAAAAAGGTTAAAAGTTGAGGCCCACCATGCCCCTGAAAAAGGAAAATTCACTGCTGCCCCCTCCTCACCCTAAAATGACTCTGCCAAATCTGTGTCCTCCTGCATGCATTTGAGAGATGATTTCTCTCATGTGATCAATGATATTAGGCCTAAAGGCTCCACACATCCTAAGGAAAATTCAGAGAGATCAAAGGGAGACGAAAACAACAAGGAAAATATTACTTCCCAGAGTGACAAATATGGGTTTTAAGTGTTTTTATTTACTGATTGTTGAAAATAGTCGACTTCTGAAATTTTGGACAACACACAAATTTTTGGATATATGGATAATACGTTTTTGGAAATAATTTCAATTATCATTGATATAAATTGTCAAAATATGAGAGTGATGGTGGGAGCCACCAGGAGGGATGTTTTGATTGATTATTTAATTGTTTTATGTTTGTTAAAGAACTAAAGGGAGTCACAAGGGGTCCCACCTACTAGTTATTTTTTATTAAAAACCTTTATTATGATTTTATTACTTTTCCCCCTTAACTAAAAAGTTGGTTGAGTTTTAGTTAACTTAACTAAAGAAGTAGTTCAACTACTTCAACTACTTCTAATTTCTTAAAGGAAAAAGGAAAATGAGGAACAAGAGGAGAATAGAAGGAGAAACATACTAAGGTCTGCTCTTTGAGTTTTATTGGGATAATTCAGTTTTCATTCATTCTTTAATTCATTGGAAGCCTAATTCTCTTTTATGATAGCAGGGTCCTATTGTAGACAACATGATTTAGTGTTGAATTACATCATTCAGACACTTGTTTTTTAGAGGTGTTGATCTATCTTTGATAGTTTGTGTAGACTTGTGTGTTTGTGAATTAAATTTCATGACTAACAAAGGCTATTGTGCAGAGTCGAGTGGGAAACAATTTGTGGCAAGTTGATCCAACTTTTAAGTTTCAGTTTTTTACTTTCTGTCAGAAGTCCTTTTGTATGGTTTTCATCAGGGACATCTAAGTTTGACTTTGGTCCAAAACTTCCTCAGGGAATTTTGTAAAGAGAATGATTCTTTTGATAAATTGGAATGAAATAAACGATTTCTTTATGTCTCATTTGTTTTGATTATTGACTTGGTGTCTTTACTTATGTCTCTATATTTATTTCAACATCTGTTATATTCAGAAAATTACATAAATGATGAATTTTCCAACAAGCTTTCATTTATAAAAAAAATCAGCCTAAGCACTTGTAATCAATACTTGTGAATTAGGATACAAATTTTGATGGCTATAAACATAGGTTGATATTCCCGTCTATCTTGCTTTAGCCAAGCAAGATCTGAAAATGCTTGAGTAATATCATTTCATATATTTTCCTCAACATTTATTTGGTGACCATACTGAGGAGATCTTCAATATCTCTCTGATTGATTTTTATTCTTGATTATCATCGAATACATCTATTTTTCTGATATTGATTCTTTCACTGTTTTATTTCTTAATGACTGTACCTATTGCAAAGCAGCCCAATATTGAGCCCGGTCTTCAAGATCAGACCAACTAACACCATTTTAGATACTTCTAATACTCGGGCTGAGCTTAATCATTCATGGGAAGCAATTGAACGGTACATTAGTTCCCAAGAATGTTGGGAAGCTATACGTAGACAGCCTAGAAATCAGTAATAGCTTTCTCATTCCTTCAGCTTTGACCTTCTTTTCATGTCCTTAGACCCTCATGTTTCTAGGAGGAGAAGAGGCTTATCACCTAAAATTAATCCTATTGATGAAATAGGAAGAAGGAATGTTGTGTTATCTACCCAACAAAGTGCTCTAAGGAGAACCTTGTCTGATTCATCCAGTTCATCTTTCTCTCCTATACCTATCATCCACAAGATGGAATTTAGTGGTGGCTTTGGTGGCACTGGAAGTGATTCCTCCTCTCAGTATTCAGTTTCGTCAGTGATTGGTAGCTTATATAGCCATCATGTCCCTGTCCAATCTACCACAAACTCCACCAAAGTCATTAAAAAGTATGGGATTTTTTAATTTGAACAAGATGCTACAACCACAACGTGGCATGTTTCCTCTCCTCTTAACCTAACACCTGCTACTCGTCCACTTCCTAAATTCAAAGAGAATATTCCTAGGTTTTTGGGGAATAACATTGTCACTACAAATGAACACCTAGTGGCATTTTCTAATTCCTTTCACAACATAGGAGCCAATGACAACGATACTTGCATGCACTTATTTGTCAATTCCTTGGAAGGAAAAAATGCGGTCAATTTCTTTGACCTTCCTCCTAAGATTCTGTTTACTTGGGAGGAGTTAGTCTATAGGTTCAAATACACCTATGGACAATCTAAAATCCCATATCAACAATGGGAGTACAATAACATCGCCTATAAGGATGGTGAGACCATCAATTCCTTCAACTTGTGTTTCACTAAGTTATACAATAAGATCCCTGAACTCATTCGACCTCAGAACCAATTTGCTTTCATTCATTATTATAATGCATTACCTTCCCCCTACCATCATAGGCTTGAAGAAAAATCCATCATTAACCTCGGTTCCTCTCTGCATACATGTTTAGAGTATGAAGAACAACTCGAAAGAACAAGTCTTCCTCTGGGAGAATCAATTAAATAGACATACATGTTCGCCCTCTTACATCTAGTACAAGACATGAATAATCGTATGATAGCGTATGAGTGAAAGGGAAATTTCTCCCCTCTCACCTCTAGAGCTTCATCCTCTTCTGCACACCCCTTTAGAAATCCAATTGAAAATAATTTTCAGCCTAAAGCTATCATGCCTCGAAGTTGGTGTAAATTTTTCCAGGAACACCACGAGGAAACCACATGTGAGGTAAAGAAGAGTGCCATAGATAAGATCTTTGGTAAAAGACCGGAAACTAACATCACTGTCCTAGATTTTGTAGAGCCATAAGATGTCATGATCATCAATACTAGCAACAAATCCTACACTCCAAAAGGCAAATATGATCCTCCCCGCAGTTCTTCTATCCCGACCTCATCCTCACCAACTGCCACTATTTAGGTTCCTAAGGTTCCTAACAGTCAAGGAACTACTTACCCTCTCCCCTCTTCCAAATACAATATCCTAAATCAGTTGGCCAACATCAAAGAAGATGCAACCCTTCTGGACATGGTTGTCATCCCTAAACAACAGAGGCATATAAAACAATTCATGGAAGGAAAGGCTTCTGTTCTAGCCAACCTATGTTAAGAGGTAAACAAAGAGTATTCATCTGTAAATAAAGTAGGTGTACACAACTTCATATACCCTGTAAAAAATCCCCATTTTTATATTTCTGTAAAAATTATGGATAAGATTGCCCATTGTTGCCTCATTGATGGCATTTCAGGCCCAAGTGTAATGTCAAATATTGTTATGGAAGAACTAGGCTTGTCTTGTACAAATGAAAACTCCATAAGAATTCTCTCTTATAATAGTCTACAACAAACGACCATAGGTGAAATTAAATATGTGACCTTAGTTTTGTGCGCACACCCTGAAATAAGGACAACCCTTAGTATTTAGGTAATTGATATTCCAGTAAGCAATTACTCAATCATCTTAGGAATAAATTGGAAAGCTTTGACGGGTGGATACCTCTCACTTGATGAGACACACTTATCCATTCCTTGGAATGGTAAAAACATCATAGTCCTTATAGAGGGAAGGATTTCACCTTACATAGAGAGTGTCCCACAACCTAATGTGAACTATATCGAATAGGACCTAGGGGTGTATTCTATATTTTCCGAGGAGGATAACATTCCCTTGGAACAAATCGATTTAGATGATGGTATGTGGCACATTCACTTTGATGGTTCATGCTTTAGTGAAGGTAATAGTGCTGACATTATTTTGTACTCCAATGTAGAGAAAATTCATAACTTTTCTTATAGGTTGGAGTTTTCTTGCACAAACAATGTCACTAAATTCAAAGCCTTATTATTAGGCATTGAAAATGCCTATAATCTAGGTTGTGGTCACCTTATAGTTTTTGGAGATTCTGAGCTTGTTGTGAACCTTGTACATAAGATATACTCTCCTAGCAACAAGTTGATGAAACGATACACCCAAAATGTTTGGGCACTTATATTGAACCTATTATCTTTCAACATTACTCGTGTTAAGAGGGAATTGAACTCAATGACTGATTGATTAGCTATTTTTACAGCGTCTCTTAATCAACAATTTCTGCCACACAGACCTGATTGTAGTTTTCAATATCTATACCGTCCACATATCCCTAAAAAAATAGAATCATGGAAGGTATTCCCTAGTGATGAGAGCATCTGCACTTTCATTCAAAATGAACCTTATAAGCCCAAGAAAATTATATCCATAGAAGATAACAAGATTCCTAAGGGCTTGACTCCTCTAGAGAGTTCATTTTCATCTATTGATGTAGGCAATAAAGAGAAACATAAAGAAGGGGAGTTGAAAAGGAAGGTGGGTGAAACCATATCCGTGATCCTAGTTTTGATCTTTCTCTTATACAACATGCCATTCCCATCAAGGAAGGCATAAAACCGGTTAGGCAAAAACAAATACCTATCAACCCTGCACTGGAAGCAACTATTCGAAAGTGATTAGAAAAAATCTTGAAGGCTGGAATCATCTTTTCGGTCAAGTATTCTGAATGGGTTTCCAATTTGGTCCCTTTTTGGAAAGACACTGATCATATCAGATTATGTGTTGATTTCCATGCATTAATTCGAGCTGTTATAAAAGATCACTTTCCTCTCCCTAACATGGAAACGATTTTTCAGCAAGTTGCAGGGTCACAGATGACGCCCTTACTTGACGATTTTTCCGGTTACAATCAAATCAAGGTAAAAGGGGAAGATAAATACAAAACCACCTTTATTACTCATTGGGGCACCTTGAATTATGAACGTATGCCTTCTGGCTTATCTGATGCTATTGCCACTTTTAAAAGACTTGTGCAGGTAACTTTTGACGATTTGATCGACAAGATTATTCATATCTATCTTGATGATCTAATCGTGTACTTTAAAGGGCTATCAATTGTCTTGAAGTTTCAAGAATTATGGCTGGGTCCTTTCAAGATCGCTTTTGTCATGGGTACAAACTATTACATTCTAAAATATTTACAGGAGCAATTGTTTTCCTAGAACACTAACGATTCTCACTTAAAACACTACGTGGAACCAACTTGAAAAGTTTTAACGCTGTTTGGATTTTCTGTATATTAGTAGTCTAGTTTTGTTTTCATTTTCACCACTTCTTTTCAATTCTTCTTTTACAGTAGTTTAAATTTTTCTTTCCTTTTAATAGCTTTCCTGCTGCTTTTGCAATTCTGTCATTTTAATTTTGCTATTTTAATATTTCACAGTTCCATTTTTGTCATGATTTGTATTTCTTTTCATCTTTTAGTTTAATCTTGGTCAAGAATAAGATGTTGGATTTATGCCACAATGACACTCTTGCAAGGTATTGTTAGTCAATAACAATCAAGCTTACACAACTATTACGATGTCCCCCCTGAAAGCATAATTGAATTTGTTATCTTATTTCACTGCTGTCTTATAAAGAAATTGGTTACCTCCCGCTTTTGTTTCCCATTTCTTCATCCATTTGAGAATTAAAAGAACAAGTCCATAAATTTTTTCTTCTTGAAGCAAGAACAAATTCTGGTTGAATGATTATGCATACAGGGATAAACCCCCTCATACTTAACATTTTCCATGAGTTATTCCCAAATTCCCAGTCCCTTTTCCATTAAATCCGCTCACTTCAACTTGTTTCATAATAATTCTGGTTATACCTTCTTGATCCGTGAAACCATACATTTTGAGTTCTTAATATGTTGGAAACAGATTTCCCTGTGGATTCGCCAGTTTGTTGACGATTAAAATCGCAACGAGGAATATCACCCGCAAAGTATTGCTAAAGCCTATTATTTAAACTATGATAATGATATATAACAGTAGTAGGTGGGACCCTCTTGTAGACTGGAGGCTCGGAGATAGTCTTATCGCACATTTTATGCTGTTGTTTCGATGCTACTTACAGGGTTCTATATGGTTGATGATGCATTCTTGGTTTTGTTTGCAACATAATGGAAGATGGATAATGCATTTTATGTGATGATTCCGTTATTCTAAGCTCTAAATTCCATGTTATGAGTGGCATATATTTATTGTTGTTACATTTGATATTGTCGCCATGATTCATTACCTATTACACCTACACAAGACACATGTTAGTAACAACATGAAACAAAAGCAGTGGAAAGAAACTTATGGAAAAAATTCAAGGAAAGGAACTATACTATACTATGTTAAGAGGTTATGTGCAAATGAAATGAAAATGAATTAGTGTTAGTCCTAACTAGAAATGGTTAGTGGCTATACGAATTATATTGAGTTATATTTGGTGCATTTGATATATGGTATGGTATGGTTAATATGGATTGGGGTGGTGCAATTGGCAACCAATATGTCACAAGTTTCAATGCATGGAATTAATGGCATGGTTAATGGTATGGTTTTTGGATGACTAGCGTGTACTATGAAAGTTAATGGGGTGGAAAATGGTAGCGCTCTGCAATAAATGCACGTCACTCCATACTTCTCCCATTGGGTCGTCACCCTAGCATGGTTATTGTTTCATTTGGTTTTGTTGTGGTTAAGCTCTGAGATTCAAGCCTGGAAGGAACTGATCAACTAACTTGCCCTTTTTAAAGCCATTGGTTACTAGTATGGTTCTTTTTTCCCATCCATGAATTTATTTCTGTGTATGAAACGAATGATTGCTCGGTAATGTGCTGGTTTGTGTTTTCCCGAGATTGACAACTATATAAACACATGGGTATTTTCTCTGAAATAACTGTGTGTTATTCTTTTGCAAATGAACAAATTGGTTGTTGAAGTTATGATTTTGTTGGTTGTTCTGTGTGGTGAAAACTGTGATGGATCTCTCTTGTTTTAAGTAGTTATGGGCATTGTTGGAGGGTTTCGCTCTATTTAGCCTTGCTGGCCGCCTCCTCACAATTATGGTAACCATGTCCGGTTGTATTCGGTTTCTATGGGGTTGATGTGTATGTTTTCAAACTACCTTTTTGGTCATTGTGTATCTTCCAGAGCCTGGTCATGGGATTATTTTTTTGGTATTGTGTTGGCCCTTGGTTATGGAAAAAAGAAAAGATTAAGGAAGAAAGGCAAAGTACGAACTATGTGGAAGGCACATTAATTGAGATCGGGTCAAAGTGGTCAAAGAAGAAGAAAAGAAGGAGAGAAGTAAGGGAAAGTGAGTCGTTGAACGAGAATATCGAGGAAGACAAATCAACAAGGAAAGATTGATCGTGGATGACTCAACAAGCAAAAAAAGCCACCAACGGATGCTTTGGAGAACCTCACAGGAAAGAAGGAATGACAGGCTGGAGAAGCCCTGAAAACGGAGGTCAAGTTGACCTATGGTTTTAGACACCTAGGGTTTTTTGATCTAGGGTTTTGACACCTAGACACTTGTTATGTAATGTATAAATAAAGGTCTAGAATACCTGGGAGGGTTCGTTCGAAGAGGATTGTGTTGTTGATGTTGAGTGATTATTGTTTTTGTGTGAGGAGAGTATTGTGTTGTGAGAATATTCCGGTATTGTAAGATCTTCAGCTAGGTGCGAAGATCGACCCTGTAGCTGGGTGCACAGGGAGGCGTGAAAATAAGAGAAAGAGAGAGAGATATGCAAGCTAAGAGCACAGATAGAACTGTATACTTCCATTTAATATATCAAGAAACACAGTTTTGTGGATGTATCCCTAGGGAGAGGGTGAACCACGTATATCTTGATGTTATGTGTGATTGATGATGTGTTCTTTGCCTTCTGCTATTCTATTATTTCATTATTGTGCTAGATCTGGGACATAATTGTGCGAAGTAGGCTTAAGTTGGTAAAGAATAACTAGCTCTCTGTGTGTTGTTTTGGATCCACTTTGCATTTCCTCTGGTTGTAGAAACCTGTGTCCTGCAACCCCCTATTACTACTTCGGGTGAGACTGCATCTGCTTCGCAGGTGTTGCCGAAAGGGCCATTGGTTAGGTCTTGTTGGTAAGCTATTAGATTCGAACCCTGGGTCTGCCCTTGCACCAAAAAATGGTTCTGTTGCCGGGACCGAGATCTTCTTGAGGGAATTTCAAGGTGGTTTCCATCAAAGACAAAGATTCAGAAGTGGATAGAAGAACACGAGAAAGACTTCGTTGAAGCCCAGAACAAGAACCCTAGCCTTAGTACAGAGGATTGGTTGTGAAGGTATATTTTTATTGATATACATGAGATTTTCTTTGGAGGAATTCATAAAGATCTATACGAGTGGTTAGCCAGATTAGAAGATACCCAGTTTGAGATCAGATCTAGACCACCTGTGGTTTGGACGTCGAAGTTGATCAAGAAGGTAAAGAGAGTTGATAACGTTGTGTCAAGAGTAGTAGAGCATTGGTTTTATAGCACCATTGGAGGGTACATTACCGAGTTTTCTATCGACAGAGTAGAGTCATATAGCCAATCAGGGAGATATTTACACTTTTTGAAGGTGAAGATGAAGATTCTATTGCATGAGAAGAAAACATTGAAGATATAGTAATTGTTCAGATTGAAAAGCTAATGTTCAAGAACTCAGACAGTGGCAGTGACACAGAGGTGGGACATACGCGCCGTGGGAGAAACTTCTGAGAGGTTCCTCTAGTAAACCTGTTTGAGCAAAGCCACAAACCACTGGCACATGATGAGGGGTTCTACAGTGGAGAAGAAGAAGAATTATTGAACGAGGAACATTCAGAGGATGCTAGGGAAGAGAAAGCGAAGACTGAAGAACCTTGTTGAGAAGAATCATAAACCTCAGGGACTACACCGACTGTCGAAGTAAGTAGTATTACTCCTCTTGTTGTTTTAGCGACATTAAGTAACCAAAGTAGTCAGAGTTACTAGAGCACTCAGAGAACTGTTACCAATAGTTCAATACATACTCAGTCAAGAAACCTAGGAAGATATATGGCAGATGAAATGAGGCTACCTATCTGTAGAGGAGATGGATCTGAAGATCCTGATCAACACCAATTTTTATGCAAAGATGTATGGAGTATCAAGCAGGTCAGTGACAAAGCTATTAAGAGAACTCAGTTTAGTACTACCTTGAGAGATCGCGCATTAAGATGGTACATGAGTTTTTTTAAAGGAGTTGCACAACCTAAACCACTGAATGATATCAAGATTGCATTGAGTGCAAAATTCAAGAATCCCAAGTCGGAGTCGTAGTGCATTACAAAATTGAAAGAAATCAAGCAGAGAGTAACTGAACCTGTTTGGGAGTTTGTTCATATATTTAAAACCTTGACAGGACGCTTGAGATTTCAGATTCCAAATGAGCAGAACAAGGAATGGTTCATTGTTTCTCTCTTTCCACACATCTGAGTTCCTCTGATGCAACAAAAGGTCGCTTCACAGGCTAAGGCACTGGAGATCGCCATGAAACTAGAATCAACCCCTATGGGAGAATCTAGCTCAGGTATGAGTCAAATTTTGAGTCAACTAACTAGATTATCTCTGCATGTTGAAGATATGAAAAAAGAAAAGGGAAAAGATAAGAGAGAAGACATCTGGTGTATCAGATGCAAGTAAGAGGGCCATGACAAGGAGAATTGTCCCTTGTTTAATGAGTACTTGGCCTCTAGAGATTTGACCCCTTTGAAGCAGGTTACTCTACCCTAGTGCAAGGTATGTAGAAATAGACATTTCCCTGGTGAATGCTATTACATACAAAAATATGTCCAGACACCTACCAATCTTTACTGCACATTCTAGAAATCTGTGGGGCACAATGAGAAGGACTGTAGGGCTTATGAATTCATGCATGAAAGGTTAAGAGATACATATAGAATTCAAGGAGAGATGTAACAGGAGGGAAATTCCACACAGTTTAATTCCCTAGGAATATGAAACTTCAACCCTCGCAGTGGATTCATAGGAAGAGGACGAGGAGGAGGCATGGATCTAGGTCGAGGTCAGATCATTTGTTATAACTGTGCACAACCAGGCCACTTGGAAAGGGACTGTCAGAACCCTTGTACCACTTGCAGTTACTACCATTCATTTGAACATGTTATTGAAGATTGCCCAATGTTGTTAGCAAAACTTTAGGAAAGATGGGGAGGAAACCAACAAGTACAACTGATCTCAACAGAACCTCACGGAGAGGATCCTAGAGTCGTTGTTATCACTAGAGGAGGTGTTGTTATAGGAGAAGATAGGGTGACTCTAGGGAGGACTATAGAAGAATAGAGGGTCAGAAGAACTGCAGAGAAGACACAAGTGTTTGATCCAAGGAAAGAAAAGCAGACATTTGAAGAGGCAAGAAGAGAATTTGGAAGAGACCAGGCTTCTTCATCAAAGGCTGTTATAGCAAGATTTGCCTCACCATTGCTATCTTGCACAGAGGGACTTTTTCCATTTCCCTATGCAGACTTATCAACCCCTTTTTTGATAAATCCAGAGCCAAAATTATATATTTTTCCACATATACGCTCCCTAATTGCTATGCAAGATGCGTATATGCTTGTTGCTCCATTACAACTCGTGTATATCAGGATTTGTGCCAGAAAATACAAAATGAGGTTAGGTTTCCATGTCATGACAGAAGATCTCTGATCTTTGGCCTTCCATATATTGGAAACATTCCGACTCAACCCTTTAGTTTCATTCTGGAGGCTATAAGAGCACAATCTCGAGCTATGGAAAAGAGAGAGAAAGCATTCAACTTTGAGAGCAAAGTTACACTAGAGAAATTACTTCATATTGAGTCTGCATCCCTTTGTCCCTCAAGTATGAACACAGTGTTCATTCCCCAAGCTATTTCCTTATTGTCGAGATGACCTCATTACTTCTTTGCTATGATCTTGCCTTTGGTGGAGGATTGAAGTGGTGGAGACCCAGTTGGAAGGAACTTGGTTTCTTGGTTTTCAACCGTGCCGACACAGAAGTCTGTAATGTTGATACTTCTGTTGATCAATTATTAATAGAAATACTCATTTCCCGTCCTATTGTTATCTTGAAAATATATGATTATTGTCCATGGGCATGTTTGTAATGTTTATTAATGGATTGTGCTATCTAATGTGCTAACTCATTTTATATATTTTCATTATATTCTTGCATCACTTGTTTGTCGAGAACTTTTTACAGGTGCAAAGCTTTGGGTCAAAGTGCTCAACAATGGAACAACATCAAACGATTGGATCATGGTAGGAATCTTCCTCATATTGTACATTAGTTTATATAGCACATGTTGGAATTGAGTTGATTTCTGCAGTCATACCTATGTGTTGTGGTTTACCCTTGTCCATAGAGAGTTTTTCCCTTGTAACAGAAATGGCGACCATACTAGGGAGATATCTTCCTTCTAAGGGTTGAAGTATTTTTCCTTCTTACATTACTATTTTTCCTTTGTGTTTCTTGTCGTATCACCGTTGGACAGATTCTGTTCACTTTGGGTCTGAGTTTTCATCCTTTTACCCTTGTCTGGACTTGTTTTAAAGAATTTACGCCCGTTTTGCCTTGACAGTCACGTATACACGTGTGCTGTCTCACTGCAAGAAGCGTATATACCATCTGTTCTCCTGAAAAATCGTGTATACCACTTCCCCTTGCTTGTTTGCTTGGTTTAGTAACTGTTGGGTAGGATTTGAGGATTACTGAGCCTTCTTGGGTCTCTGTAGTGCATGTTGAGATTATCTGGGATGACAGGAAGCCTATTGGGAGTTGAATTTTTAGGCGTAGTCTTTCTCTTTGTTTTCGATTTTTAATTTGTCCTTGGTTTCTAAGTTTTTTGCTTGGATGATTGGTATTCTGCTTGAGTGATTTCTTTTATACACAGTAGACGTTATATATCAAGTCGCTTATCAGTCCATGCATTTTCTTTTTAATACATTGAAAATACAAAAAAATAGGTATTTTGCATTGGTTGGTATTTTTGTCTTGGAACCTTTATCATTAGCTTAGCACATTTAGTGAAAGATTGCATTTTACTTCTGAGTTGCAGAGTTAAAATTGAAGATTGCACTATTTTTATTTAACATATCATTCACTGAAAATTTAAAGTTAGGCTTTTCATTATATCTATTTTTATTTTCATGCAGATTCATAACACCATGAGTTTCATTTCCATACCTTATTGAGTAATCATGACCAATAAAATTTACGCTTTAAACTAAAATTGATTAGTAACAATTTTAATTTTTAGGGTGCACAAACTAGCCTAGGATTTAGTGCCTTGTAATAGGATTTTGTGAGTAAACTTCTCCAAGCTAATTAAATCAACATATGTGTCTGAGACAGGGAGTTGAGAAATCCATTGTATTATTGGTAATATCAGGAGGCTCCGCTCACACTGGAGTTAAGCACGAGGTCGCGTGAAGTTTGTTGAAGGGATAACCCCTGGATACTCACCTAGCATCAGAGATATTTCTGTGGATTTATTCGTATTTGGGGATCTTGCTAGTATCCATACCTCTGTGAGAGGCGGTACTTTCAAGGTTTTAGACTTTGCTACCCTACCCATACGGTAATCCAGACTTACGGCTGTTCACCTGTGCATCAGTTATATAGTGGCTGATTAGTTGCTTGATTTAGGTTTCTCATAGTTTACTTGCAGGGGTTATTCTACTTTTATCCTGAGTCAGATAGGGGTCAGACAACACACAACCTTTATGGAGGATTACCTCTTTGGGGGGATATGACCGACTGGTTGTTAAGCCTACGAGGGCCCTTATAACTGATTCTGTTACCTTCAAACTTTAGTAGGGAGTCTCAGGTCCCTCCTGGACGAGGCATACCTTCTTTAGCGAGGGAGGCCACTCAACAACTTTAGCCCGTTTGCATGCATATTGGCCGTTTGACTTTTTGGTATGCTCTTTGATTACTAGTTGTCCCTAGGACTCTAGTTTTTGGTTTCATTATCATGAATAACAGATTTCCTTTTACTCCTCCATTCACCACTACCCCCCCCCATGATTCCTCCTCATTTCATGGGGGCAGACCCTTCTGTTTTTTACAATGGTATGCACGATTACAATGCTCAATCCACACCTTGGGTCTCTAGTAATTTTTTTATTGATATGCCTTCCCATGTGAAACCCCCTCCCTGGTCTACTTATATGAATCCTAGCATTGGACTCGGGGGCACCATCGCTCCCATGCCCACTTCTTCGTTTGATATGAGTCGTGTTCCCATGGGAGGTTGGAACTTCCCACCTTATGGATCCAATCCTAGCTATGCTCTTTCAGGATCTAGTGCTCAGATGGGTTCTTATTACACCCCACCCATGTATCTTTCATCTGCCATGTTGGTCCCTTTAAACACTTTTTCTGCACCAGGTCCTCAAGTACCCCCAGGTCTTCCGTATGGGGAGAATCAATTTTATAATTCGGGATACCCTCCTTATGGGACACCCTCACAAGGGGGAAACATATATCCTCACTCGAATAATTCTTATCCTACCTTGGTCTCTTTACAGACATCAGTGATGATGCCCGTCCAGACCTTTTCAGACCACCTTGGCATAAACCACCATGTTTCTGGGCCAGGAAAGGGAGTATACCAGGATCCTTTGTGGCATGCAATGTTTCAAAATCAATCTTTTCCTGGACCTTGGAATCAAATATCACCATCTATCGCCAACCGAACCACTGTAAGCCACACCAGTGCACCATCGCCCACCTCTGCTAGTCATGTTAGAGATGAGTTGACACATTTTACAAATCATGTTGACAACTTGCTTCCAACCTCTTCCAATTATGTTGGGGGCACCACCATTTTCACCCCGGATCATCGCTGTGTCATGTCTTCGACTCCTATTACTCATATAGGAGGTGACTCTCTTTACTTGGCCAGTCCCATCGAGAAACCTAAACATCCCAGACGTAAGCCTAAATTCCTTTGCAGGACTTGTGAAGGAAGCCATCTTACTCGCTTGTGCCTAGTGACTGTTGGGATACCAGAGGCGTGGGGCTCACCCAAAAGCCCTTCGGACTCTGAGACACCCATGGCTCCTCCTCACACCACTTCACCTTTAATGATCCCAGTGGTCTCACATCCGAGATTTTCCTCTAACCTCACCCCCTCCACAGAGGGTGAAGCATCTCCTTCCCCCATTACCATGCATCCTCTTCAACCTATAATTGAAGAAGTGACCACGCCGGTACCATTTTTGGTCAAACCAACTCTCCCTGAAAAAAGTGATGCACCCTCCAGTCACGTCATCAACATTCCAAGTCTTCCCCCTTCTGAACAAGAGAGATTCATTCTTCCTCTGAATACTCTCTCTCTGAGTCCTGACGAGGTCCCCTTTGACTGGGATGACCTAACAGGACATCCCATACCCCCACCTATGTCTATTCCACTAAGAGACATTATTTGAACCATAACAGAGACTATGTACTCTATTATCACTTTCTCCTCCTCGACTTGGAGAGATTTGGGCTTTCCCAAGCTTTTGTCAGCTATCCGCAGGATATTGAATTTCAGCAGAAGGTCGGGATGGGAGCCTTGGCCTCCCCCTTTACATGTTGATTAGAACTAAAAATGAGTCTCAATTAATCTCTTTTCTGACTCATCCAAAAACTAAAAAGATCACCGAGTGATTTGTCCCTTTCACACTCATTAAAATTGGATTTGAAAGATCACGAGTCTTAGTTAAGCTCTTTTCTGACTCGCTACCAAAAATTGAAAAGATTGTTGAGTGAACTTGTCTTTTTCACACTTGTAAATTGGATCTGAAAATACATCTATTTGGCACAAGTTTACCCCTTTTTCACACCAAGTAGACTAAAAGATATAGAAAATGACATTTTTTGGCATTAAATTGTGATTGCATCTCATGCCCTTGCTTGCAGTATTGAGCCTATATCCGGTTCTCACTTTGCGTTATAAACCATGGCCCAAGCAATTTGCATCCTCAACCAAGAAGAGCCTTGTTTATACCCTTCACAATTTGACACCCTATACCCTGGAGGGAACATCACCCTGTGTGTCCATCTCTTGCATGCATTTCCTTGCATTGAGCATAGGTACGTTCCACTGCTGGAACTGGTTTTTCTTACTTGTGACACTCGTTCCCTCCTTTGTATCATAACATTCACTTGTTATGAAAAAACAAAAAAAGACGGGCGGGAAGGGAGTACTATATTGTAATTGGAAGTAGTCGTGTCACCTTTGAAAAAAGAACAAAGTTATTGAGTCCTTGTGTCATCACAATTTTGCGTTTAGCATGGCCTTAGGAAGCTAATATCGTTACAGAGTTTTCTCTACCGACTGGTTAATCTTCCAGTCACTATAGAGAACATTATGGATGCCTCCTGCATCTAGTTGTCACATCATTAAGTCTATGTTGTTGGAGTCCACCATATGTCTCATGATCTTGTTCAAAGGAAGTCTATCAACCTGTGTTGGACACTCCTCAGAAATATTGACTTTGCATGTCGGCCATACCCTCAGTTTGTCTCAAAATCACATGATACTTTGGTCTTATGATGCACCTTGGCCCTAATTTCATCATTGGTAGGTCACCTTGAACCCAACAATCGACATTTCATCATGGGTCGTTGACTGGGTTGTTTCCCTTGTGTTCAATGACAAGACATCTATTCACACTTTGGGATTCGTGTATTGTCTTAGATTCCATTAGCCTTATTGGTGGTTTCCTCGCCTTTATCAGTAGTTTTCATCATTAGCTGCTATTCAAAGGGTATTTTTTCATGTACCCCTTGCATTTGGCACACTCGAAAGACACACAGGGTCGTTGGTTTGTGAACATGTTCTTCGTCCGATCTCCACCAAATCATGAAGCTCTTGCTTTGTTCCTCGTGTTGACTGATGAGAGATGCCTTAATTCTCTCCTTTCAGCGGGTCTCTTTCCATTGACTTCAGCTCATGTATTCTGGATACAAGACATAGAGTTTTATGAGTACCTTGAGGCTTGCAGTCATTTGTGGCAAGCTCTCTCGCCATTGACATATGGGAATACATCAATGTCTCATGATCAATGGATCTCTCAAGTGTTCGACACCAACTTCTTTATTCACATTTGTAGATATGTACTCGATGCCTTGATACCTAATTTCATCATTGGTAGGCTGTCTCACATTTGTTAATGGTATACCTCAATGACCGGTAATCAAACGATGTCTCATCATGTTCGAACTCAACTCATTTATTCACATGATGTAGACTTGCACCATTGGCAGATTGTATTGAAGACTTGAAGACATCCCTTTGTAGACACAACTTTCCTGAGCTGTTGTTTCCATTTCATTGGACCAGTACCTGTTTGACTTCAGCGATCATGGGAGATTAGATTGTACTCCATGGTATATAGATATCTTCAGATTGATTTTGAGACTGGTTTCACTGGGCCTTGTTCGTGACTATGACAACTATTTGCATATAACCACATTTATACTTGCCTACTCATGGCCATGAACACTTGTTGGTATATTTTCCACATGGATCTACATTGTATTCTTGGCAGTCATGTATGCAAAGTCAGTACATAATGTAATGAGCAATTGAGTTCGTCCAACTGGTTCTCTACCACTCCAATTCTAGGTTATTTATAATGTATTTCAGCCATTGCAGATACTCCTCTGATATCACACATTAGGGGGCATCTGTTATAGCAAGATTTGCCTCACCATTGCTATCTTGCACAGAGGGAATTTTTCCATTTCCCTATGCAGACTTATCAACCCCTTTTTTGATAAATCCAGAGCCAAAATTATATATTTTCCACATATATGCTCCCTAATTGCTATGCATGATGCGTATACGCTTGTTTCTCCATTACAACTCACGTATATCAGGATTTGTGCCAGAAAATACAAAATGAGGTCAGGTTTCCATTTCATGACAGAAGATCTATGATATTTGGCCTTCCATATACTGGAAATGTTCCGACTCGACCCTTCAGTTGAATTTTGGAGGATATAAGAGAACAATTTCGAGCTATGGAAAAGAGAGAGAAAGCATTCAACTTTGAGGGAAAAGTTACTATGGAGAAATTACTTCATATTGAGTCTGCATCCCTTTGTCCCTCAAGTCTGAACACAATGTTCAACCCCCAAGATCTTTCCTTATTCTCGAGAGGACCTCATTATCTCTTTGCTGTGAGTTTGCCTTTGGTGGAGACCCAGTTGGAAGGAACTTGGTTTCTTGGTTTCGAACTGTGCCGACAAAGAAGTCTGTAATGTTGATACTTTTGTTGATCAATTATTAATAGAAATACTCCTTTCCCATCCTATCGATATCTTGCAAATATATGATTATTATCCATGGGCATGTTTGTAATGTTTATTAATGGATTGTGATATCTAATGTGCTAACTCATTTTATATATTGTCATTATATACTTGCATCGCTTGTTTGTCGAGAAATTTTTACAGGTGCAAAGCTTTGGGTCAAAGTGCTCAACAGTGGAACGACATCAAAAAATTGGATCGAGGTAGGCTTCTTCCTGATATTGCACATTAGTTTATATAGTGCATGTTGGAATTGAGTTGATTTTTGTAGTCATACCTGTCAGTTGTGGTTTACCCTTGGCCATAGAGAGTTTTTCCCTTGTAACAAAGGCACAACTCGAAGTGAGAGAATGTGGGATGCCTCTGGAATTCGATCAGTCTGCATCACCCGGAGAAGGAAAAGAGGTAATAAATTTTGTCAGATTCTTGTATACATTCATTGATTTGATTAAGGATGACAATGTTGTGCAAGAACTACAACACTTGATCAGATAGTATGAGATAGGAAGGGTAGATCCTCTATTGAATAGAGAAGTACATCAAGTATCCAGAAAGAGAAGGACAAACAAGGAACTACACCTTAATGCTCATATTGGAGACTATGACATAGATTACGTGGTCCTCGACTTGGGATCAAAAGTCAATGTTATGACGAAGCAGACCTGGGCACTGATGGGAAAACCTAAGTTGATTTACTCCCCTATCAGGCTTAGGATGGATAATCAGTAGGCAGTAAGTCCCTTTGGAAGACTAGAGCATGTCCCTGTGGACATCAACGGG
>ML800636.1:162424-179753 GCA_009831015.1 Picea engelmannii
AAGTCAATGTTATGACGAAGCAGACCTGGGCACTGATGGGAAAACCTAAGTTGATTTACTCCCCTATCAGGCTTAGGATGGATAATCAGTAGGCAGTAAGTCCCTTTGGAAGACTAGAGCATGTCCCTGTGGACATCAACGGGGTAAGGATTTTTGTGGACTTCGAGGTGATTGATATAGTTGATGATAGTTGTCCTTATCCTCCGTTGTTACAAATTGATTGGGCTTTCAACAATTCCATTGTTGTTGACTTGAAGAAAAGAAGAATGACATTAGAAATTGATGGCCTTAGGGTCATTGCACCTCTTGATCCCGATGAAGGTCACAGATACATAGAACCCATCAGAGAAGAAGACCATGCTTATGATCTAGAGAATATATATAAATTGACAGCAAGACAACAATATTACATTAATCCTACAATAGATGGAAATTTAAGATGGCTAAGTGAGAGTGAATACTCATAAGACTCAAAAGAAGCACTGGATAACTGGAAGAACAAAATGCATTAAGTTTCTGCACAGAGGTGTGCTAGCTGACTAGGGAAGTTCATTGGATTGGCACAGAAGTAAGTAATCTGCTCACATTTGATGGTTTAAATCATTTAGGAACTTTCTTATTAGAATTTGAATAAATTGTACCAGTACAACAGAGGTTGTTGGGACTGGATGAAGCCTTGAAAGAAACGCTATAAAGATGGTGGGGAACACACAAGAAGAACATTGCGGATTGGGTGCAATGTCACACTTTGATGACAGTGCAATTTTCAGAACAAGTCGAAGGGTGCGAAGTCTGATACATAGGTCATTAGTATCTGAAGGATCATGTGCAAAGTTGCAAGGAAGCCTGTAGAAACATTCCTCAGGAATGGTGGATGCATAAGTTCATTAACACTATGGATACTACGCCTATCAATTGGTATCTTCAAGAAGAACTGCGCCTCACCACTACAGATTGGTACAGTATGACTCAGAACTTTATAGCTACATTTTTATTTGAAATTCAACACCCCACAGTAGATCAGACTTTACAAGTTGTAAGACAAAGAGTCTTTGAAGAGGCACCTAACCTCCCTGTTGAACAAGAGGAACATGAATGTACTGCACCTCTTTAGAAATTACAAGGTTGCTACAATATCAATGCTGATGAAGATCATGATCCCAGGAATGTGAACATCATAAAAACTGAAAGATAGAGAGACATAGAAGGACCAGGAGTCGAACTAAATTTCATTGGACAACCAATTAAAATCAAGAAAGTTAACATTGGAACAGAGCAAGCACCTAAGCTGGAAAATGTTGGAGATTATTGGGATGATGCCACTATTGAAAAGATCACATAACTATTGCATGAATATAAGGACTTGTTTCCAACCAAGTTCAACAAAACGAAGGGCATTAAAGGGCCCATGGGAGAAATGAATATCCCCTTAAAACCAGACACAAGGCCAGTCAAGCAGAGACTGTACAGATTGAATCCCAAGTATAAGCAGAAAGTCAATATTGAATTAGACAGAATGTTGGAAGCAAGAATCATAGAACCTATTGAAGAATCAAAATGGATTAGCCCTATGGTGGTCCGGGATAAGAAGACAGGAGAGATCAAAATTTGTGTAGATTTAAGGAAACTGAATGATGTCTTCTTACATGATCCATTCCCTACACTGTTTACTGATGAAGTGTTAGATAATGTGGGAGGACATGAAGTTTACTCCTTCACAGATGGATTTTCAGGTTATCACTAGATCAAGATTGCTAAGGAAGATCGCCATAAGACCACATTTGCAATAGAATGGGGTTCTTTCTAGTACACAGTGATGCCTTTCGGGCTGAAGAATGCACCAACCATGTTTTCTAGGGTGGTGGTCGAAGCATTCAAGGAATTTTTACATAAATGTCTGGAAGCATGTTTTCATGATTGGACTATTTTAGCTTATTGAAAAATCATATTGAATGTTTAAGACTAATGTTGGATAAGTGCACGCAATGTCATATTTCCCTGAACCTGAAGAAGTGTATCTTATTTTCACCCTTTGGAGTGTTTCTAGGCTACATTGTGTGTAAGCAGGGGTTGCTGGTAGATCCTTCCAAGATTGCCATCATTGTTGATCTACCTCCTCCTACTTTAGTTAGACAATTACGCACTACACTGGGACATACTAGATACTATAGAAAGTTCATCAAGGGCTATGCATAGATAACAACACAAATGTAAAAGATTTTAAAGAAATAGTGTCATTTTCAATGGTCGGAGGAATGTCAGCAAAGATTTGACACACTAAAACAGAAAATGGTCATTGCGCCTATTATGGTTTTCCCAGATTGGAGTAAGGAATTCCATGTCCATGTCGATGCTTCTTATATTGCATTAGGAGTGGTGTTAGCACAACCAGGAGTAGGAGATATTGACCATCCATTATCCTTTGCTAGCAGGAAGCTCTCCACAACTGAGATAAATTACACTATCACTGAGAGAGAAGGTTTAGACATGGTGTAGGCGTTGTACAAGTTTTGACACTACTTGTTGGGAGGACATTTTAAGATGTTCACTGATCATTTTGCATTGAAATACCTAGTCAACAAGCCAGTGTTGGGGGGAAGAATATGCAGATGGATACTTCTATTCCAGGAATATGATTTTGATATTGTGGTCAAGCCAAGGAGAATGAATAAGGGATCTGACCACTTGACTAGGTTAGAACATGGAGAGGAACCTACCAGTTTGGAGGATACACTACGATATGCATAGTTGCTGGTCATCAGAAAGGTTGATGATCACTTAGCCAAGATAGTCCAGTTCCTATCAATAGGAATGGAACCTTGTGAATATACAGTCATTCAGAAGAAAAAACTGGTAGTTCGTGTTGTAGATTTTTCACTTATAGTCGGACAACTATATAAGATGGGACCCGATGAGATCTTGCAGAGATGTGTTATGGAGGCAGAACGACCACTGATTCTGGCAGAAGAAGATGAAGGCATTGTAGGAGGACATTATGTAGGGAAAGCAACAACGCAGAAGGTTCTTATAGTTGGCCTCTGGTGGCCCACTTTACACAAGGATGCTAAGGAATACTACAAGGCCTGCGATGTATGCCAAAGAGTTGGGAAATCTTCTAGATGAGATGAGATGCCTTTAGCACCTCAACTAACCTTGCAGACATTTGAGAAATCAACTATTGATTTTGTGGGCCTTATCAACCCACCAAGAAAGCGCACAGTATCTCGATACATAATCATTGCGACAAAATATTTGACTAGATGGGCAGAAGTAAGAGAAGTTAAGGACTGTAGTGCAACTATAGATGCGTGGTTCATATTTGATGATCTCATAGCTTTATTTGGATGCCCGAAAATCCTTATGAGCGATCAAGGTATAGATTTTTATTAATAAGACTATTGAAACCTTGACTTAGGAATTTGCAGTCCACCATCAGAATAGCACTCCATACGACCCACAAGTGAATGGTATAGTAGAAGCTTTCAATAATATCTTGGATATAGTGCTGACAAAGATTTGTAGTGTAAATAGGGATGATTGGGATTTGAGAGTACCAATAGTGTTATGGGCTTATAGAACCACTTGCAAGAAGATGACAATGCAGACTCCCTTTAAGTTGGTTTATGGTCTAGAAGCAGTGGTCCCTATGGAATATTTGGTTCCTAATCTAAAAATTACATCATTCACATATATGGATGACACTTGTGTTGTTCAAAACAGGCTTGCGCAGTTAGCGGAACTGGAGGAAGACATGTTTATTGTAGTATTTCATCAGAAGGTACATAAGGAACGAGAGAAGGCTTACCGTGACAAACATATCAAGATGAAATCATTTAAGCAAGGAGATATGGTATTGGTATATGACAACAAGTTCATGAAGCATCCAGGGAAGTTCAGGACACATTGGCTTGGGCCATATGAGGTTTCCTATGTTATAGAAGGAGGAGATGCACAATTGAAGACTTTGAATGGAGAATGGAAAGAAGGTTTAGTGGATGGGAGCCGATTGAAATTGTACTACGACAACCAACTGCCTCGCAATTCTCAGTAAAAGAAAAAGAAAAAGTTTCTAGGTACCAGGTGTAGTTGAAACCAGGTACCGGACACAAAAAATATAGTCTGCACAAGGAAGGGAGGAACAAAGCAGGGAGCATAGGCTGCTCTGCATAGTATGAATTCGAAATGAAATGGAAGGTTCAGTCTTGTAGTGCCTCGGGATGAGTCACACGTGAGTGTTGGGGGCCTATTGGCCCTTGGTTATGGAAGAAAGCGAATATTAAGGAAGAAAGGCGAAGTACAAACTGTGCATAAGGCACATTGACTGATATTGGGTTGAAGTGGTCAAAGAAGCAGAATAGAAGGAGTGAAGTAAGGGAAAGTGAGCCGCTGAACAAGAAGATCGAGGAAGACAGATCAACAAGGAAAGATGGATCATGGATGACTCAACAAGTGGAAAAATCCACCAATGGATGATTTGGAGCACCTCACGGGAAAGAAGGAAAGACAGGCTGGTGAAGCATTGAAAACACATGTCAAGTTGACCTAGGGTTTTAGACACCTAGGGTTTTGGGATTTAGGGTTTTGACACCTAAACGCTTGTTATGTAATGTATAAATAAAGGTCTAGAAGACCTGGGAGGGTTCGTTCGAAGTGGATTGTGTTGTTGATGTTGAGTGATTATTGTTGTTGTGTGAGGAGAGTATTATGTTGTGAGAATATTCTTATATTGTAAGATCTTCAGCTGGGTGCGAAGATCAACTCTGCAGCTGGGTGCATAGGGAGGGGAGAAAATAAGAGAAAGAGAGATAGATATGCAAGCTAAGAGCACATATAGAACTGTATGTTTCCATTTAATATATCAAGAAACACAGTTTTGTGGACGTATCCCTAGTGAGAGGGTGAACCACGTATATTTTGTTGTTATGTGTGATTGATGTTGTGTTCTTCACCTTCTGTTATTCTGTTATTTCATTAGTGTGCTAGATTTGGGACATAACTGTGCGAAGTAGGCTTAAGTTGATAAAGAATAACTAGCTTTGTGTGTGTTGTTTTGGATCCAATTTTCATTTCCTATGGTTGTAGACACCTGTGTCCTGCAACCCCCTATTTCTACTTCGGATGAGACTGCATCTGCCTCGCAGGTGTTGCCGAAAGGGCCAATAGTTAGGGATTGTTGGTACATTGTTAGAGTCGAACCCTAGGTCTGCCCCTGCACCAACATATTGGCATCAACATAGTTGGTTATGGGGTGGCCATTATGCCAAGAAGTATGATTTATGGTTGTTCGTAATACCTAGGGTCTACATTTCCATTGGCATTGTTATAAATTGGTTCAACTATTAAAAAAAAGAGCGAGGTTTATGCCTTTGTGCGTTCTTGGTATTTGTTATTGTCCAGTGAGCAATCTTTGCTTCTCTGCATCGTTTCCTACCCTACCTAGTCTTGAACTGTCACACTATTACACAAGATGACAGTTATAAAAGCCTGTGGTTCCACCGTGCTTGTTTCAAAGGTTTTCTACCTACTGTTGATATGTTTGACCTCCATTCTCTCTGTGTTTTGGTGACTGAGAAAACTTTTGATTATTTCTTGTGTTCATGGTTACAGAGCCCAATTTTGATAACCCCAACCAGTTTCACTCTTGTCGGGTATCTTGTTGAATGTCATAAGTTGGTTGAGTGGTTATGATAGTTTCTTTAAGTATTGTCTCATCTCTGTTTGATTGGGTTGTTGGAAAGTTGTAATTGGGGATGAGAATTGGTGTACAGTCGAGGGGATGCCTCCTTTTGTTCATGGATGATTTTAGGGGCTAAATTTCGCTAATGGGCTAATTTTCCATGGTTTTTCCCAAAAACAAATTTGCTATTCTAAAAATTATTCACCCAAATTCTATAGGATACAATTATTTTACTTTAAAAATCGCCAAAATTTTATACAAACTATATAAAATCCTTAGAAATTTGAATATTTTTACAAAAATATCGCCAAACATTTATAGTTGGAATACGAAGGATTAGTAAGATTCACCAAGGTTTTGACATTTTAAAATAAATTTCCATCCTTAAAATCATTCCTACTTTTGTTGTGACAGTTGCATCGATAACCTAGCTCATTTTTTTATTAATTTGATTGATTGGGAGTAAATGGTAATGTACAGTCAGAGGGTTTCCTCTTTTCCTTATGCGTTGGTCATTGTGTTCCTATATCGTGGTGTCAAATTGTAGTTGGTGGTTGTTGTGTGTTTGATTAGTCCCAATCAGGATCATTGCAAGTTGGGGAAGATGGTGAATGTGACTTTGTTGTTTACTTTGTATAGATTATGGAGACATCGTGCATTGTTTTATTTAATTGCACCATCAGAAATGAAGCTCAAGTTTGGTATTATGGTTTCATTGCAAGTTTAATTGGTTAATATTATCAAAAGAATGAAATCAGGCAAGTGTTAAAAAGTCTTTTCAACTTGGGGAAAGACCTGTGTCTATCTTTGATTTGGGAAATTACGAATTATGGGCAGTGGTTGATATTCTATAGAAATATATGATGGACATACATGAAACAATGTGACTGTGTGTTCCTTTTGATTTTGTTTAAATGAAAAGAAAAGAAATGAAAAGAAACAAGTATTCTCTTAACAAGACTATTGACAGGCATAATGATTTTGAGTATGAATATAGACTTTGTTGATTGAAAAAGTTTGAAGAATTGAATGTGGGAAAGTGAATAGTTTTGACACACAAGAATTGTTAATTAGTATTGGTATCCTGGTATTGAATACATAGTTTTTTTTATGGATTACTTAATTAGTTTTATGAACAATATCCATTCTTTTCCCTACCATTCTTTCACTTTTCACACATTACAACTCCCCTGGCCTTCCCAAAATCACTATCCACTCCCTGTTCCTAAAATTTAATTATAGTTAAGATAAATTCAGTATTATGATAGTTAAAGGATCACACATGGATGAGTTACAGTGATATATTATTTTGATTTACGATACAGTTGATTGTTTGATGTTTTGTGAGAAATAATCATGATATACTCCCCCTCATTTTAACACTTTTCACTCAATACAATCCCTCACATATCCCAGAACCCTTATTCACCCCTTGCTCATTGACAAGTATTAAATGATTTGTATGGATTGGATTGCATGAGTCTGATATGTTGCTGAGACAAACTTTGTTTCATATTTAAAAGCATTGTCATGTATGGTTGTTGAAGAAACTATTTGCTAATCAATAATGCATACATGAATGATCATTTTTAGCAGAGGTAGCCATGTCTCGGGTAACAGAGGAAGAGGAAATTGGAACAGGGGCCCTAGAAGGCCAAGGTTCTCTATACACTTTGATGCAAAATCACATGTCTCTACCTGCTCCTCCACCTGTTAATAAAATTTTCCAAGCTGCCCTTGTCCACTCACCAGTACAGTATTCCCATGCAAGAAAAAGGTTAAAAACTAAGGCCCACCATGCCCCTGACAAAGGAAAAGACGTTGATCCCCACCCTCAAATGACTTTGCCAAATCCGTGTCCTACCACATGCATTTTAGAGATGATTGCTCTCATGTGATCAGTGAGATTAGGCCTAAAGGCTCCACACAACCTAAGGAAAATTCAGAGAGATCAAAGTGTGACAACGAAAACAAGGGAAATATTGTCTCCCAGAGTGGAAAATATGGGCTTTAAGTGTTTTTATTTATTTTTTGTTGAGAATAGTTGACTTTTGAAATTTTGGACAACACAGTATTTTTTGGATATATGGATAATACATTTTTGGAAATCATTTCAATTATCATTGATATAAATTGTCAAAATATGAGAGTGATGATGAGAATCACCATGAGGGATGTTTTGATTGATTAACTAATTGTGTTATGTTTTTTAAAGAACTAAAGGGAGTCACGAGGGGTCCCACCTAATAGTTATTATTTATTAAAAACCCTTATTATGATTTTATTACTTTTCCCTTTTAACTAAAAAGTTGGTTTAGTTTTAGTTAACTTAACTAAAGAAGTAGTTCAACTACTTCAACTAATTCTAATTGCTTAAAGACAAAAGGAAAAGGAGGAACAAGAGGAGAATAGAAGGAGAAGCACACTGAGGTCTTCTCTTTGAGTTTTGTTGAGATAATTAAGTTTTCATTCATTCTTTAATTCATTAGAAGCCTAATTCTCTTTTATGATAGAAGGGTCCTATTGTAGACAACAATATCAGGGCTGAATTACATCATTCAGACACTTGTTTTTCAGAGGTGTTGATCTATCTTTGATAGTCTGTGTAGACTTGTCTGTTTGTGAATTAAATTTCATGACTGATAAAGGCTATTGTGAAGAGTCAAGTGGGAAACAATCTTTGGAAAGTTGATCCAACTTTTATAGTTCAGTTTTTTACTTTCTGTCATAAGTCCTTTTGTATGATTTTTGATCGGGGAGATATAAGTTTGACTTTGGTCCAAAAATTCCTCAGGGAATTTTTTAAAGAGAATGATTATTTTGATAAATTGGAATGAAATAAATGATTTCTTCATGTTTCATCTGTTTTGATTATTGTCTTGGTGTCTTTACTTCTGTCTCTATATTTATTTCAACATCTTTTATATTCAGAAAATTACATAAATGATGAATTTTCTAGCAAGATTTCATTTATAAAAAAATCATCCTAAGCACTTGTAATCAATAATTGTGAATTATGATACAAATTTTGATGGCTATAAGCATAGGGTGATATTCCCGTCTATCTTGCTTTAGCCAAGCAAGATTTGAAAATGCTTGAGTAAGATAATTTCATATATTTTCCTTAACAAGATGCAAACTATCAACTTATTGCGGGACATTTATACAAGATGGGAGTAGATATCATTTTGAGAAGGTATGCATTGGAACATGAACGACCCAGAATTTTAGTAGAATCTCAGGAAGGTATAGCTGGAGGACACTATGCAGGAAAAGATACAACGTAGAAGGTATTGCCCGCAAGATTACGGTGGCCAACAATTCATAAATATTGAAGGGAATATTTCCAAAAATGTGACGTCTGTCAGAGGGTTGGAAAACCCAACAGAAGGGATGAGATTCCCCTAAGACCACAAGTGAATCTGCAAGTATTTGACAAATGGGAAATAGACTTTGTTGGACCAATTAATCCACCAAAAAAAGGTTAGGATCTAGATATATCATTACTATGACTGAATACTTAAAGAGATGGGTTGAAGCATTACAAGTCAAAGACTGTAGCACAAAGACAAAAACACACTTCTTATTTGAGATAGTGATCACTAGATTTGGATGTCCTAGGATTATGATGAGTGACCAAGGCACTCATTTTATTAATAATACCATCATGGCTATGAATGAGGAGTTTCAAGTCTATTACCGGAAGAGTTACACCATATCATCCTTAGGTAAATGGAACAATATAAGTTTTCAATAAGATTTTGGAAAATGCTTTGACTAATATATGCAATGTCAATAGGGATGATTGAGACTTTAAAACACCAACAGTACTATGGGCATATAGGACCACATGCAAGAAGTTGACAGGACATACACCATTCAAATTGGTGTATGAGGAGGAAGCAATGGTATCATTAGAATTTCGGGTACCCAGTTTGCACGTAGAAGCAATTACCAACATAACAAAAAGAGGTGCAGTATAAGAGAGGTTAAGTCAACTAATGGAAATAGAAGAGGAGAGGATTCTGGCAGGATTTCACTAGGAAGTACAGAAAGTAAGAGATAAAGCCTGGCATGAAAAACATATTAAAAATAAGATTTTTAAGGAGGGAGACCTAGTTCTATTGTATGAAAACAATTTTTCCAACACCTTGGTAAGTTTAGAATGCACTGGATAACACCATATGAAGTAAATATTATCATAGATGGGGGATTTGTATAGCCAAAAGACTTGGGAGGAACAAAACTAAAATGAATGATCAATGATATTCAACTGAAACTGTATAGGGACATTCGACCTACTAACCCTTAAACGTTACATCACAGTGAGAAAGAAATGTATATAGTGTACTATAGCAGAGATCAGGAATTTTTTTTATAAAAAGAAATAAAAAGGAAAAAAGAAGCAAAAAGGAATACAAAAATAGGAAAAGAAGAAAAACAAAAAAAGAGGCAGAAGTTGACTGAACCATAGGAAAGTGAGAAAAAAAAGTTGTGCACAACAATTACCACGAAAAACATTGGAAGATAGTGTGCACGAAAAATTACACTCAGCACAAATGCACACAAAAAGTGAAAAAACAACTATGATTGAGTCTATAAAGTGCAAAAAGCATGCGGTCGTTCAACACTTAATGATTTTTTAGCACAAAGTGCGTGCCCTAGCTAGAAATTTATGAAGAAGCAAGGGAGTGTGGAAAATTGGAGAGAATATGACCCCACCAAAGTTCAGTGCTCCAGGCCAATATGTGTGGGTTACCCGACAGGGCCAAAGGTGAAAAGAAAAAATGAGATAGCCCGAGAACATGGTCAAGCTGGAAGATGTCACCACTTCGAACACAGAATCGATCAACCTAACATAGGTTAAAGAGGAAACATAAACAACATCGCAAAAGGAAGTAGGGAAGAGTTATGGGGCAGGGAATAATATCTTGAACCCTAGTCCTGAAACGCCTATGAAACTTGATGAAATGATAGGACAACGACAGAGCCACAAAGGAGAGGAGGTGTTGGTCGAGGATATCACCGAATGACCATACTCCGAGAGGGAATAAGAGGACACATAAATAGCATAGGTAGGCCCATCTGTTGTTGAGAAAAAAAGAAAGGCGCAGGATGTCAGTGTTTCATGGAAACCTGCACAGGATATCCAGCTAAAGCATACACAAACAAAGCTTATTAATAAAAGGAAGAGAGATACACAATGAATAATGAGAATCAAAGCTTATTATGATCTAATCAATGAGTGAGTGATCTTCACTCATATAGGCAATGAAATCCTATAATTAGGAATGCATGCATAATAGTGATGGTCTAAGATTATAAAGTCTAAAATAGAACTAGTCAGTTAACTCCCACTGAACTAGTGTGCTAAAAATAGAAATTTCTCCAACACCCCCCTGAACATCACTATGGAGTAAAAAAATGAGTCTTGGATACTAGGACATATTAGGTACTCATTTACAATGAAACTAATGAACATTGAATAAAAGTGAGAAAAGAGGGAAAACCATGTGGGAAAAAACCCCCCTCAAAGGACAATGTATCAAAAGAAGAAAAGTGGCAGTTGTTAGGCAACTGTGTTCTTCACTGCAAGACGATTCTGCAAAGTCTGAAACTTCTTCTCACTAAAAGTCTTCGTGAATATGTAGAAATCTTTATGGATCTGATGAAGTCCATTGGAAACCTATCTAGCCTTGTACCTCTTGATCTTGTGGACCCATGTGCACCTAAAAATATTCCTTTCTGGTGGAAGTGGAACCAGATGCGAAGTTTGATTCTTTAGGAGTGAGTCGTACTCCTTTTGCATGGTTTCTTTCCATAACATATTTCCCACAACCTTATTGTAGTTCTGCAGATTAGTGGATTGAACCATATAGCAATGCATGGGCATCGCAGGTTCTGAAGATGAAAGTACATGAGAAGACTCCTCATGATGAGATCGAGTCATCCTCAAATCCAATGGATTCCCTGCAAGGTTTCCTGTTGCCTGAAGTGAGGTATGTGCCTTCTTGGACATTTGCTAAAGCTTCGATGTTGGCTTCTTATCTGGATGTACTACCTGCTTATTTCCATGTACATAATCTAAGTGTATGGAATAATCTCTAATGTCTGAAACTGATGGAAGAATAAGAGTATATGCATGTTGCACTGGAGGTGCATGCAAAGTACTTTCTTTATGTGTAATTAGAATAGAGGAGTCATCGTTAGAAAAATTAGTGAATTTATACAACCTTGACTTGTGATCCAGCTCACCAATTGCAATGATGGAATTTTCATGCATGCCAATTACTGAAACTGAATTTGATGTAAATTCAACCTTTTTACCTTTCTGATGGATCTGATAAACTGAGAGAAGATTCATTGAAAGCTTTGGAACATGTAAAAAATTCTCAAAACTGCCATTGTGGAATTCCACTCTCCCTTCTCCTGCTACTGCTACTAGAGTATCATACTCCATGAGAATAGGGGGTCTTGAGAATGGACTTAAGGAAGAGAAAAATCCCTCTTTCACTGCCATATGATGGGATGCAACAGAATATATAATCCATGAATTAGATGAGGAATTAATTTCAACCAGAGAATGATGATTACCTTTCTTAGGAGTAGGATCTTCTTCCTTCTGCTTCTTGAGTCTCTCTGGAATGAAGTTTCCAAAGTTTTTCTGTTGAAGTGCCTGTGCCATAAGATCGATTTGTTTCTTCATGCATGTGGATTCTTCATGATTCAATTTATTGTAGTAAGTGCACTGCTTTCCCTTCTTCTTCTTCTTGGAATATGAAGATTCTTTGGAACCTGAAGAATCATTAAAGGGTTTGGAATATCCCTCCTTCACGTTATGTTTGGATGACCCTTATCCATCATGCATGGTGAGTGAATGTGCTTTCAGATCTTTCATGAGGCCCATCTATACGAGTTTTGTCTTCTCTTGTGTGAGAGACTCAATGAACTGAGCCAACGTGGACATCTTCCAATTTGTTCCAAAATGACATCTACTAGAATGGAAATTGGAGACATATACAATGTATTCTGGTCCTAGCTTGGTCAAGATTGTTAGAATAAGTTGTTTCTCTTGTGTAGACTTTTCAATACCACATTCACCCAAGCTCAAAATTAAATATTTAAATTTAGTAAAAAAATCATGTATATTATCAAAACTTTTAGGGTCTAAGGTATTCAACTCTACCTCAAGCATATGACCTCGCATTTCATCCTTCTTTCCAAAGAGTCATTCCAGGGTGGTCCAGATCTCATTTGGGGTCTTGCATGCAGCAACATGAAACCATAAATCAATGGAGATTAAATCAAGAAGTATTCATGTGGCCTCATCCTTACGATCCACCCATCTCATCTTCTCAATTGCCGATGTAGGTTCTGTTTCTGTCGCCATCGTCAAATTATATAGTCATTTCCTTCTGATTTGGAATTCTGCCTTGGGCTTCCAATCAAAATAATTGTATGGTGTGAGGATTACCACCAAGTTTGACTGTATAATATTTTTTCTTTCCATCTCTTCCACTGTTTCTAAGAACCTCTAAAAATTTACTCTCAATCTGCAAGTGAAAAATTAGGAAATCACGACAGAAAGGGCATTTTAAGTGAAAATTTGTATCAGTTTTAGGAGATGATCTTCCAACTTACTTTCTAAGAAAACAATGAGGAATATTGCCAAACGATTGAAAACCCACTTGCAAAATGGGTCAATTTACTTCCCACGCTAGCTGTTTCCTCAAAAACTTAATATTTTGGGAGCAATCATTGTAGAAAGGTATGACCATGGATTCATATTAGTTTCAGGAGGCTATCTTCTAGATTACTTTCTGAGCAAACGGTGAGGAATCTCTCCAAATGGTTGAAAACCCACTTGCATAATTTTTCGATTTACTTCCCAAGCGAGACGTTTCTTCAAAAACTTAATATTTGTAGAGAAATCACTACTGAAAGGTACAACCACAGATTTAGCTCGTCGAAACTCCAATTTTCCTTATTCTTTGTCTTGTTTGGCTTGCTCCAAGCAACGTAACTATGATACCATGCCATGTTTCATGAAAACCTGCACAAGAGATCTAGCTAAAGCATACACAAACAAAGATTATCAAGAAAAGGAAGAGATATATACAATGAAAAATGAGAATCAATGCTTATTATGATCTAGTCAATGAGTGAGTGATCTTCACTCATTTAGGCAATGAAATCCTATAATTAGGAATGCATGCATAATAGTGATGGTCTAATATTAGAAAGTCTAAAATAGAACTAGTCAGTTAACTCCCACTGAACTAGTGTTACTCCCACTGAACTAGTGTGCCGAAAATAGAAATTTCTCCAATACAGGACACCACAAACATCACACTCTCATATCTCCCAGATGAAGTGGTCACTGTGGATGATATGTTGGGAAAGGTACCAAAAATTAGGTACTCAAACCACGATGTGCACGATGCGACCAAATTCCCAGATTTGGCCGAAGAGACTTACTTAGCAAACGTAAGGGAAATTGGACCCCTAATTAAACCAATAATGGAGTCCACACAATGGATAATGAGGTTGTACAACTTAGACATAATGAACCTATTGAATATATCGCACTTCGGGTGTGGTAAAAAATTCAGGCTCTCCTTCAAACAGCTAGTCACCCGCATACACAGAGGCATCCTTTGGATGGATAGGCCAATACAATTGCACGTGACGTTGATTTCCAAGATCATAGGATAACAAGGTGCACGAGAAGGAAATCGTTGAGCTGGTCAAATCACAGTTTGGCACCAGTCGAGGAAACAAGGAAATTGTGCTCAAGGATATTAACGACAATGTGACAAGGTTTGCCAACAATATTATGTCTTACAAGATACCGAGGAAATGCAGAAAACAAGAAGCGCCAACAGGATTTATTTTAGTAGCTGCATAGTGCGCAAAAGGAGTGATGTTCATTTGGGAATTGTACCTACTGAACCAATTTTTGGTGGATTGTAGAGATGTGCAGGATAATGGAACCGAGTCACAATGGTCTATGTGGATGACATCATATTTGGTTGCAATATTGATGAAGCAATAAAGATGAATCAAGTCACAAATTTTCACAAGAAATTTCAAAAGAGTTTGAAATGTCTATGATTGGAGAGCTAAATTTTTTCCTTGGAATTCAAATCACTCAATCACTGAAAGGAATGTTTATTACTCAGTCCAAATACTTGAAAGAGATACTTAAAAAGTTTGAAATGGTTGAAAGTGCACCTGTTAGCACTCCAATGACAACCAACTGCAAACTCAACAAGGAAGACGAGTCACCTTCTATAGATTCAACTCTCTACAGATATATGGTTGGGAGCCTACTATATTTGACTGCATCCAGACCTGATATCATGCATGCAGTAGGAATGGTGGCAAGATTTCAATCATCTCCTAAGGAATCACATGTGATGGTTGTCAAGAGAATATTTAGATATCTTAATGGCACATCATACTTTTCCTTATAGTATCCAAGGAATAAATTATTTGAACTAATTGCTTACACAGATGCTGATTGGGATGGTATTTTGGATGACAAAAAGAGTACTAGTGGAAATGCATTTTTATTAGGGGAATGTCTAGTCTCATGGTCAAGTAGAAAACAATCATCAATTTCACTATCTATAGTAGAGGCCAAATGTATTGCAGCTGTTGAATGTTTCACTCAAATATTATGGATGATACAAACATTGGAGGATATTAAAATTGAATGTAATCAGCTAATACCTATCTATTGTGACAATACAAGTACCATCAACATCTCCAGGAATCCAATCATGCATGCAAATACCAAACATATACCCATCAAGTATCATCTATTGAGAGATAAAGTTAGTGACAAAAAGATTAGATTGGAGTATGTTGGTTCAAAGGAGAAGATAGTAGACACATTCACTAAACCCTTTCCTAAAGAAGCATTTTAACATCTAAGGAAAAATATGGGAGTAATCTCCCTACAAGAAAAAAAAATGGTTATGATGATAGGGGGAGAAATGTTGACAGGGGGAGCTATAAAAAATAGAGGATGGAAAAAGGTTCATTGAAAAAAAAAAAAAAAACAAATAAAGTGTTGTTGACAGGGGGAGCAAGAAAAAAAATGACAAGTACTATCACTCAAAACAAAAGAAGGCTGAGGAGTAGACAATTGGTGATGAACCTCATTCTGGTATTAGAGGCCTTGACATTGATGTAAAAGGGGGATATTGATGGAAATATCATGTTGGCATTGATGTCAACATGAAGAAAATAAGTACCATAGTGGAGTATGACATGGAAATACATTAAAATCTACAGGAATGTTGAGTTACATGAACACAGTGGACTACTAGAATGCAGGGGGTCACCTGGTCGAGTTCTTTGAAAGAATGAAAATAAAAGAATGAGACAATTTCAATTACTACATTGGTCAAGTCGAGTTGTCCTAGTGAATGTATATTATGTTTAGACATGATCATTATGAATAGAATGAATACTGACAAGTCACCCTCTTGAATACTTTCTCGCACACTATCATTTCAGAGTCTAGTCGAAGGGAAATTTTTTGATGCAGCATCGAGAACTCTTGGGTTTGTCAGATCAACATGGTAGTCGATATTCCGTAGAAATTTTTGGTCATAATTTTTTCTAGGCCGAAGTTGGGTGACCCTTCAAACCCAAAACAATTTCTAGTAGCCACCAATGGTTAGATCCACTTAGGAAATCAATTGTTGATTAAATTGTCATTCATGTCAAAGGTTAGTAAGGGATTAAATATATGTCAAAGGTTAGTAAGTGATTAAATATAAATGTGAACTTGGTATGACTTTAATAAATAACAAAAGTTGAAAAGTTAGGTGGAAGTAGAGTTTACGTAAAAGAGTAGTAAATATGAAAGTGGAATAAAGAAATAGGTAAAAGTGAAATTGGATTAAAGAAAAACGTAAAAGTGAAAGTGGAGTTAAAGAAAAAGGGAAAAAGTGAAAGAGCACATGGTATTTGTAAACCATGGTGGTATTTAGCTATGGTAAGGTAAAAACTGAATTAAATCATGATAGTCAAAATCTATTGACCCGATTGAAAACGTGACTAAACGATCTAAAAATCACAATGGTTCATTAACATTGTATTAATTAAAATAGTATCATTAATATCTTATATTGAAAAGACACATACTTATAATGAAGAGATACATTCCTATATTGAAGAGGTGCAATTGTTCAGTTGCACATGACCATTGGAAGACTATATAAAAAACAATTCTTGTGGAAAGAGGGTGTGTCTCTGTTCTTGATATCGGAAGATCAATAACAGAGTCAGAGGCCAAGAAAGTTAATGAAGATATCAACAGAATCCAAAGAAGATTATGAATATTTGAATATTGAAGTACTTATCATAAAAAGGGAGGTTGGGTGGTTCTAGGGAAGGTTGGAGCCTGCAAATTGTTGGAGAAATTTCTATTTTCGACACACTAGTTCAGTGGGAGTTAACTAACTAGTTCTATTTTAGACTTTCTATTTTTACCATCACTATTATGCATACATGCATTCCTAAGGAAATCTAACTGCTTGATTGATTTTCTTAATTATGGAATGCTTTTCCCTATATATGAGTGTATTCCACTCATTAATTGTATCATATTGATCATGATCTATGTATCAATCATCA
>ML800637.1:13815-24614 GCA_009831015.1 Picea engelmannii
GGTTTCCTTACGAGACCTCAGAGTGGCCAACGGAGCCGTTAAACTCGTCAGGGTGGTCCATACCAAACGGCTTGGGTTATTTAGACAACCCCGGACCGGTTCCACTCTTCCAGTTGACGGATGGACTGTTTCGCCCATCAACACAAGCGTCCTTAAAAATGAGCCCATTTGAGGTCCTCTATGGTAGACACTGTAATACCCCAGTCAGCTGGAGAAATCCTATAAATAGGATTTCTTTTGGACCCGACATGTTGAAAGAAATGGAACAGCAAGTGACTCAGATAAAACAAAATCTGAAGGTCACTCAGAACCGACAAAAAAGTTATGCTGATCAAAAGAGAACTCCAAGAGAGTTCCAAACAGGAGATCATGTATATCTCATAATTAAGCCCAGAAGGAGTTCCCTAAAAATGGGAGCTTGTACCAAATTGGCACCCTGGTATTGTGGACCCTTTTAGGTTCTAGACAGAGTGGGACCTGTAGCGTATCGGCTAGCACTTCCTCCCACAGTAAAAGCACATAATGTTTTCCATGTTTCATTATTGAAGAAATATGTACATGATGCTAATCATATAATTGACTGGTCTGTGATCCAGGTGGAATCGGAGGGAGAATTTCTACCAGAACCCCAATGCATATTGGACAGAAGGGAAACCTGACTCCGGAACAGAACCATTGCACAGGTCAAGGTGCAGTGGAAACATTTTGGCCCAGATGAGGCTACATGGGAAATGGAGGATGCCATGAGACAGGCATATCCGATTTTGTTTACTTATGTACATGAAATCCATGTTAGTAGCTAAGAACATCGAGGACGATGTTCCTTTTAAGGGGGAGGGAATTGTAACACCCTGTTTCCCCCAGATTGTAAATATAACTGGACTGGCCAAGGACTATGGCAAACTCATAAGCATGAACATGTGATGTAAATGGACCTGCAGGAAGAGGTCAATGAATGTGAATAATATTTTGTATTTATTGAAGGACTGCTGAGAGGGGATGTGCAGAAAAGAGACCACGATGGCGGTGGAAGGCACCTGAAAAGGTGGCGTTAACTTCCACCGAGAATTAAAATACCGTATTTAGACTCCACTGGCCCGGAGAACCAAAAGCAGCTCGTTTGCCCCGAAATTTAATGCCTTGCAAGATGGTAGGTTGATGGCTTGATGAGGGATGGGGAGGTGAACCGCCTGTCCATAGAGCCATCATGATTGACCAGCGCGAGGGTAATCGTGCCACACGCAACCTCGCGAGAGGATAAGGCGTATGGAAGAGACGATTGAAAGGGGAGACGCGAGGGGAACTCTGGTATTACGGAGAGTGAGTGATAGTAGAGAGGAAGGATTGCAACCTTCACTCCTGGTCACTGGTAGACAGAGAGACACAGTCTCAAAGCATCATGGTCTCAGCTCGGGGGTGGCTAGTGGTAAATCCGTTAGGAGTCGTTGAGCCTATGGTTGGGTGGAAACGAGCACCCCTCTCAGTAGTTGCATCCACTTCTGGTGTTATTTCTGATAAGTATTTTATGTATTGCATCTTGAAATTCATACACTGATATATATATATATATATATATATATATATATATATACTTACAACACTGTGAGATTGTGAACGATTTTAGTGTAAGAAGGTCTGTGAATGTTTTGATAATAATTAATGGATATATGCTTGTAATAGAGGAAGCCATGCACAACATACGTCGATAAAAATGAGTCTAAGCATGCCAGGTTGAACTAAGTCAGGTATCCAGTCCGTTCCCGGGAACTAGTTTCCCTTATATGTATCATGGAATGCCTCGGAATAAACCTCTTCACGGAGATTCCCTCCTTAGAAAGGTTTACCAAGAACCTGGAAAAAGGGCATGAATGTGCAAGTCTTAAGAACCCTGCGCGAAGAGGAATGACTCTCTTGAAATCCTGAAGTAGCCGCGTAAGGATAAGTATTGATCAATGAATGAAATCCCGTCGGGGAATCTACAGTCATTCATGATCGTTAGATCGAAGGAATGAATGAGGGCGTAAATTGCCTTAACCCCCTTTTCCTCTATCTTTGTGAGTAGCGAGTAAATCTGAATCATAGAACCCTAGACTCCATGAGCACATCCGGACCGTTGGTTTGTCCACGACCAAAGAGCAGTGGGAAAGGGTGCGGCATCAGGACTGATATGAACCATCAGATCTTAGCTAGGACACCCGACAGACGTTAGATCTATAGGGAGATAAACGAGGGTTAAGCCCTCGTGAATAGGACCTCACTACCTCGGAGGTTCGCGGGGTAGAAGTCCAAAAGTTGGACGCTCCAAGTCGCGAGCAGCGAGGCTACGAGAGGATCTGAGTCATCCATCCGAGGAGGACAAGTGGCAGAGATCCAGGGATCTCGTGAGCTCGAGGCTCGCGCGGTAGAAGTCCAAAAGTTGGACGCTCCAAGTTGCGAGCAGTGAGGCTACGAGAGGATCTGAGCCATCCATCCGAGGAGGACAGGTGGAAGAGATCCAGGGATCTCGTGAGCTCGGGGCTCATGGGGTAGAAGTCCAAAAGTTGGACGCTCTAAGTCGCGAGCAGTGAGGCTACAAGAGGATTTGAGCCATCCATCCGAGGAGGACAGGTGGCAGAGTTCCAGGGATCTCGTGAGCTCGGGGATTGCGGGGTAGAAGTCCAAAAGTTGGACGCTCTAAGTCGCGAAGCAGTGAAGTGGCGAGAGGCTGTGAGTCGTCCATCGGAGGAGGACAGGTGGCAGAGATCGAGAGATATCGTGAACTTGGGAGTTCGCAGGGTGAGAGCCCAAGTATTGGGTATTCCAAGTCATGAGGACGCGAGAAGCGAGAAGGTAATAACCGTTGGATCCGGATCGCGGGAAGACCGTTGGATCCGCACGTGGGATCGTGTATCGGAGCCTCGCGAGGAAATCCCCAGGAATTTGGCCACAGGAATCATGAGGTTGCGAGTAGCGAAATCCCTCGGGGAAAAGTTAGCGAGTTGACTGACCATTGGGTCTCGGGGATCCGAGAACCCAGTGTTCAACCTTTGAACTCGCGAAGTCATGAGTTTTGACTCCCTGATAAGTCAAGGAAAGGGAATCGCGCGAGAGAACTGAGGGAGCAGAATTCCTGATAGGGAAATAGAAGAACCTTGGAGTTCTTCGGGCGAGAAGAAGAAGACCCTATGAGTGGACGTACCCGTGGTTGGTGCGCCTGCGTCAGGTGGGACGCAAGACCACGGTTAGGTACAGAGAATCGGGTAGGTAAATAGAAGACCTGTGATTCGGGGATTGGCATTTTGCTGCTACAAGCTCCGGGGATTCTCATTACTGAGAAAACAATGAAAATTTTTGATTGATGGTAGTGGGTATGTTACAAGGGAGTCACTCACAGGTCCAGCAACCTGTTCTTCCAATATTCAACCACCTCTCTCACCTGGAGAGAGTGTTGTACAAACTGGCCAAGAATCCACACAGGATCAAACACTACACATCCACCACAATCCACGGGAATCTAGACACGAACACCCCAGGGCAGCTCTAGACAAATGCAACAGTATAACTAGGCTTAGCAAGGACGAGACACTTATGTTTTCTCAATTTGGCAACACGGAATAGAATCACACTCTGGATTCTCAGGGATGCGTGACGAGTCGTCCACGTAGGGTTCGATTTAGACTTCCCAGTTTAGAACAGAGAAGGGGTGTACCAGCTTTCCAGAACAAACACAGACTCTTTCCCAAATCCACGCAGGCTTCTCGTTCAGGGAATATACACACCAGTTTTCTCAGAGCCAGCCACAAACTTTTCGAATCACAGGGACGCACGAAGGTTCTCTACACGAGTCGGGTTGGTAGTACTATCCAGGGCTCTATACGCATTCATACAATCAGGTATAATGGGGGAGGAACTCTTCTCACGACTCACCCTGGCCATTTTATTCGCATGCATCAGGGTTGACACTTGTCACCCATGAAACTGCATCCAGTCCACCAGCACGCATCTCCCTTGTATGTTCTCCCCTTGCCAAAAACTTAGGATAAAACATAAGATGCACATGTCTTTTGGGATAATATTAAAATATTATTCCCAGGCTTAAGCCCCCTAGGCTTAGCCCCTTTTCCCACCTTCCAACCCCTAATTCCTTGCCCACTCTGTGGATGCTCAATCCCCCTTCACTCATTCATCGTGGTCAGTCTGCACCTAGCGATGTTTACAATTTTATTAAATGTTTTGCATACATACAAGTACAAAATCAGGCCCTTGGCCTCCAACCCTTAGGTTCTCTGGCCTAACAATTACATAAGCCACCAACTTATAAAAACTTGGCTCACTAGCCTATAAAACATAATTACAATTCATTTCAGAACATGGTTTACAATGGGGCTCGGCCTTGGGGACACTACAAACCATGTGCTTGTCATGTCGAGCCTTATACTATGCTTGAATTTTCTCCAACTGTTCCTTGGCTGCCTAGTGTATCTGCTGGATCCTTTGGATGAGCTTGCTGGCTCTGTCCTCTTTTCATTCTTCATTCACATCGACATCTCTCCCATACATCAAGTCCAAATGAACCTTTGGTAGGTACCCAAAACATGTCTCAAAAGGTGAACTCTGAGTGGAAAAATGTAAAGCTTGGTTATAAGCATGATGTACATATGGTATCTGTTCATCCCATAACTTGGGATGCTTGTTGCAGTAGACTTAAAGAAAAAGTGCCATTGTTCTGTTTACCACTTCTATCTGTCCATTAGTCTGTGGATGGAAAGTAGTGCTCCTCTTCAATTTGGTGTCCATCATTCTCCACAAGCTAGTCCAAAAATCCCCAAGGAAGCGAGTATCTCTATCAAAGATAATGGACATGGATAACCTAAAGTGAACCCAAACATGTTGAAAGAAGAGATTAGAAGTCTGTTGAGCAATGATCTACTTTTTACATGGCATCAAGATACACATATCCTTGAACCTATCCACTACAACATACAAATAATCATGACCCCCTCTGGTCATTGGTAAACCCCCTACAAAATCCATGGAAATGCTTTCCCATGGATGGGATGGAATAGGAAGTGGTGAGTATAGCCCCAATTTTCTAATAGTGGGATTACAAGTAGAACACATCACACACCCCTACATATTTAGTTACAATTTCTTTCATTTGAGGCCAATAACAAAACCTTTGCAAATGAGACATAGTTTTTCCTACCCCAAAATTCCTAAACACAAGAGAAGTGTGAGCTTCTCGTATTACATGGACTCGTTCACTTGTAGGAATACATAGCTTCCCAAGATGATAGAGTAATTTTCCCTGCAGACAATAGTTCTCTACCTGTGAAGCATGGGTTAGCTTCTCATATACTTATTTAAAATCTACATTGATGACATATTTTTCTACATAGCTATCGTGAGATAAAGAAGTATTCTTCAAAATAATAGAAGCAACAATAGGAGGTCTAGAAAGCATATCGGCTACCTTGTTACTTGTACCCTTCTTGTACTTGATTACCAAATGAAATTGCTGTAGAAAACCCATCCACCTGTAGTGTCTAGATTGTTGCAATTTGGTCTGTGCTTGGAGATACTGTAAGGGTTGGTTGTCTATATGTATGATTTTTTCCTTCCCTAATAAGTAGGTCTTCCATTTCTTTACGCTTTGAACTAATGCATACAACTCTTTATCATATGTAGGATAGTTAACAACAACTTGGTTAAAAGTTTCAGAGTGATAACAGATAGGCCTACGATATTGCATCAATACTGCACCCATGGTGTATCTGCTGGCATCTATCTCGATCTTGAACGGATGTTGAAGATTTGGAAGTGCTAATAATGGTGCGGTATTGATCTTCTCCTTCAAAGTGTCGAAATATTTTTATTTCTTTCCTTCACGCTGGAAAGTGTTCTTCACACTGGTTAAGGCATGCAAAGGATTTGTTATAAAGGATAAGTTGGGAATGAATCTCCTCCAATACTAGACTTCACCTGAGAATATTCGGACTTCGGTTACACTATTTGGCTCAGGCTATTTTATAATTACTTCAATTTTTGAAGGATCAATCTTCAATTGTCCTCCTCCTACAATATGACCTAAGTATACAAGTGCAACCTTGCCAAATTCACATTTAGACATTTTTACATACAACTTTTCTCTCTGCAAAGTATCCAATACTTGCTTTACATGCCTCACATGTTCATCCCAAGTCCCGCTAAAAACAAGAATGTCATCTAAATATACAATCACAAAGTCATCTAGGAAAGGCCTAAATACCTCATTCATCACACACATGAAAGTTGTCGGAGCATTACAAATCCCAAACGACATAACTAACCACTCAAACAATCCCTGTTTGGTTTTAAAGGAAATATTCCATGCATCATGTTCTGTGACCCTAATTTGATGGTATCCACTACGCAAATGAAACTTAGTGTAATAAACAACACTCTTCAACTGATCAAGTAAATCATCTATATGCGGAAAAGGGTATCGATTTTTCACTGTGATTTTATTCAAGGCCTGGTAATTGACACACATTCTCCATGTGCCAAATTTCTTTGGCACCATCATGATCGAAGAAACACAAGGAGATGAACTAGGCCTGATGACCCCTTTATCCAATAAGCCCTGTACCTGCTTCTTGATCTCTGTCATCTCCACAAATGACATACTGTACATTCCCACATTAGGAAGAGGAGAATCCTGATGAAGATGTATCTCATGTTGGATTTCCCTCTTAGGAGGTAATCCATCCAGTTCCTGGAAAATATCATCATAATTAGAAACAATATCAATTAATTCCTTTTTATGAGACGGATCACACCCTTGGAAAGCATCGTATTTCCCAACATATTTCTCTATGATGGCCATGAGTACATATCTCGTATTAGTGGTTATGAGCCTTTTCATTTGTCCTGCACTAACAAGTGTTGTATTTACCTTCATGCCATGTAATCTAACAATATATTCGACTCCCCCGTTAGTAAGGTGGTATTTGTTCTCATGACGAAAGAAGACTTATTTTCTATCATAAAGATAAGGACTCCCCAACACTATGCCACATATATCAAGTGGTACAACATCCAAATCCACTTCATCAATCAATTTTTAAGCAATAGCAAATCTGATCCTATATTGTTTGGTGACATTAAGTTTCTCTTTATCACATAACCAACCAAGAGGATAAGGCTTTGGATGTGGTTTCGTTACAAGACCCATCTTCTTGACAAGTGCTTTATATATTAAGTTTACTTGGGAACCCAGATCAAATAATGTATCTATCTTAGTATGTTTAGATACAACTCGTATATGAAATAACTCATTCCTCTTTCATTCATCAACATGAGATTCATTATTCGAACTTGAGATAGCATGAAGGGAATATTTACCTTGTACTCCAACCACTGTGATCTTTCCTTCATCTCCAGAATCAGAACCAAGATCTTGTTGTACTGTAGCAACGGTCTTTGTCTTCCTCTTTCCACCAAACTGTTTCAGTTTCTTTTCTAGATGTAGTTTCCAACAGTGTTCTTCATTGTGACCCATCTTCTTGCAATGAGTGGAAGATGATTTTCCTCCTTCTCTCATCGTTGTAGCAGTATTCTTGTCCTTCCTTTTGAACTTCTTGAAAGTATTTTGTGGGAAATTTGAAGGTTTCTTCGTGGGATCTTCTTGAATATGTTTCCCCTTGTTCTCAAGGTGAGTGGCTTGCACACAATCTTCATCAAGACTATTGGGGTTAAACAAGAGTAAAGTATGATGAATATAACTATGAAGTGCACCAATATACTTCATTAAAGTTTCATAAGAATCCAAAGGAATATTCAATGCAAGATCTTTCTTCCTAAATTCTTCTATGAAACATTGTACAGTCTGACCTTTACTTTGCCTTAATTTTTTCATTCCATGATCGCTTTATGTAAATAACCTAATGGATAGAACTGCTTCCTTATCTCTAATTTAAATTTCGACCATGAGGAAAGAATATTAACACACTTACTCATGTCTTGAAGCTTGCTCTCCCACCATACGAGAGTGGTGCCTTCCAACCGAAGAGAAGCCAGATGCACTTTAACTTCCTCTTCATCAATATGTTGAACATCACAATATACTTCAACCTGTCAGATCCAATTATCTAGCTTTTCAGGATTATAATCTCCATTAAACATAGGTAAAAAAAATTTTACATCAATCTTTAACAATGGTTTCATAAAAGAGGCTTTATGGCTAGAATGATGAGAATGATGAGAATTCTTAGAGGCAGAAGAACTAGAACTTGAAGGTGAAGATAGAGGCTCAAGAGGATCTCCTCCAACCCCTTGGTTTACCGAATCATCATCATCTGCATGTTATTCCTTTTTATTCTCTTTCTTCTTCATCCTCTTCTTGTAATATCCATACATTCGTTTGACCATTTCATACATGCGATAAAATACCATGTGAAATTTTTTCTCCTGTTCATCACGTTTTTCCTCTTTTGCCATCTTCTTCCTTCGAGATGCATGGCCAACTTCAGGATTGAATGTATTAAGAGTTCCTTCACCCTAATTATTCTTGTCCCTAGTAAGCATTCATACTAAACAATTCAAGTCAAAGATGACTATTCTGATACCAACATGATCCAGGATCTTTTTGTCTGGTGAATTATTAAAGAATTCTATTAAATGAGCATAAACTAAAGTACACCATAAAGAAGGAAAAGATCAAAAGGAAAGATACATAATCATGCAATATGAACGCAAAAACTTGATAATGGAGTTCATCCCTGGTGGACTACGTATCTGGGTCCTACTCTCAAATGAGGTCTTTTTATTAACTCCACAAAATAATTGGGAAAAATACATAAGTATACATCAGATTAGAAAAATAACATCACCACTGTGTTTGTGGCATCGAATTACCTAAAAATGACTGTCTACCATGCCTCGATCCAAGTCTGGCACTTTCAGGCCTGTTATCCCCGATATCTAGGGATAACTAGGAGATCATGTCTCGAGGCCGACAGGTCCCAGACATGAAGTGCCGAGAGCTGGATTGACCTGAGCATGGCCCTGGAGGGCCCATCCTTCTCTTCTTTTCCAGACTTGTCCTATCAGCAGCAACAACATCCATCACCATCGTCTTGGACTTGCATCGGGGAGGACTCTTGCTCCATGAGGTAATTGGTCCAAGGTATCATGGTATGTGTCATGTTTGATCATTATAACCTTCTTATATGTGCATTAGGCTCCTTTCATTTCTGATGATTGCTTGGATCTTACACTAATCCACTTGACCATTGTTGGGGTGATTAATGGGGTGACCTAGCAAGCTGGTACTCATGGGTTTTGGTTAGCCACCAAGGGGGATTTGCAGAGCCATCGTTCGCTCCCACCATTCTATCATTTTACATCTTATCTCCCGCACATCTATCCCATTCCCCTAGTTCGGCCATTAGGATGACCTTTTGAGGGCTACACTTTGTCTTGTGGGAAGAAGGGGCTAAAGGCCCAGGGGGTAAAAGCAGCTGGTAAAAGTTAAAAGCCATAGGAAATCAAACCTAGAGATGCTTCGCCCAGGGATCCCTGAGAAGGAAATAAAAAGCCTCTCGATAAGAAACAAAAGGGACCCTAAGAAAAATAATAAAAAACAAGACCTAACCAAGAGGATGGGAGGTCTCATCACGAGTCGGCCCATTATGTTCATAGGTATCTAGCAGTATAACATTGCCATCATCTGGTCACCATGCCAGGGCAGTGACCTTTGGTTGCCTCGCCAAGGGAAAGGGGGTCTCATCATGAGCCAGCCTTATCATTAATGTGAAAATACCAGTGGGTAACACTGTTAGCTCTGGACACCATGCCAAGGTAGTGTCCTCTGGTCAGACCTTGAAGTAAAAAGGAAAGAAAATCAATAAATGAAAAATAAAGGCAATAAAGGGGCTTGAAAAAAATGCATCCATGACAGGTACAACTTGCCTCCTACAAAGGCACCCACAGATGACACCTGCCCTTGGTCTTACTATGACTAGACATCCCTAGACCATATCACTTCATAAACATGGTTTGAATGATCCTTTGAGGAAACTTTCCTTTTCTTGTGGGTATTAGCCCAATAGGTTATTCTGTCGGTTTCTTCAGCATTGTATAGTAGATATGTGTAATGTCTTTGAGCTCTTAGATGATATGCTAGGGATTTCATGCATGTATTTGATAAATTTAATGATGAAATATGATTGACATTGCTATGATCCTGAGGATTGATGAGCCCATGGAGGGTGTATTTTTTGATGTGCAGGACCATGCCTTGCGGACAGGTACCAGTGGACCGGTACACATGGGGATATGATTAGCTCGGACCTCCATGGGGATGAAGAGCCCATCAGATGGTTTCTGGGATGGTAGAGATAGGATAGCGTTGTGATGACCCTTTGCACAAAAAGACAGAAGGACATTCCACTAGGACACTATGGCAGAGCCCGACCTAAGGGGGATCACCCACTGCAGATGGGATGATTTTTTTTGATGGACAGGACGTCACCTGAGGCAGTTGGACATTTTCTGGAGCATGTGGCAGTGTGCTAGGATCATTTGGCATGTGTGGCAGCTTGCAGGATCCCTAGAAGGGCCAACGTTTTGCTTCCTGGATGTTGATCTTGCCCAAAAAGGGCCAACGTCTCCGTCAGAGGGGCCTGACGTCTCCCTTTTTGAGCTCATATTGTGACATTTTTAGCATTTAATGTAAAAAATAGTGTAATATTGTTGGTCAGCCTTGTCGGCTGTTTTAAATGACCTATTTTCTAATTAAAGGTCATTAGGATGATATAAATAGAGGACGTTGCCTCTCA
>ML800637.1:34661-56693 GCA_009831015.1 Picea engelmannii
TAGATCTCATTTTCAAAATATTGATCACACTACCAACCTTCCTAACCTCTTAACTCAACAAAAGTATGGTGATCTTGGAAAGCTTCTCTTAATTCTTTTCGAGCACAGAAACAAAATTCTAAAGAATCACAAGTAATCACTTATTATCTTAAGGTCTGATAGACCAATTAGGTCTTAGTGGATGTTAATCATCATCATCATCATCATCATCATCATCATCATATAAAATGTTATTATATTGGAAATACTTTGCTCTTTTTTTTTTGTTTCAGGTAGGTTATCGTGCGTATTCTAGGAAGGTTACCACAACAATAAATACTTGAAAGGACTTAGAGGGAGTTAGTGATCAGGAAGAAGCAAGGTTTTGTGACACTTTACAACATGCATAGGGACATGAAACAAACAGAAGCGTGGTTTATGGATTCTCTCGGTTAAAGGGAGTTAATGGAAGAATTCAAAAAGAAGGATCTTGTAGGACTTTGTGCCGAGTTGTAGGCCTTCGAGTGGAGTTGTAGGCCTTCGATCTGATTTGTAGGCCTTCAATCCGAGTTATAGGCCTTGTGCCGAGTTGTAGGATTTATGTTGAGTTGTAGGCTTCATGCCGAGTTGTAGGCCACATTCCTAGTTGTAGGCTTCATACTAAGTTGTAGGCTTCATGCTGAGTGGTAGGCCTTGTGCCAAGTTGTAGGCTTTATTTCGAGCTATAGGCTACTCCAATGAGATGGCTTGGTATGTCGATTTGTTGCTACACCAGTGAGATAGTATGGTACACAAGTAGTGTGGTCGAGAACCCATATGGTTGTGATGTTGTTGCTCATAATATGATCCAGATGATCTTGAGATAGTCTGTGCATCTTTGGTGATGCTACCGATCTGCAAGACCATATAGGTATTACCCATGCCATGTGAGATGGGTGGATAATGATGATAATGATGATACTCAGGACATGGGTGTATCCATGGGTGAGAACGTAATGCAGGTGTAGCCCATGAAAATGATGGTAACACACACTACAAGATGTATCTCTAGTGTTCTCTAGCGGGTTGTGACCCCTAGACAAGTTTCATAGGTCCATATGGGTATAGCCATGTGTGACTTAATGATGCTACTTGTAGCATGGTATGCATAACCATGATGACACGATCATGGAATAGCAAGCAAGGTTATAAAGAACAAAAGGGAACATCATGGTTAAATACCTCCCTAGATAAGAGGGAGTGTTGATGATTTGGTAGTTGTGAGAGGTATTAACCTCCATGGATAAACCTTTGAATAGAATAGAATATTATAAAAGCTGGAGAAAACCTAAACAGATGTGTGAAAACCCTGGAAGACAATTCAGCTCAGCAAAATAAGTAATATTGAATTATATATGAAAAAAATGACAGGTCGATCCTACTTTAAGAGACACCTGCTCACCCAGTTAGATTAGTATAAATAGAAGGCTCTTGAGCTCATTTGGTAACACTATCACACTCAAGAAAGTGGTGTGAAAGTCTAGAGGAAAAGTGCAGCTACAAGGACTACAGCTGGGTACTGGTCTTGGTCTGTGGTTTGAGACTTTCTTCTTGGTGTGCTACCTTTGGAGAAAGGTGCACTCTCTCTCTCTCTTGGTTATCCTTTAGGTCTAGTGCTACTTTCATAATCATTTTGTCTGTCAAAGGTTACGGTGCTTGGGGGTGGTTGCGTGCCTATGGTTGGGTGACAATATTGTGATGTTGTCTATGGTTAAACGACCACAATATTCTAACACAAGGTTCTTACAAGTATGTATAGCTCTCTTCATTGACCTGCACTAATAAGTGATGGGTTAGCTTCCATGTTTTGAGCTCTAAGAATATACTCCACTCCATCTTTTGTGAGATGGTATTTGTTCTCTTTCTGGAAGAAGATTTATTTTATGTCATAAAGATAAGGACTCCCTATTACAATACCACATATATCCAAAGGAACAAAATCCAAATTAACTTCATCTATCAACTTAGAAGCAATAGCAAACCTCAATCTGCATTGACTGGTAACTTGAATTTTTTCATTATCATGCACCCAACCAAGAGGATAAGTTCTCTGGTGAGTTGTTGTGGTTAATACCAATTTCTTTACAATCTCTTCAGATATCAAGTTAACTTGTGAGCATGGATCGAATAGAGTTTCCACTTTTGTGTGCTTTGTCACTACTCTTATGTGGAATAATTCACTTCTTCTTTCATCATTTTCAATAGATGGAATCGTAGAACTTGAACTAACAGGCAAGGAAACTTTACCTTGTAATCCAACTGTTGTGATATTTTCTTCATCGCATGAATCAGATCCCAAGTCTTGTTACATGGTAGAAACAATATTTTGCTTCCTTTGGCCACCAAATCACTTTGGTCTTAACTCCGAATGAAGCATCCAACTATGCTCATCATCGTATCCATCTTTCTAGCAATGAGTGAAAAATGATTTTTCTCCCTCTTTCTTTATTGTAGCTATCCTCTTATCCTTTTCTTTGCCTTTTCTTTGGAAATAGTCTTCTAAATGCTTGTGATCTTCCTGTTCATTCTTTCCTTTGATTTCAAGGTGAGTTGATTGCACACTCACCTCATATAAGTTTGTGGGATTAAACAATAATAATGTATGTTGAATGTAATTGTGAAGTGCACCAATATACTTCATTAAAGTTTCATGAGAATCTAAAGGAATATTTAATGCAAGTGCTTGTTTCCTAAATTCCTTTGTGAAACTCTAAACACTTTGACCTTTACCCTATCTTAAATTTTTCCATGCCATCATGGATTTCTAAACATAACCTAGTGGATAAAATTGATTTTTCAATGTAGATGTAAATTCAGATCATGAAGAAAGGAGTTTACCATTTTTCTTACTATCATTCTAAAGTTTGTTCTCCCACCGAACAAGGGTTGTGCCTTCTATCCAAAGAGAAGCCAATTGTATGTTCGCCTCTTCCTCTTTGATTTTTTGTACACGACAGTAAAATTTGATTTTTCTGATCCAATTATTAAGCTTGTCTGCATTAGCCTCTCCATTAAACATGGGCAAATTAAATTTCACATCTAGTTTCAACTATGGCATTTTAGAAGTACTTGGATGAAAACTAGAATGATGAGAGTGAGAGGAAGAGGAAGAAGAGATTGAACTTGAATATGGTGATGGAGGCTCATGAAGATCTCCTCTAATTCCATGGTTCACTAAAGCATTATCTTCTTTTTTAACTTTATTCTTCTCCTCCTTCTTTGGAACTCTCTTCTAGTAATCTGCATAAAACAATTCTACCATGTCTGATATTCGGTAGAAGATCTTGTGAAAGTTTTTCTCATGCTCGACACGTCTCTCTTCATCATCCATTTTTCTTCCTCGAGTTTCACGTCCAATCTCTGGGTTGAAAGTCTTAAGTTTTCCTTCACCTGTTTTGAGCTTGGTCCTAGTAAGCATTCACTCTCACAATTCAAGTCAAAGAAAATTGATCTGATACCAAAATGATCCAAGATCTTTTCATCGATGACTTATTAAAATAATTATATTAAAGAGTGTAAATGAAAGCTTATGTGAACCATCATTAAAGATGACATAATTATGGAGAAAAGAGTAGAAGAATCAAGAACACAAGACATGATATGGAGTTTTTCCAACATGGATTACATCTTTGGGCCCGCTTTGAAGTGGAGAGGCTTTATATTATTCTCAACAATAAAATTGGCATAAATACATCATTATACCTCAAGTCTGAAATTGCCTTCAGATCTGTTGCTCAGATGCAAAAACATACATCATCGGTGGACACGTGGGGAGAAAACATGCAGGAATGACTATCAAAACATGAAATACTGACATTACTCATCCTAGGCCTCTCCTGGGCTCTTTGCCTCGTAAGGTGTGTCACTGGCCTGCAATAAATTCTCCTTCTTTGCATAAAAATGTGTGTTGTACTGTGATGGGCATGAATCCCTATTCTTTGGAAAAGTGGAGTTTAAAATATTATTCATGGGAGGATTTTTCCAACTGGGCAGTTAGCCCACTTGGTTTGTGGTTGGTTAAGTTTAGTAATTCATTTGGGGAGAGTCGGGGTCAAACCCATGGGCTCCCCATTTTAGTTCTTAGTTTTAACAATATATATATAATATATATTGTGGTTTTAAACAAACAACCATATATATATATATATATATATATATATATATATATGCACCAACCCTTTTAATAGTGGATCTACCATCGAATTTGTTGAGATGATTACATCATAGATGGTTCTCGTCTCAGCTTAACCAAATTCCGTGGTACCTGCTCTAGATTTTTTGGAGTGTTCACCGGATTTTTTTTGGTAGGATGTCGCCAAGATATGGGGTCATCGGGTTTGGCATCGACCAACCCAGCGACCATTTATATATATTTTTTGGTATTATTATCCCAACCCTCATTGAGCATTTTTGGGGTGCCATGTGGCAACCACTGATTGAGCCACGTGGCAACCTCTCATTCGCCAAGCTAGTCCATTCATCTATCTATGAGTGGTTCGATTAACAACCAACTGTCCTGCTGTCAAGAGGCCACGTGGAAGCCTCTAGAGTGGTTCCACGTGACATCACCTAGGAGTGCCATGTGGCACTTGCCAATTGGCCCAAGTGGCCACTAGAAATGTTGATTTGGCATGCCACATGGTAGCATGTCGTGCTTCCATGTGTCATGCTTACATCATCATGATTTCATGCCAAGGTTAGCCTGTACATTCATTGATGATGTCAATTGTACGGTCAATGATTTCAATAGTTGACTTTGACTTGGTTGACTACCAGCTTTGACTGGCCATATCTTATTCATTCTAACTCTATTTGAGGTGTCGCTTGTGCCATTGGAAATCTTGCGATGAGAACTTCAACTTGGAGTTGTTTTTGGTAAGGTGTGAGGACTTTGCATTTTTGCCTTTTTGGATCCTCCTGGATTAAATAGATAACATGGTTAGTAATAGGAAGATAACTTGTTATATGGTCTCCTTTTGCATTTGTTTCTAAAAAAAATTCTAAGGATATTATGGACATAAGGGATGATAAACTATAGGTTGGGGCTTTAGTTTCCCCAGAGGAAGACACCTATTGGTGACTAATGTAACTTTTTCTTGTATATGATATGAAGAAGTACTTAGGTTTTTAGAATAAAAAATGGACACTTGCAAGGAAATAAATTATTATTTCTATTGCTTCTATTGAATGGAATAATTAAATTATTTTTGAATTTACTAACCATCCAATTATTATTGAGTCAAATATAAGAAAAAGACTAGAATTTTGAAACAAGAAGCAATATGAAATAAGTGACATGTACAACTTCATATCACAATACTTCATTGTTATATCATCATGGAATGATGATGGTGACATAATTATGGGTTCACCTAGGATGGAAACATGGGGGAATTTAATCTTAGACATGAAGAAGTTTTTTACATTCTTCTATAAGAAAAAGAAGAAGAAGATAACAATGTTGAATGTTACAAGGAAGTCAAGTTCAATAGCACCCTCATCACAAGACCTCGAATATATGTCAAAGGTGATCCTTCACAGAAATCATAAATAAATACAAAAGATGCAATTTTTTTTTGTTGATAAGGCAATGTTGTTGATAAAGATGAAGAGATTTCTTATCTTAAGAATCATAGTCCAAGTTTGATCTCACAAATTAAAAAGTAAAAAACCAGAAAAAATAAATGTTGAAGCAATGTACAACAAGGAACCACTTATTGATAAAGGAAGAATGATTGATCCCATTGAAATAAAGAAGTCATTAGATGTTGAAGTATAAACAATGGAAATTCCAAGTGTACTTACTAATAGAAATTTAGTTATCAACAAATTGACACACATGTGCAATGAAAACATACTACCAATGTGAAACAGTAAAGGAATACAAAAATGGTAAGTAAAGTACATGTTACAAGGACACCTTATCAACTTCCTAATCACAAAATTCGATATTTTAACCAACCATTGTGTCAACATTGTTTGGAGAAAAGAAAATATTCAAATTATATTCTAAAGAATATTAATTCCAATACAATTCAATCTCAAGAAGTCATATTGAGAATCAAAATACATCAGATTCTTTCTAAAAACCCTATAATTACATTGTCCCATAGAAAATCAAATTAGGGTGATTAGATCCTTTCACAATTCGACAATTCTATACAAACATTAGAAAACCATATCATCTTGTATTCTCAAATATTAGATCTTAAAAAACAAAGAATCACGAGAATAAGAATGTGTTACAAGCCATAATAATAAATAACATTTTTTCATTAATATGGTGGAAGAAAGAAACAATTTTTAAAAAGAAGAAAATGTTACACATTTTATAAACATTGTTCATAAATAATACCTAGTTCAAGCATTTAGGATATTAATATAGTTATTAAAAGGTACATTACATTACATAAAGATATAGTTTTATGTGAAAGGTCACCTTGAGTCTTATATTATTGTAAATCAATAAATCATATTATTTCTTTGTATTCTTATTTAATTTTAAATTGTTGCATTACATAAAAGGTATTAATATAGTTATTAAAAGGTACATTACATTACATAAAGATATAGTTTTATGTGAAAGGTCACCTTGAGTCTTATATTATTGTAAATCAATAAATCATATTATTTCTTTGTATTCTTATTTAATTTTAAATTGTTGCTTGTCTATTTGGATTTCTATTTATTATTTTTTTATGTTAAATTATGTGAAAGGTCACCTTGAGTCTTATATTATTGTAAATCAATAAAATTTCTTTGTATTCTTATTTAATTTTAAATTGTTTCTTTTATTTGGATTTCTATTATTTTTTTATGTTAAATTTTTGTTACAATAAATGAACTTGTTTCTTTCATATAAACAAGATCCAATATTAATACTTTGAAAATAAAAAATTCATTTAATATTATACTAAATTTTATTTCTAATAAAAATTAAATATTTCTAATAAATGTAGATACCTTGAAAAAACACGAGATGATAACAATATATTGGGTTTTTAAGAGATTTTGAAAAATTCAAAGATGCTTCCTCACACTAAATCATATTTGTAAATAACATTTTTAAATATTTCTAATAAATGTAGATACCTTGAAAAAACACAAGATGATAACAATAAAGCACAAGATGATAACAATATATTGGATTTTTTAAAGAGATTTTGAAAAATTCAAAGATACTTCCTCACAATAAATCATATTTGTAAATAACATTTTTAATAAATTAGGTGGAAACTAGTGTTCTAATTCAAGAGAATATGTTAACATAAATTTTGGAATATGTTAACATAAATTTAACCAAAATTTATGTTAACATATTAGATAATCCCTTTGAAATTATTTTATATTAAATAATTGAAAATTGAAAATAAATGTATTATAAATAATTGAAGTTTATTTATAAACTTTTAATATAATGTAGACTATAAAGTCAAAATGAAGTGTTAATATAGTTAATTTGAATAAAGTTAGAAAAAGCATGTGCAAGTCAATGTAGATTGTTGGTAGTATACCAAACTATCAGAGTGAGGTGAGAGTGTGATTTTGCGATTTTAAGAGTCTATTAGGGTTTCCCGGTGGGCTTTACAGCTAAGTTTCAATAGATGCAACCCTGGTTGCCATAGAGAAGCGAGGGCTCCTGTCCCTTCTAGAGCGGGTGGGACAGGGCATTCGAGGGCTTGAGGGCGGTGACAACGGTGATAGTGGCGGTGGAGGTTTTGTGCGCAGGTGGTTGGCTACGACCATTCTGTGGTAGCGTCAAGGGGTTGAGGCGGACCCATCCAGTGCGAGTGCGCATGGTTCGAGGGCCAAAGGACGATCACATCGATGGTGGTATTGTACACAGCGAATGGGTAACCAAATGTGGTTTGCAGCGGCCACTCCTGTGGAGGCGACTAGGTGTCGAGGCCACGATAGGTGACCGAGTTTCGGGCTCGCTCGCCTCTATCTTCTGTTTCTGGTGTGGCTCCATTTTTTTTTTCTTGCCGAAGTTGTCTTCATGCTCTCAAGGGCTAGTTTTCGGGTGCATTTTGATGTTTAAAGTTGAAGATCTACGGTGGAGGTGGCTCCAGGGTTTTGTTTGGGGTTTTTAGCCCTACTCTGTTTCTCTTTTTCAACCTACATGTTGGTTTTGTTTGACGTTTCTCGGGATGTATGCATTTTTTCTATGGACATGGTCTATGGACTTGTTCTGCTTTGTATCTATGAGCTCTAGTCGATGTAAAAAATATATATTTTCATTAATATAATTGAACTAATTTTCTTGTAAAAAAAAGTCAATATAAATTGCAAAATCCAGGTCAATGTAGTTAGACCAAAATAAATCCAAGAAAGTCTTAAACTACATTCACATTTTTTCACATTTTAAAGTTGATATTGTAGGGTATTTTTTCAAAGTATTTATTAAAAAACGATTTGTGGCATTTTAAAGTATTTTTTCGAAGTAATCATTAACGAAAAAAAATTGAAATAAAGTTGGTGATGTTGAAGGGTCAAGTCTTTACCTTTTAAAAAATAAGTAGTTGAAAAAAGGATATATTTTGGAATTCAAAATTTTGGAATTTGATTTAATAAATATTTACTCTCACAAGTAAAATAATAAGAAATTGTGATATCATCATATTATTTTTTCCACTAAAATTATATGATTAAATTTTAATTATAATTTTGATAGGAATGTAAATAATACATATTCAAATAATTTATAATTAAAAGTTATATAAAATAGTTTTGTTTATATTTATATGAATAAATTAAAAATATTTATTATTAAAAATTATAAAGTTTCAAAATAATATTTATTTGTTTTATTATTATTATTTTGAAATAGAATTTGGGGAAATTAATTGACAATTTTTTTTCACTTGTAGGAATTAAATTTGAATGGGAAAAAACACTTTTCAACACAAACTACTAGAACAAACTCAATTGACACAAAATAATATATTAGTACTTGATGATAATATTTTTTGTAAAACATTATTGTATATATGCTATTTATTTAATAATTTAATTTTAAGATCAATTGATTCTTCACTCATGTATATTTTATTATTATATACTTATAAATATATATTTTATTATTATATATCATAGTTGTACCAGAACCGTTCTCGGTATTTTTAACATCTAGTTGTCAAGCAAGTTCAGGGAGTTTGGGAACTAGTTGGGAACGTTTCCAATTGGTTGGGAACTCTTTTGAGAACTTGGGAGCTTTTTGGGAGCTTCAACATGAAAGAAATGGGAGCTTTGGAACTAGTGTCCTAAAAGAAGAGCTTTAAATTAGAATTGTATTAAATTAATTTGTAAATATATTTATTCCTTTATTACAAATAAATAATTTCTTACAAATATTTTCATTATATTTATTCAAAATATCACTATAAAACTAAGACTAAGTAAATATTATTTAAAAAAATAGTAAAGTAAAAAAACTTAATAATACTCACTTTATAGTTGTGGATATGAAAAACTTTTAATGTATTTATGTTTTCCTTCAAGCCCAAACTATAAATCAATACCCTATCCACTACAAGCATTTGCTCTACTATGTAGTTGATATCAACCAACCATATCATTGACTTTTATTGTATTTTCATATTGGAAGAGTAGTAATATTTTGTTTTTTTCAATAAAAAAAGAATAATGCTTCAAATTTACAAAGATGTTTAAAGTTTATATATGTAAAGTTTAACTTTAAAAAGATGTTAAAATTGTATATATGTATTTTCAATTTTGTTTCTCATTTTCTAATGGGATATTTATGGATATTAAATTTTCATTATTGTGTTAAATATATTCATATAATTATTAGCACGAATTAAATTAGTAATTTTAATATTGTAGTTGTTGCAATAGAAGAAACATTGTCCTAGATTCAACTTCAATTTTATTGAAATAAGATTTAAAATGCATCATTATCTCTATACATTGTAATCTAAAATATTTTTTATATTTTTTTAATATATATTATTGCCTCTCCCAAATTCAAGTGTCTCTGTAAATTTGAGGGAAACTTCTACTCGTTCCGGACACTCGTATCCATGTTCCCAACATTCCCATGTTTCAGAAACTCATGCAATATAATTATATACTTATATTGTAGTCTATGACATAATAATAACATCTTTTATGTTTTAGGGATTATTATGGAGGAGCTTATGTTTTAGGAATCATTATAAAGAAGCTTTAATTATGAAATGAATAAAAAAAAGTGATTCAATAGTGCATTACATATAATTTATGCTAATTAATCATACTACCACTCTCTATAAAGGGTGGAAGGGAGGCATCAATAGAAAACACATATTATAGATATAATAATGACATCTTTTATGTTTTAGGAATCATTATGGAGAAGCTTATGTTTTAGGGATCATTATGGAGGAGCTTTAATTATGAAATGAATGAAAAAAGTGATTCATAATAGTTGCATTACATATAATTTATGCTATTTCAGATTAATCATACGACCATACATTAACCAATTCAATGCAAACAATAGTGTGAGAAAGGAGAACAAAATAGGAAGTGCTTTAGACAATTGGTTTTTAAAACAAAAATGTTATTTTTCTTATAATAAAAATTGGTTCAACTTGATAGAGAATAAAAAGTATATTATCAATGATTAATCTCTTTAAAGCAAAGAATCATGTATTCAAATAAGAAGTGTATTATCAATAATTAATTGGTTTAAAGCAAACAATTATGTGTATCCAAATAAAAAGTATCGTATTAATGATTAATAGATTTAAAGAAAATATTAATATATCCCATAAAAACAAGATACTATGTTACTTAAATTGTCTCCTTAAAATGAAAGGTGTATTTCATTATTACCAGGTTTGATGCATATTAGGGTGACATTCAATTGTTTAAAAAAAAAAAAATTAGTATTGTCTTGAATTTAGATAAATAGTTATGAGGTTAATGTACAAAAGTCTTGGATATGATGGAGACTTGATATGATGGCTAGTAAATGGCTAGTAAAGTAATACAGATATCAAGTTTGTGAAAGGAGAACCTTATATTGTAAATGAATGTTTGATATTTACATATGATTATATTATAATTGAATGTTTGATAAGTATAAGTGATCTATCTATTTTAAGTACAAGTAGGGAATACAAATTTGAATGTGACCATTGTTGAAGACTACATGATTTTGAAATATATTAGAACTTAGATTCTTATACATATTGTGGAATATTTTATTGGTATAAATATACAAACAATATTGGTAGAAAGGATTATTAGTCTAAGTCAAGGAAACCAGAAAAAAATGGAGTTTTAGATTTCAAAAAACAATTTATATCTTGATGGTTATTGTCTTGGTATTATGTGAACAATAAAATAAATTGTAATGTTATGCATGAACAAGTTTATAGGTTTTTAAAAATTTGAAGGCCCACTAAGGGAAAGTTGATGTTCATGTTAGGTAATTTGATGATATGAACTTAGAAAGACAATAGAAACAAAATACCAAACATCGTAGTATAAAGACATGCTTGTAGAAACTTGTTGGGCCTCAAAGAAATTGTAATTAAAGGGGAGTGCTAGGCATAATGTCAACTTTTTATGTAGTATGTAAATCACTAATGTTCACAAAATAAAATTAAGGGGGTTGTTAAAAAATGATATCATTTATTTGTGTAGACAACACATAATCAAGTTGTTGTCCAATATTAGAATCCTTAAATCACATATAATCTAAATAGTATAGATGTATGATGTAAATAATTCAACGTAAATTTGGCATTATTGTTACGTTCATATCTAATATATTTCTTACTTAGTTTTAAGATATTCATTATATTTAATCTAAGTGTTCTAAGAAATACAAACTTGCTAACAAATATTACAAGTAGCTTTTCTATAAATTAGAACTAGATACTTCCTTAAAAAAAATACGAAAATCTAAATAACAACTTGACTCTTCAACTTATCCAATATTAAGAAATTCACAAACCTAACCAAATAATTTTTTACACCAACAAAACTTTTAAAAATATTTAAATAAAACAAATAATTATTCGATCAACTTAAAATCCCTAACATAAATTTCAAATCTTAAAAGTCTTAAACACCTCTTATGATTTTCTATGATCTATAGAATTGTCTTGGCCAACTCTTATCCACTTTCGTTTATATATATATATATATATATATATATATATATATATATATATAGAAAGACTTGTTATGAGATAAATTACCATAAAGTACCTAATTTCAAAGTTTATAGAAACAAAGTTCAAAAACATAAAAAGAACTATTTAAAAAAAATAAAAATAGATAAATTACACTAAACTACCAAATTGAAATTACACTAAACTATCAATTTCAATGAGCAAAGTTTAAAAATGTTAAAAAAACAAGTGAAATTCTTTTTAATATGATAAATAACCCTTGGGTTCATCTCTTAATGTAGATTATTTTGCAAGTTTAAAAAACCCACCCACCATGCGACAATGTAGCCCAAGGTCGCTACAACATCGTTAGCAACTAGCCTTTAGTCAAATCTCTAGTTCCCTCTCCCCATCTCGAAAATGAGAATATTGGTTGCGTAAATCCACCACAAATAATCAAAATAAAAAACTTTTATCAAAGAGGTGTGATTCATGAATGTGGTCAGTCTCTTAAAGTGAATACGGAATTGTAGGTGTTAATCACCCAATGTTGAAGTCTTGTCTTTTCATGTCTTTTTTATTATGTAATTTTTTGTACTCTTTAAATCTTAATAAGATATATAATTATTTTCTAATTATATTATTTTTTAAATTTAACTTTATTATTACCTTTATATCTAATATATTTTTTATTTAATTTTAAAGTTTAAACATCAATTAAATTTAATTTAAGTTTTTCAAATAAATACAAATTTATTATAATTTATTATAAATACAAACTTGCTAAAACTTATTATAAGTAGTTTTTTCATACCATTTTATTAAGGCTTTGGCTAAACGTTTTACTTTTTAAGTATTTTTGGCAGGAATTGACTCAGGACACTGAGATTATACAAACTTAGTCACTCAAATCTGTAAAGCCAACCATTTATCACCTAATTTAAGACAAAATCAAAAGAAAAAAGTGGCCAAAAAACCTCCAAAAAATAAAACTTTTAGACCACTGCTTTTATCAAACTATGTGCCGCACAAGTGTAAAGATAAGGTACAAAGTGTGTCAGAGTTACCAAAACGAGAAGGGCATCTTGACCATTGAATTTGGCACCACTGACTCTTGCAGTTAAACTGGAAAAGTCTGTCTATACACTGTAATTTAAGGCCAGCGGCTCCTAAATAAATGGTTGGTACTGGCTGATACACTGAATATTTTGTAAGGAGTGGGTTAATTCGGGAGCAATTTTCTTTTTGGAGTTATTTTTTTGGCATGTTTTTTGGCGATGCTGTTTTAAGTTTTTAGCTAATCCAAAACTTAAACTATTTTTTTTTTAGCATCTGGGTTGGTTTAAAATGAAGCAAAACCCCTAGAGGAAAGTTCTGAAATGCATGAAACTTTGATCCATCTTCTAAAAATATGACTGGATTCAAGCCCATTTTTTTTTGCCTGAAAAATGAAACGGATCTATTTGCTCCCAAGTTAACCTACTCCTATTTTACAGTACTTCTGAGCCCAGCCTATTTTGCACTACTTCTGAGCGCAGACCAGCTCAGAAGGCTCAACACGTTGCATGCACCAGCTCAGAAGGCTCAACACGTTGCGTGCTTGCATGCTAGCCTCGAGAGCAGGAATCGGATGGAAACGTAGAGGTGGGGTTTCTCTTTTTACAGGGCGTAGCACGATTTTTTTTGTTATGGCAAATACTTTCACACGAAGGCATTTAACATATCAGAACAATGCTCCGCTGGTTGAGGAGGAACGAGCATATGCTGTGAAGCTGGAGATCGAAACAAGTATCGCCAAACATCTTATATATTTTTCTCCAAGATGCTAAGCTGTTGTTTATCTTGTCTCTGCGAGCATCTTGGGGAAAAATATACAAAATATCTGGCATCTTCGAATGAAGAAGAGAAAGCTGCTGCAGTCATCGAAGCGCGAAGAATGCATAGTCTAATAATCACATTACCATTTGGTGGAGTTCTGCTGTAATCTCCTCTGACCCCAAAGGAGTTGGAGTCTTTGGAAATCTTTGCAGTGGAGTCTTTGGAAATCTTCCCTTGAATGGCGAACAAATAACAGAAAGGTTTCTAAAACCCGAGACATTGTCTATGGGTTGTGATAAGATCAAGAGACCATGACCTGATACCACTTGATAAGTACCAGAAATCAGGTTCCAAAGGATCATTGATTTCGATCCTCGGACATGTGGGTTATTTGGCCCACGAATTATAGCGCTGGACAAACTAGACTGGCAGCAATAAAACTCCACTTTCTCTCAGTCGCAGGCACCATTGAATGGCGGTTCATTTACAATAAGCAGAAATGATTTAACCTGGGCATTGTTTAAGTTTTCTATATGATAGTTTTAAATGGAATGCATTTTTCTCTTTTCCTGTTTTCTGATGGTCATGTAAATGAAGAGAAACACATGTCATACCTTTTTCCTGTTTTCTGATGGTCAGGTAAATGAAGAGAAACACATGTTATATGTGTTATTTTGGAAATAGTAATTGCTGTTGTTCAATAGGCTCGAAGTCATTATAACATATTCATTATGAGTTTTATTCATTTCATTATAAGATTTGAATTTGGATGGGGAGGATAATCATCATTCCTCACAACCATTCAAATTATACCCAATTGACAAATTGATCATTCCTCACAACCATTCAAATTACACCTAATTGACAAATTGAAAAGTAATTCATTTACAATAAGCAGAAATAGTTTAATCCGTGCATTATTTAAGTTCTTTATTTGATAATTTTAAATGATAAGTACTTCCCTCTTCTCCTGCTTTCTGATGGCTATGTAAATGAACAGAAACACATGTCATACCAGTGAAGTTGAAGGGGGAGATTCATTTACGATAAGCATAAATCATTTTACCGGTGCATTATTTAAGTTTTCTATTTGATGGTTTTAGATGGAATATATTTCCCTCTTCTCTTGCTCTCTTATGACTATGTAAATGAAGTTGCAGAGATTTGGAAGTAAACTTGAGGTATATTGTGGGGTTATTTGTGCATTTTTAAAAGTGCAATGAGGGGTTATTGCTGATTACTAAACTTTTATGTATAGCGTTATATCTGAGCCCTAGTATCGATACCTTGAAAAATATAAAGATGATAATCTTATGTTGAACTTTGAAAAAATACAAAGATGCCAATCGTATGTTGAATTTTATGTATAGTGGAAGTTAAGATGACAATCGTACCTTGAAAAATACAAGTGGTAATCAAATGAACTTTGTTTCTAAAGACTTCCATCAATCCTCAAGAAGAAAATGTTGTTGTCCTAATATGACTAAGTTGTGAATTAGTTAGAGTGTGCTATAATTGCCACTTCCATTTAGCCGATATTAAATTCATTAAATGGTTATTTTTCTCCATTGCTTATGACTAATTATCTTGCTAAACGCACACTGTTTATTAGAAATGTTGGGAAAGTTTCAAAAATTATATATATAGTTTATGAAAATCCTCCATAATTATGACAAATTGTTAAAATCTACATTCTTGGATACTCTAGACCTATTTGTATATGATTGGGGTTTTAGAGCCTTATGAGATGTTGAAAGTTAAGTATGTAGTCTCAAAGCAATGTTGTGATGTTATGTACCAAATACTCTAAATAGCAAAAAAATAGAAAGAATAAGTAATTACATGTCGTGAGAATGATAGGTTGTCAATGAATATGAAGCAATGAATGTCCTTTATTATCAATAGAAGATAAATAATGCATAATGTATCCTACATTCTAGATTGACCTAGCTATTGTTATGAAAATGAGAGACACTTCCACACTAAACTTAGCAGAAGAAAAAAATGATTTTATCAAGAACGTAAATGACACAACAATCACACAATACATCGAGATTTTACCTTGGAAACCCTTAATCGGGAAAAACAACATTCCTTCAGTGTTGTTCTCTCTTGTTGTGTTATTCAATCTGAATAAACGGTTACATGTCTAACCTTGGTCCACACCTAAGACACAATCGACATCATACCCTCTTTCATGCACAAGAACAACCCTATTGCCAATATGGCTTACATCGACATGACCAACAACCATGATTTACTCATGCATTAGCATATTTTGCACTATCCTTTACAACCTTACAACATGCTTGTGACATCCTAAAATATTAAAAAAGTTTATTTTAAAGTTATTGCTTTGAAAATATATTTCCATTTATGGAAATTCAGATTTGAAATTGTGAAGGCATGTAATTATTATTTTTGTGACTGTTGGGAAAGAGTTTGACTTGCCAATTGTCCTTTTTTTATGGACACATGTATGAGACAGATTTTTTAATAAATTATATGATGGAAAACAGGTGGAACAACCAGGTTAAAGGTAGTTGGCTATGACTCCATTAGTGGGGAACATGTTTGAGTTAACTCAGAGTTGGTTTTTACAATTGTCAGAAGTTGAGTTCTGTCACCGGAAGCCCCTAAAAATTAGGGATTTGTAAAGCTGCAAATTTTCCAAGGAGGGAAATGGATGGAAAAGTCATAGGAAAAGGGAAATGAAAAATATACAACATATGTGGGAGGCAAGACATTGCTTAGTATGTTGTGAAGATGACTATTTGTTGTTAAGAGCACAAGTGGTGTTAGGAAAATGATTTTCTAAATTGTACAGAGAGACAATGGCTTAGGAGTGAAGCTCGGTTTTCCCTCATGGAGTCATGGTCAGGCTACACTACAAGGAAAATAGCTTTTAGTGGAGATTATAGTGGAGGTTTCTAGTTTTAAAAAATTGCAAAAATTTGTCAAAAAATCCTATGCTACAACATTTGTTTTCAATAGAAGATGTTTTTGCAGATACTATAACGAAACTTGATTATAACTAAAAACATTAGGGCAGTCGGAGGTGTTAGCGGATGTTTACAAATCGGTGTGTTTGTATAAGGAAAAAGCACAGGTGCGTTGATACACCTACAACACCAGTATTGTACACTTAAAGTCAAGCACCGAGGTAGAAAAATATGCAAGCACCGGGGCAGCAAAATATTTAAACACCGGGGCGTTTTTCTTATAAGCATCGGGGCTTTAACAATAATACACACCAGGAGTGTTAAAACTAATTAAGCATCGATGATTTCTTCTTAGAACGCGCCGATGCGTTATTAATAAGAAGGCACCAATGTTGTATAAAATAACATGCACTGGTGCGTTACCTAGAAAAAACCCCCTGGTGCATTAAAAATCGAAAGCACTGGTTCTTTTTAGTAACAAGCAATCCCTGATGCTTATCAATAACACAATAACATCGATTCTTATTAATAACACAATCATCAATGCTTCGTATAAGATTAACGCACCAAAGGCCAATTTTTAATATAATTTTGTGGTATTAAATAAATATTAAAACATGTTCTAATTGATTACATAAAAGCATTGGTGTGCATTTCATATGAAACACATCATTAAGTTTTAATATTAAACACAACGATGATATTAATAATTAAAATACACCGAGAAACATCGACCTCTGATAGTGAAATTATTGATATTTTTTAATTCTATTATTTATTAAAAAAATTACCTATATATTATATTTTGATTAGTGAATTTGGATATGATGTTTGGATTAATTTGTTATATCATCATATTTTGCATCTCTTCATTATAATATTTATTCATCCATATATTTAATCAACGATGCAACATTTCACAGAGACATTGGACAATGCAATAGAATAAATTAAAACATATTTTATTATATGAATAAGAGGGAATTTTTTCATACAAAATGGGAAACTTATCAATAATCCCTTGTCTTTCAATTGGGACACTATGTCCATTACATTAAACAAAAATGTCTAATTTTCACGGACAATTTTTTCGAAAAAATACAATTGCATCTTGCATTGGTATCCAAATATATTGGTCATCATTCTTTACTAGAACTGTTGTTAGTGCTTTAGCTACTTCTATGCCTTGGGTTATTTTGTTGAATGTTTGGTTGATTGCTTCGACTGTTTTGTTTTTCTTCTAGTTCCATATACAAACATAAAAATAAATTGTAATGAGTCTATCTACATTGGTGAGAATAATGAAATTTGATGTAAATAATATACATGAATGTAAATTGAAAAACGATGTACCTAAAATGAAAGAATTGACTCATGAATCATACACATATGTTCAAAATCAAATCCCATGCCTTGTTTTAACAATTATTCTGTTGGCTCAATTCCATACTTTGTTTCCTGCAAGTTTTATACCCCATAATAAATTATAGATTTAATATAAAGTATTATTTTTGTTTCATTAGTTATAAAATGATAGAAATAAAACAACATAGATTATACTTACAAATTCCACAATTATTTTTTGATATGCCAACATATACTCACAACCCTTAATTAACCCAATGTCAATCAATTTTTCTGATGGCTCTTCTTTGTATGTTAGCACCTGTTTGAAGACAATCAAGGATGGTTGTTGTAAAACAACTTAAAGTATACAAAACAAAATCTTAAGTTATTATAAGGAAATAAAAATTACTCACAAACTTTGCTATCAACCATTTTCTTCCTTGTCGTCCAATTTTATGTGCAAAATGAGTTTCATTTTCTTTTCTTTTCTGTAAGAGAATATTTGAATATTATGTTTAATTTTAAATTAATTATTTTTACCTAATAGACAAATTCAATGATTACATACATTTGAAGCACGTTGTTTTTGAGATAGCTCTTCCTGCAATGCAATTATGTCCATTTCTTTGACCATATCCTTGTACCTTTTTTTTTACATTCCTACTGGCATATTTTGGATATCAACTCATTGGTTCTAGGATTTTCATAATTTTCCTGAAAAAATAACATGACGTTAAAATATTTTTATATTGGTATATGAAAAATAAATATCACAAAATTGATAAATGGGTGAGTGTAAGATAATGATGGTCTCTCATGACACGTTAGTGGAAATGCAAACCTAAAAAAACATCAATATGTTAACTTGGGGGGATTGTTCAAGGTACTTTTACAATGAATTTGAATATGGTGTAAGAAGATGACACGTAGGAAATTGAATTAGAATTCCGAATATACAACTTTTATTCATAGACATTGTGAATAACTAGGTCAAATTTGAGTTTTTTTAAAGTTGGTATCTTATTTTTCCAACAAAATATAAGGAATATGTTTTCATTCATGCAGGTGTTGAGTGTCTTAACGATGAAATTTCGTTTCAAAAACTTGCATACTTGTAGAGAACCTTTTTTTCTTGTGTCGTGTATTTTTTTGAAATTTTTAATATTAATTTTATATATTTTTGAAATTATTAAAGTCAACATATGCCTGAAATTACCATGTCTTTTGTTCATGCAGGCTAAAAGGGTCTTAAAATGATCAATTTTTTTTTTTTTTAATCATAGGTTTTTGTCTCATATTGTGCCGCATATAACTCATTTGAGTAATGGTTAAGCCGAGAAAAAGTTATAGCAGAAAAAAGAGAGGTATGTATTCTAGGTTTTTGATACATGTGAAGACAAAAATAGATTAAAAATAGTAAACAAGAGTAATATTTTTAAAAAATTATATATTTGAAATCTCCATAGCCGACTCGATCTATGTCTATAATTTCGTCAACAACTGAGTTGTGTAGCATATAGAAAAATAATGTCAAAGACAAATATATAGAGGGGTATTCACAAAAATGGAGGTTTTTGTGAATTTGCAGATCAAACCACTAGGTTTTTCATCTCGAACCTAAGTCCAAGCCAACCAAGTCAACATACACCTTGTCAATCCCTCCTAAAAAAAATGAATTCAAATAAGCGCACATGCGCTTTAGGAACGTGCACATGCTATATGAGTGTGCACATGCTCTAGGAACACACACACGCTATAAGAACACCTGCACTCTCCTCTTTGTCTTTCTCTCTCCCCCTCTCACACTCTCACACACTCTCTCTCTCTCCCCATCATCCCTCTCTCTCTTCCCCCGTGCCACTATCGCTCCTCTATCTCTCCTACATCTACCCATATCTCCTACATTTACCTCTCTCTCCACCCCTCTCTTTATTTTCTTCTCTCTCTCACACACACTCTCTATTGCCTTACTATGCCTTACTCTCTCTCCCTCCAACACACAATTTCTACCCCCCCTATATGTCTTCCCCTCTCTCTCTCCCACACACTAACACACTCACTCTTTACCTCCCCTCTTCATCTTCCTCTCTCTCACTCCCACACACTCGCACAAACACTTTATATCCCCCCTCTATGTCTTCCTTTGTCTCCCTCCCACACTCTCACACACACATTTTCTATCCCCCCTGGGTAAAATCATGAATCTGGGTAACACTTTCGTGACAATAGGGTCTCCAAAATTTCTAGCGGCAATTTTTCGACCGAACAAATGTTTCTTTCGGCCGTAATATTTTTCGGTCGAAAAGTTTCACGTTAAATTTAACGGTGCCCTCGAAAATCGTGTACAATGTTTTTTGGATGAATTATTTTCCGGTGGTAAGTATATTTCGACCGGAAAGTTTATTTTTAACGGATTCTGTTAAAAACTAGGTTTCAGCCGAAAGAATATTTCAGTCAAAAACTTGAAAATGAGACTGTTTGCAGGAAACTGCAAATTCTCTCCATCTTACTTCATCTTTGGAGGTAGCGGACTCCTACAAATACTCAGAATTTAGTTTGAGAATTGATACCAACATTTTTAAAATTGAATCTTCTTTCATTGGGTATAATTTGTTTTCATTTTCATTGTTTTTATCTAATTTTATTTAATTTTATGAAAAAATCACTGCATAATATTTTTAGGTGAGATTATGATTCGGTGAAATGAAAAATCCATATCTCTAAAAATACACAACGGAAAATTATGGAAAATTTATATTCATAATTGTTAAACTGTTCTCTTCAAAAGGGTATTTTTAGATTTTACTTTTAAGTAAAAATTAAGATAGATACAAGGTGTAGAAAAACACGTGTTTAAAATCAACAATGTTTTCATCTTGGTCAACTTAAAAAAATTCTAGAAAGTATAATATTCATCCGTTAGATTCAAAATTATAGTCATAATAAAAGAGAGTCTCTGTAGATTGTTGCAGTATATTTCATTTCTTAAAAACATAAGTTTAATAATATATACATTGTTGTGGAAAATAATAACTCATTATCATTCCTTTCATGTTTAAGGAACATACTGTTAAACAATTGTCAAATTGAAATACAAATCTTGATAAAAAAAATTGAAAAATAGTCATTAGAAATATAACAAAATTATTCACAAGTTTTTTTTTTACTGTAAAGTGAAATTCTAAATAAAAAAAATATTTTTGTATGCCGGAAGTTGAAGAACTTGTGAAAATATAGTTTTTTTTGTCATAAAACAAGCAAAAGTGTTACCCATCTTTATGATTTTACCCCCCTCTATGTACTCCTCTCTCTTCCTCCCACACTTTAACACACTCACTCTCTACCTCCATCCATTTTCTACCTCTCTCTACCTCCATACTTTCCCTCTTACTTATACAAGTACTTATATGACCATGACCATGACCTAGACCATGAACTAGACCTAGACCATCACCTAAACCCCTCTAGATCTATACCCCCCCTCATTTTTTTCTCTTCCTCTCACTCTCTCACTCTCACTATCTACCTCCATGACCTAGACCATGACATAGAGCTATATCTAGAGTTAGATGTTAACCTAGATATTGGCATAGACCATGAAATAGACCCCCCATACTCTCACTCTCTCACTCTTTATTTCCCCTCTTTTTATACATCTATCTTCCTCCCACATTCTCGCACATGAACTTTCTATCCCCCATTAAGATATTTATATCTCTCTACACCCCCTTCCTCTATCTCCCCCCTCCCTCTCACAATCAATTTCACTCTCTCACCAC
>ML800637.1:58847-76923 GCA_009831015.1 Picea engelmannii
TGAAATCCGATGCTACAGATCTAATGAAACTGATGGTTCACCCATCCGAGTCTCGATTTGAGTTTTAGCATGAGTTTCAACTCGCCTCTTCAAGCCATTCATGGACATGTGACCAATTTGATCCAGGGGCATAAAATCCAAACCGAGTGGAATAATGTAGTTTCATAAGATCCCACAAGTCTATTTAGCCAAGGACCACATGACTACACTACCCACAAATTCCCAACACAGTGTTCATGAAAATCGACCTCCACTTTAAAAATTGCACTATGCCTCATTGAGTAAAAATCTAGTGTTGGAGATACTCCAAGATACGGTTTTCTGGTGGAAAAAATGATAGCGGAGAGGCTTCCCTAGTTGAAACCCTGTTCTCTTAATATAATTAAATTGGTGGTTCACCCATTCGAATCCTGGTTTTATTTTTATCACGAGATGCAACTCGACTCTTCAAGCCATTCAAGGACATGTGGCCAATTTTGTCTGGGGGGAAAACATCCAAACCGAGCGGCATAACAATTTTAGGTAAGCTCCCAAAAGTCTATTTGGCTAAGGACCATGAAAATACACTACACAAAAATTCCCAACACAATGTTCTTGAAAATCACCTCTTCAAAAATTGCACTATGTCTCATTGACCAAAAACCTAGTGTCAGAGATACTCCAATATACGATTTTCCGCTGGACAAAATGATAGCAGAAGGGCCCCCTAGTTGACACTTGGTGCTCTGGATCCAATGCAATTGACAAGTTCTCCCATCTAAGTCTTGGTTTGAGTTTTATCGCGAGCTTCAACTCACCTCTTCAAGCCATTTAGGGATATGTGGTCAATTTAGTCTGAGGGCATAAAATCCAAACTGAGAAGCATAACAAAGTTCTGTAAGCTCCCACAAGTATATTTTTCCAAGGACCATTTGACTACACTACCCATAAATTCCTGAGACACTGTTCTTGAAAATCGACCTCCTCTTAAAAAATTTCACTATGCCTCAGTGATCAAAACCCTAGTTCCAAAGATACTCCAAGATGTAGTTTGTCGGTCGAAAAAATGGCAGCGGAGGGCCCCCCTAGTTAAAACCTGGTGCTATGGATCCAATGAAACTGACGGTTCTCCCATCTGAGTCTCAATTTGAGCTTTATTGTGAGTTTCAACTCCCCTCTTCAATCCATTCAAGGACATGTGGCCAATTTGGTTTAGGGGCATAAAATCCAAACCGAGCGGCATAACGAAGTTTAGTAAGATCCCACAAGTCTATTTGACCAAGGAACACACAACTACACCACCCACAAATTTCTGACACAATTTTCTTGAAAATCGACCTCGTTTTCAAAAATTGCACTATGCCTCATTGACCAAAACATTGGAATTCTCATGCAAGTATTTTTATATAAGAAATATGGGATAAAAAGTTGTAGAATTACATTCTTAATGAATCCTTTGATTTTTATTTTTACATATGAATCCTTTGATGGGATGGAAATTGAATTCAATAAAAGGCACAACAGGTGAAGGAAAGCCATGGCAAGTGAAGGCATGGCATAAAAAGACATGGTATAGAAAGACAAGACATGGAAAGTGAAGGAAAGGCAAGGAATGACATGGTATGGAAAGGCATGGCATGGAAAGGAATGACATGGTATGGAAAGGCATGACATGGAAAAGGAAAGGCATGGAAAGTGAATGCAAGGCAAGGCATGGAATTACATGGTAAGGCATGGGATGGAAAAGCATAGTATGGAAAGGCATGGTATGGAAATACAAGACATGGAAAGTGAAGGCAAGGCAATGAATGGCAAGGCATGGCATGGAAATGAATGACATGGTATGGAAAGGCATGGCATGGAAAAGGCAAGGCATGGAATGGAATGGCATGGGATGACATGGAAAGGCATGGTATGTAAACACATGGTATGGAAAGACAATATAGGAAAAGTGAAGGAAAGACAATGCATGTAAAGGCATGGCATGTCAAGGCATACCATACCATACCATACCATACCAATGCAAGGCATACCATACCAATGCAAGGCATACCATACCAAGGCAAGGCATACCATACCATACCACTTACAATGCATACCATACCATACCATGCCAATGCATACCATACCATACCAATGTCAATGTCAATGCATACCATATCATACCATACCATTGTCAATGCATATCATACCAAGGAAAGGCACAACATACCATACCATACCATACCATACCATTGCCAATGCATATTGTTATCACACAATTTGTACTTTTCCAAATCCCAAGGAAAGTGGATACATAATTGGCATAACTGGGAGTGACCTATCACTGATAGTTCAATAGGAAACCCCTTTCTATTTAGGATTATGTCACAGTACCCCAAGGGAGACATCCCCAATGACCTAAGCATTTGAAAAGGCTAAGGAAAATGATACAGGAAAGTCCATCCCCTCTCACAGGTCACTCAAGTCAAAAGGTTCTTTGTGTCTTATTAGAGATGAAGCAAAAGCGTAATGTTGTGTACCTTCCCAGAACAAGACAACTAAGAGAAAAAAGGGCACTTCCAAGTACCAAAATGATATTAATTCTTCATAAGACAATGAAATCTTAAAAAATAGACTAGCTGATATAAAATTGAAACAGTATAATAGTTTATAACAACAATGATAAATTTGCAACAACCACAATAATTATTCTTCAAAATGCTTGAGAAAATACTTGAAATAATAGCTCTAACTAGGAAAATTGATATTAGATAGTCACAAGCAGTTTCAACAATGGCTAGCTAGCATAATAAGTCACTTTTAGGGTCAATTTGTTGTTGTTAGATGGTTGTAGCAATCTTTTGCAGAAAACACAAGTTAGTTAGTGAATTTGGATAATCTAGGGTTGGTAGAAGTTAGTAAATGATCCAAGGAAGATGGTTTGAAAGTTGTTTGATCAATCAATCACTTGTACTAAGTAGACTAGTGCCTTTTAGGGTAATGGAGTCAATGATAACAACATCAACTCTTAGAGGAAAATAGAAATGATAATACTTATTCAAACGATATGGAGAAGATGAGATAGGTGTTGGTAACCCAAGGCCTCAAACATCCAAGTCCTAGAGATAATTGCTAGAAAGTAAGGAAACTTAGGCCCTAACAATTTCTCTTTTCCTTAGACAATTTGAGATAAAATATGCAATAGGAAATGAAGTAGGGTTACTAGAGTGCTACAATGGTAGGGATCTAGTATCTTCTTCTAGATATGGTGTTCCTTAAGAAATTTAAACAAGTAGAAAATTTTAGAGAAAAGGATAATAACTTATGCCTTTCTCCTAGGGTTTCAAGCAAGCAATTTCATAATCTTTGACATGAAAAAATAAAATTCACCATAAGCATTCATTCAAAATAAAGAAATGCATATTTTTTACTTACTTCACCAATAATAATCAATCTTAAACCCTAGTTGAAGATCCTCCACCATGGAAATAGCCAAGAAACACCAAAAGTAGCCTCCTCCAAGAAGTGCGCCTAAAATTTCATCCAATAACCCTTGAAAAGGGCGCAAATTGTAGACTTCACCACTTGTGTGATGAGTGATGATAAAAAAATGTGAGTTTTTCTCTCTTATTTATACAATACTTATGACCTTTAATTAACATTAGGTCATCAAAAGGCCGACATGGCTAAATTTCACTAAATTTTATTAAGTTTAAATGGTCCACCCACTTTAGGGACAATGCGCATAATTTTTCAAAATAAATGGTTCAATGTCTTGAATCGTTGGCAACCAATACTTGTAATCAGATTATGAAATTCTTATAAATGTCGAGAATATCTTCCTTTGTTTGTTCTCCAAATTTTCATATTAAGTTTAAAAGGTACAATGAATTCAATTATACAAAGTGATAGAAAAAAATTATTGAGTTTAAAAGGATCAATTAATTTGATTATACATGATAGGAAAAAAAATGATATATTGATTTTTTTCAATTTGATTTGAATATTTAAATTTTGACACTTGGTTATATTGAATTTAGAAAAAATAATCAAATAAAATAAAATTTGTTTATTTATTTTTTCAATTTGATTTGAATCTTAAAGTTTCATTGAAACCAAAGAGTCAATTATTACTTATTTATTAGTCACTGTCGAAGGTGTAGAGGGATTATAGATATCAATAATTCGTTGACTTCATATTAGTTTCTCCTTTGACCAAAAACATTTGCATAATATCTATTGTTGGAACTAGGGAACTAAAAACATTGATTTTTATATAATAAAAAATACCGTATATGTCAGGATCTGATTGGATAACAGATTAGAGGTCTTATTGCCAGCATCACTATTCCCAATGTTTTATATGTTAGCATATCCAAATTTTTTGATCATATACGGTCTTTCTGAATTTTTACTTGTATTCTTGAAATGTTTGGATATCCGAAGTTTTGAAGATAGAGAGTCAGGTTTTTATTAGTTCACTTCATATTACTTTGTCCTTTGAATAATTTGTTTTTTTACATACCGCCTATTGTTCGAACTATTGTTACTTTTTTTTTTTATTGTTATAAAATAATATAATAATTGTTTTTCCATACATAATAGAGCTGCCACACTACATTCTTTCTTAAATGTTTACACAACAGTGCTGACAGATTTAAATGTTTACCTAACAGGCCTCACAACCTTAAATGTTTACTTAACAAGCATGTTACAATACATTTTCCTCCGTTTTTTTTATATATATTTTTTGTTTTATGCAATGTTCTCTGCAATGAATATGGACAATATTGTTCTTCAACGACATTATTGGTTCAGTGGTTCATGTTTTCTCCTTGCTTGTTAACTAGTTTCTTGTTCGCCTATTGTTGTTCTTCTTGTTTTCCCGTTGGTCTTGTTGTAGTTTGCACGCTTGGGTTTCTGCAATCGCGATTGGAAATGGCCTTCTTTCATTCCCCATCGACAGGTAGGTTTCGGTGTCATGTTTAGCCTCCTTTGTTATTTGCAGTTTGCAGGTGAGACATTTCATTACTAGGGATGCCTGAGTCAAAATCCGTTGGCAGAACATCTTTGTATGTGAGGAGAAAATACGAGTTCCTTTTCCTATACGCCACTATCGCTACGTTTGAGGTGGGTTATGTGTTAAACATTGGCAAACACGAATGAGACGAAGACAGTGTTACAGTCATGCTTCTCTGGTCATAGTGATCACATACAAAGATGGGCAGCAAGAGGATTTTGAACGCTCCCAGTATTGAAAAATACCAACCATGAAAACTGCACCTTTCTTCAAGGGCATTACTGGTTCAGTGGTCCATGCTTGCTCCTTGCTTGTTCATTGGTTTCTTGTTTTCCTGTTTCTCTTGTTCTTGTTTGCATGTTGGTCTTGTTGAAGTTTGCACTCTTGGGTTTCTACAACCATGATTGGAACTAGCCTTCTTTCATTCCCCATCGACGGATAGGTTTTGGTGTCGTGTTTATCTTCCTTTGTTATTTGCAGTTTGTAGGTGAGAAATTTCACTATTGGGGATTCCTGAGTCGAAATCCTCTTGCAGAACATCTTTGTATGTGGGGAGAAAATACAATTTTCTTTTCCTATACGTCACTGTGGCTGTGATGGAGGTAGGTTCTGTGTTGAACATTAGCTATCAAGAACGAGATGAAGGCAACTTTACAATACTTCTTCTCTGGCCGTAGTAATCACATACAAATATGGACAATAAGAGGATTTTGAACGCTCCCAGTATTGAAAAATACCAACCATGGAAACTACACCTTTCTTAATTGCTTGCACAGTGGCAGGCCTTTGGATGGTCTTCACAGCCTTAAATGTTTACCTGAAAGGCCTCATGGCCTGAAATGTTTTCTTAACAGATGTGTTACAATACATTTTCCTCCAATTTTTTTTATACAATCTTGTGTGCATTGAATTTGGCCAATATTGTTCTTCACCGGCATTCCTGGCCAGATGGTTGGTGCTTGCTCCTTGGTTCGCTAGATGCTTCTTATTGTTGTTGGATTCAACTTTGCAGGGTTGAGGTCCTACAGCTGCAGTTAGGCCTTTTGGTGCTTCTTCACTGGTTTGTTATTTGTTGGTTGTTGTTTTTTCTTAAACTTTGCAAGGTTGGGGTCCTGCATCTGCAGTTGGACATTTTGTTACAGTTTGTGGACCAGGGGCTACGCTTTTGTCCTTCTCCATTCACCAGTGGGTATCAATTTTGTAGTTTCATTCTTGCATTGCTTGAAATCCCTGTTGCAATACATTTTCGTCCATCTATATCTTCACATCATGAGTCTGACCAACCATCTTTCATTTGCATACTTAGCCAATTTCTTCTAAACTTGCCCATTTTTCCCTTTTTTTCTTACCCTCTATTATGTGTTTCTGGTTCTATACTTTGTCATTTTTTTGTGCTCGCGGGTTCTCGGTGTGGAAAACTAAAAAAATCATCATCTCCATTTATATCGTCACATCACGAGTCCAACCAACCGTCGTTCGTTTGCATACTTAGCCAATTTTGTGAACGTGGGTTCGCGGATAGGTGCTATCGAACTCTGGTAACCCGTGTTCGGGGTATACATCTTGCACCGAAAACTTTCGTGCTCTACAATTAGACTCTAGACTCCTTGAAATCGCAAGGATGACTCTACCTACGATGACTCTGTCTGTCCAACCTGCCTTTCCATACTTAGTCGAGTCTTCAAAGTTTCATGGGTTCACGCACTCCTGGGTTCAGAAAAGTTTAAAATCGTTACCTTCTTCCCTTCCTAATGCACATTAATTATTCTTTTACTATTGACAAACCACTATATAGGTTCGAAAAGATTGGCTTTAATAAGAGGAAAGCTTGAGGACATCTCCCATTAAAACGCATTAACAAGTGAATATTATGGGATCTGATAATTTTTTTTGCATCCATTTTGAATTTGCAAAAAGTGTTGGTTATTTTAGTTTTTTAAAGGCATCATCATAGTAATAGTGCAAGATTGTACTACCACGTTGCCATCCACAAACGTGTCATCCACATAGGTCTTCATGTCATGTCTCTCTTTAATACTGTGCATATATTACAGGTTGTCATATTTCAGAATCTGCTTGCATATGGGAATGTTAACTCGTGTTATTAGTGACTATTCAAAACACATATTCGAAAATATTGGCATTAATAAGCGAAAATATCGAGGGCATGTTCCATTAAAACAAATTAAACAAAATTGTAGGAATATTATACTATCATCCTCTAGCGTTCATTTTAAATACTTATTCCCATTTCTCTTTATCATCGAAGAGTTGGGCTTTAAGGTGCCTTCATCATAATGTTCCTGGTCATGGACATGGACATGTGAGACAACTTAGAGATTCCATTCAGGCCCAATTGAAAGAGGAGGGAATGGTTTTATGTGATGTCATCTTTGAGCGAAAAAAAAAATCTGTTAGCCAACAGAAACTCAGACACACAAAAAAAAAATCAAGTATCTTGTTATTGGTGTTCTCCCTATATTCGATGCTTTCGTTAGTTGAAAGGCCTTCCTGAAGATTTGTGTGTTGAACTTATTTGTTTTCTTACTAGGAATTGGAAGGGACTTTCAGGTCACCTGCAAAATGCTCCTTCGTTGAAGTATATAGTTTCTTCCAACAACACAGATTTCGCAACTGTATCAAATTTTGCAGACCACACAAGAATTTATCTTTCGTCAGAGGAGTCGCACATACTGTGGCTTGCAAAATGGTCTGGAATATTTGAAAATGACGTGAAATATTACTCCATTCGTGAATATACTTAGAAGGAAATTATATATTTGGATCATCGTGAGTATGAGAAACTGTATGGGTAGTTGAATCAACATCCTGAAATTACAGGAGTTTTTATTTCAAGTTTGTTGAGCTACTTCTGGGTGTGGTAACAAACTTGACAGAAAGTCATATTCATTGTTGAATTTTGTTCACCGTCCTCTAGATGTAGTAATAGACTCCACAAACAATCAACTTTTTATCTCTACTACACATTGTTTTTTCACTATTTATATGCATCTAATTGCATCTAGGTCGATGAGCTTGCCCCTGTTTGCAAAAATATTCTCCTCCTACTTGAAGGTGGGTATATAACCAGGGAACGATGCTCTAAAACTTTTCTAATGCATGCATGGACATGTAACTGGGAAAAGTTAATGGGAAGGAATTCTGGATTATGGACTTTGCAACACTTTCTGAAGATTACTTTATACTATCACCTTCTGCAAGAACTTTGGCGTCTTCAGGTAATGATTTGGTTTCTGAAAATCACATTTTACTACCACCTTCATGTAATCATTTCATTTCATTATTTAGAAGAGACCTTAATATCGTGGTGTATTCCAAATCTATTTCCACCTAATATCAATCTTCATGTTGTTTTCCTTGCTTTGGATAAGGAAAATGCATTTCTTCTGTTGCAGTGGATCCGATATTTGAAAAAAAAAAAATTTGCTCGAACAATACAATTTCTTATTTTTAAAAATATAGAATAATGTATTTTTTGAACACACCACTGTTCAAAAAGTTTTAGTCGTTGTTTGGGATTCACGTCCTCCAAGTATGTTAATTGATCACACAATTAATATTGCTTGTGCCAATGCAATCAATTCATTGTCCACTATGGAAACTGCATTAACACTGCAATGTCAGATAATAGACATTTGACATGTACTTAATGTCAAGTTTATTATCGCACATGAAACCCAATGTCCAAATATTTATGGACTCAAAGAAACATTGTAGTTGTCGTGACAAAGCAACACTAAAGTCGATGTTCTTTGCAGATCTGAAAATGTTGTAGTCTAAGTGCTTTGGCAATGACAACCATGCTTGTTCACTGCATTGTCGCACTGCAGTCAATAAAATTGTTCCCATTGCAACTGCCAATGTTGATGTCTGAAGCCGAAGCTATCTGGAGCCTGGGGTCACCGCGAGTGTCGATGCCTGAAGATGAAACTACCTAGAGCCTGAGGTCACGACTTCTTACACTTGACATTAGTATCAGTAGTGATTGAAATTTGATTGTATGGCAAGTCTGTTACTACATCCATAGGTCGATCAACACTTTTTGACATAGAAACTGGTTTTTTTTCAAGTCTGTTGCAACTTTGGCATAAAATGTTCTGTAATTTTAGAATGTTGATTCAAACACGCATACAATTTCTCACGTTCATGAGTATCCAATTTTATAATTTCCTTCTCAGTGTAATCGGGCATGGAGTAATATTGGATGTCACTTTCGAATATTCCAGACCATTTTGTGGGTCGCGATGTCTGCCACCCCTACAAAAAAATATATATTTTGATGTGGTCTGCAGCACTTGATACACTTGCCAGATCTTTTCTGCTGGAAGAAGCTATGCACTTCAACAGAGAAACATTTTTTAGCTGACTTGCACATCCCTTCCAATTTACAGCAATAAAACAAAGAAGTTCAACATATAAATCTTCAGGCAGGATTATCAACCAAACAGATGATCAAATACAGGGAGAATAGCAGTCACAACATACTTCAATTTTTTTTTTTCTCACCTTTTGTTGGCTAACAGGATTTGTTTCCCCCAAAGATGACATCACATAAAACCACTCCCTTGTCTTTGAATCGGGCCTAGATCGCATCTCTAATTTGTCTCAGATGTCAATGACCATGAAAATTACAAGGAAGGCACCTTAAACCCCAAGTTTTCGACGATAGAGGGAAATTAACACTTAGAAAATTATGGAATGTTGAATAACCAACCAATGCAGGCATTCCATATCTAGAAGAGACAAGTTATTCAAAAAGCTAGGATAGATCTAGCTAGCAGCAGCAATGAATTCCAAGACCTGAAATTGATATTCAACTCGTTGTTTTTTACGAATCAAGCATTTGATGATCAATTTGAAATCTATAAAAGACTGTCCACAGGCTTCATTATTGTACATATTTTCTTTTTTTTTCGGCAGCAGGCCTAATTGCAGTTATCATGGAAAATAATCTCAGTTGTCTTTTGTAACCCACTTTATTTGAATATAGAATATTTGAGGTTTTTGTATGGTGTTTTCCAATCTTTGGTATTGTTTTTTATTTTATTTTGTACTTTTTGTGTGTCGTTAAACATGAATGACAATATTTTCTTTATGCCACCCAACACTTTGATTTAAATAAAGGCTAATATGTTCGCTCCTTACATTTTACATGGAATAATAATTTTTCATAGGCCATACTTATGTAGCACCTGTCCTATACTTGAAGAAAGAAATGGGAGGACCTATCCTGCTTTCATTCTTCGGGGTCCCATAAATAAAATGAATTAATGACTATATTTCAACAAGGCAACTCAAATTTTCATGTCATGTTCCTACTCAATATTTTTCATACATTGCAGCTTCTTCTATTTTATAATATATGTGCATATAAAAAATGTTGCGTCATATGTATATATATATTTCTCTTTCTATTGCTTATGGGTTTCAACGAAATTTGTGAACCGGACAACATCCTGCAAATTGGAAGATGCTTTACATTTGGACGAGAAATAATCTATTAATATGTATTAATATGAATACTATTGGAATAAATATAAACACTTTCTCTTTAAATTTTCCCTATTTTCTCCCCCTCTATTATTCCTTTGTGGTTCTATATTTAGTCGCATCTCTATGATTACGGTCTCCTGGATTCCCAGATTGGAAGATGCTCATCTTTATCTATATATTCACACCATCAACCCGATCGACTGCAATTCCTTTCAATACATAGCCAATTATCTGACCACCGGCTCTCGAGTTTGCGGTATCCAACACTTATGTCCCTTGTTCCGTGATATGTAATTTATTCTTTTACTAGTGGCAACTGACGAGGGTTTCGAAAAGATTAGCATTAATAAATGAACAGTAGATGTTGTTCTGTGAGATACTTAGCCCTTTTTCCCTTTTCTTCTTCCCATCTATTATCGCTTTTTGGTTATATACTTAGTCGCCTATCTATGATCGCGGGTTCCAGGGTTGGCGGGCTCATAGATTTTCGTCTCCATTTATATCCTCACATGACGAATCTGACTGACCATTGTTCCTTTCCATACTTAGCCAATTTTATGGCCGCGGATGTCGGGTTGGCACTTTCGAACTTTGTTGCTTCTTGTTCCGTGATATACATCTTGCACTCAAAACTTTCGTGATTTACAATTCCACCGCAGACTCCTCGAAGTCACAAGCTTCACTCTACCAGGGTTCACAAATGTTTCAAAGCATCTGTCCCTACGACTGTCATTCCTTTCTATACTTAGCCAAAATTTTCCACCTGTTTCGTGATATACATATTGCATCCAAAAAATTCTTTGATCTACAATTCCACCCCAGGCTCCTCCAACTCGCAATCTTCACTTTACCCGAATTCATAAAAAGTTTCAAACCATTTATGGATATCTTCCATCCCCACCACAATCATACCCTTCCCAATGCACATTAATTATTCCCACCTCTAAATTAACTTCCATTGTTCCGTGACCTACAAATAGCACTCAGACCTCCTCCATATATAAATTGGTTTTCGGACTCCGACATCGTCCCCTCTTCTCTGTTACATATTATGTATTCAAATGTTCTGAGCGACACAATTTGACAGTCGAGGTCTCACGTCTTCTGGGGATACCTTGTCACTCTATTTTGGATCCTCGAGTTGGCAAATTCACGAAATCTCCAGTTCCTAGTCACTATTTCCTATGCCGATCATCTTCATACTTCTTTCCAAATACGAAACAACAAAGGTTTAATGCTAAGATTCCATCATGAAACAACCATAAATATCGTCATTAATAAGCAAAATCCTTGAGGACTAACCATTCCTACAGACCTTTTCTAGAAACATGCAAAGAAGATCTTGGTAGGTAATGGGAAAGCTATTACAAATTCCAATATATTAGCGAAAACAACTCCATCCCACTGTTTCCATATTCCATACCTGGACACTTTTTCGATTGCGGTTTCCTGAATTGACGGCCTCAAAATTGTGTTTCGAATATTCCACGACTTGCAAACAGTGCCCGGAGTTCTATGATATACAATTTGTTCGTTGGAATCCCCCCTCAGGAGCCCAACCATCTGTCGTTCCTTTCAATACTTAGCCCCAAGTTGGTTGTATCTATATGATGTGGTACATCTACTGTGTATCAAGTTCAGCCTACTATTTCCCTGTTCCATACTTAGACACTTTTTCAATTTCGGGTTCTCGGACTGGCAGGCTCAGCATTGTGTTTCTGATGTTCCACGACTAGCAAACAGTACCAGAAGTTCCGCGATATACAATTTTTCCGCAGGAATGCACCTTCATGCCCTAATCTACGGTCAAAACTCCTAATAGATACAATTCGACCCTCGAGCCCTCACCTTCCTTAATTGTTGTTCCCTCTCCCCGCCACCTTCCTACTTCTCTCTTGATATGCAATTGGCAAGATTTAATGCCAACACTTCATCATGCATGAACCTTAAACATGTCATTAATGAGTGAAAGGCTCGAGGAGATCTCCCAGACTTCTGCCATATACAAATTGACCGCTAAACTCCCATATCATCTCCTCTTCCGTGATACACATTGTGCACTCAAGTTCCAAGATACACAATTTGACCCTCGGGAAGTCTCGTCTCCTGGGGAACCATTGTCACCCTAATTCTGAAGCTCATATGACTTCTTTCCATACTTTCCCATTTCAAGGAATCTCTTTTGTCGATCCTTGGGTTGGTGGGTTCACAAAATCTCCAATTCTTAGTCATTGTTTATTGTGCTCGCCACCTTCGCACTTCTTTCAAAGTATGCAATGACCAAGTTATAATGCTAACAGTTCATCATGCAACAACCGTACAGACCGTCATTAAATAGCAAAGCGTCGACGAGACAGTGAAATTTAAATGAAGCTCAATTCGAATTTAAAAGAATTTATGTTCTCTTATTTTCTCGTTTCTTCTCAAAGACATGCAGAAAAGATCTTGCCATGCAATGGGATATATATTACAAGTTTCAATATATTATCGAAAACGAATCTGCCCAACTATTTCCCTATTCCATACTCGAGCCACTTTTTCGATTTTGGGTTCTTGGATAGGCGGGCTCACATTTTCACTTCCATTGTTCTGTGTCCTACAAACATTACCTGGACTTCTGCGATATACAAATTGCCCTCTAGACTGTCCCATCATGCCCTCTTCCATGTTATGCGTTTTGCACTCAAAAAGTTTTGAGACATACAATTTGACCCTCGGGCCCTCACCTCCAATGGTTGTGCCTTGTAACCCTATTTTGAAGCCTGCTCGACCGCTTTCAATAATTAGACACTCCTTAATTGCCATTTCCCATCCCCGCAACCTTCATACCTCTTTCTTAAAATGCAATTAGTAACCTTTCATGCTAACAACTCAACATGTAGGAACCGTCAACATTGTCATTAATGAGCGAAACGCTTAAGGAGATGTCCCATTAATATGCATTAAACCAAGATCTGTGGAGAGTTATATTATCCCTTCCAATTATTAATCTCAAACATGGTTCATCGTGTTGGCCTATTCAGGAAATCTCCAATTCTTAATTTCTCATTGTCGTACCCACCATGTTCGCATTTCTATGTATGCAATTACTAATATTTAGTGCTAACAACACATCATGCAACAACCGTCCAAATTGTGATGAATCAACAAAAATCTTGAGGAGATCTCCCATCCACATGCATTGAACCAACATTTGCACAAGATTATATTATCCCTTCCAACTCTTCATTTCAAACATCGTCTGGAGAAAATCAACATTCTCATAAACTTATGGTAGCAGCTCGACAACAGTTTTGTGGAGATACAATGAATATCTTTGGACGTGAGGGCCAAAACTTCCAGTGATCAAGGGAATACTCTTACTATTCATCATGTTCCACCCAGAAGGAAGTGATTTGGACCTCTGGAATCGCTCGTGCAGGCTGTGTCCCTAAGGTTTTTTACTGTAAGGAGGTGGTCTCTTGGTGTCCCGAAAAATATATTTCAAGCCAAAGAGTTATTCCACCGCATGACCATTCTCATGTTTCTTTGTCACCTCAGGTATTCCGCAAGATGTTAAGATTGTCAGAGCCAACATTGACCTTCAGAGGACAAGACTGTAAACAGTTCCTAGAAAAACATGATAATGGGTTGGACCTCTTACCTGAGATCCTCAAAGACTCGACAACAATTTCTGAAGATATCACAAAGTTGTAGGTCGGTTCCTTTAGAAATCCGTTCCGGGAAATTGCTTGGCTATTTACAAGAATAACAGGACAGGAATCCACGGAAAGCATTTCCCATATAGTTATTTATATTTTGTACTTCACAGTCAATGAACAATTCATTTTCAATTGGGGAAATCTAATTTCCATTGAAATTTGCTCCCAACTATCACGATTCAAAGAATTGAACAAAATTTTATATGTCATCCTACTTGATTTTCGCAATAGTGCATTGTTGTTCGTTTCTAAAATTGTCTCTGTCGAAGAATATAAACTATGAATTAGACCCAGTAACATTTTGGTACCAGTCCTTGTGGGGGCAGAAGGCCTCCCATTGTTTTTATGAGGTTTTTAATGGCTTTGTCTCAGTTTTCAAATATTTATTGTTAGGAAAGGATACTTCCCAGTTGTCTGGCCAAGCAACCAAGTTTTTGGACAGGAAGGGGACACTTGAACAAAAGGAAAAATACAGTGTAATAATGCTCTTTGGCTCCAAGGAAAATCCTGCTTACCTTCCATGCCACATCACAGACAAGATGTTTGTTATAGAAATAACAAGGCAATACAACCACTGGTTGCATTTTTTCCATGACAACAAAAAAAAAAAAAATCATTCCTCTGCCCTACAAAGTCGGGGACTTAGTGTGCAGAAACATCAACAAGATTGATGAATTCATAGGCCATTTCAAGAACTTGAACCTAAAATATGTTGAAAGGCTAAAAGGGTTCGACCCTAATGGGATTTTTCGAGAAAATTTACTATCAGTTGGCTTTAGCAGCTCTTTTATCCATAGACGCTTGACCGAAGACATAGACAGTGATGACGACACTCCTGCTTCTGACAATTGCGAGGTAAAGACATTGCAAAGCTCAACTGAATTGTACAGACAATAAGGAAAATGATCTAGTGAGAAGAGTGGACAGTCCCCGACTAGCACTCCCAAGAGAATCACATCACAGAGCATCGCTTCAACGACCCACCCCAGTAAGAAAGCAACCCAGAAATATCCAAACAGTGGAGGAGATAAGAACCCTCCTAGAGGAAAAAATTATAGTTCTCACAAGCTTCCCTTGACGAAGAAGAACCCGAAATTGAAAATGAGCACATGCAACTTGAAACTTTTGTGGATGCCTTGTTGCAGAAAGTTGACCCGCACGTGGATGCAATGCACCATAGTTCCACAATGGAAATAGCTGAGATTGACCTTTTTTACGAAGATGAATCCTTCGTATTCTAGAGTGTTGTTTTTGATAGCCAATCTAAAAATTTAATCATTGAAAAGAGAGATGTGACAAATAAGAAAGACAAATATCATACAAAGATTAACTTTAGGAAAATGTTGTCATCCCAAATATCCCGATTTCACTGCGTAACGGGTGATGCTCTTGATGATTCCATTGGACCAATTGAAGGAGAGAATGCCAGACTGAATGACCGAGTCAAGGAATTTGAGGAGGCTTTCGTTGCTACCCCAATCTTTTCCAGTCCTTTAGAAAAAACCGTGCCTTCTACCCTTTCATCCAATTTAAAAGGATCCTCCAGCCTCCTCACACCATGTAGAGTCGTTGTAGAGAAGAACATCAACAAAATAATGCAGCTAATTACTGAAGCCTGGGAAACATCACAAAATATAGCTTCCTTTCGAAAGAGGGAAAATGATTTGCACGGACATTTGAAGACGAATTTAAAAACTGAAGAAAGATTCTATGAACAGATGGTGACACCTTTTTCCAACCATGCCATCAACAACTCGGATCTGAAAAGAAGACAAGAGGATCTCCCCTCCCCAAAGTGGATAAAACAATTAAAAGAAAGTTAAGAACTTGCAGCTCATTCTTGAATCATGTGAACAAGCCATATTAGAGAAAGAAGAATTATTCAGAAACCTGACCCAAATATACTTAGCCGGAAGTACCAACGAGGTTCAAGACCCAAACTTAATCCTCAAGTCTTTGTCCTTGACCAAACAAGCCTTTGATGAACAACTTGATATTTTAAAGGGGTTGTCTTTAGAAAAATTTTATGGCATCCTTGAATATGGTGAAGATGAGGTCGAGAACGGGCTAGTGGACTATTCGGCACACAATGAAGAAATTGAACAAGCTTTGCATAGTATTTCTATGGATCTAAGGAAATTAGAAAACGAGTTTTTCGACATAGAAATTGGCGATGAAATCAATGTGGCGCCCATGAGAAGCTACATTGAAGAATGGTTCCAATGGAGAATGGACAAGCTCATCGACGAAGGGAAACAATTGGTTGGCACGATTCCAGTGGTCATCGACGACATCAACAAAAACGCATCAGCTTCATAGTAATTCTATATTGATTACATCTTGTTTTCTTTATCAATCCAGTTAGTCTACCTCTTTAAATAGAAAAATCTAACCAAAGACTCATAACTTCCAATTTCTTCTTTTCAGGTCTTCATCTCTACCGTTGTGCACTTTTTCTTTCTACAATCATGTTTCTTGTGCTTATTTATTTTATGGTCCGTAGGAGCCCCAATCCGAGTCTATATGACAAACGCATTTAAATTTCCAGAAATATGTAACAGACATTATCAATTTTTGATAAATTTCAAAGAAAACTATTTCGGGAATGCTAAAGGAAATTATGTTTATTATATTTGAATGTTTAATGTGTGTGATTCCTAGCCCTTTTTTCAGGAACCTTTATTGCAAGGCATTGTTAATTTTTGATAAATTTCAAAGAAAAATAATTCTGGTTGAGACATAAATTTTCTAAGTCCCATGTTTGAACTATACACACCCCACGAAGAAACTGTCTCATTAGCATATTAACCTTGGGGGTCATCTACCAACCCAATGTCTTGTGGTCATCCTCTCATCCTCTGCATGGATACCACCTATACTTCGAGTTGCTTCCCATGTTTGATTTGTCCCACTTGACTACACTGTCATGCAACATTTGTTAATTATAAAAATATTAATTACTCAAAAAGAGAAGTGAACAATTATGACTTCAGTCATAAATATAAAATCTAACAATTATCAATAAATTCGTAAATATAAAATCTGGAATATAACAAAAAAGTCTTTGACTCTCCATTGATTTGATATTTTATACTAAATAATAGTGTTAGATGATCCAAAAAATCTAACAATTATCAATGAATTCGTAAATATAAAATCTGGAATAGACCAAAAAGTCTTTGACTCTCCATTGATTTGATATTTTATACTAAATAACAGTGTTAGATGATCCAAAATTTTGTGTATAAACTATGTGAATATAATATGTTACGAGAGCATTCACCATTAATTATAAATATTGTTATTAAATTTTTTTAATGCAATTTAATTAGATAATAAACTCTATGTTATATGTTAAAAGTATTTTTATTATATGTAAATTTTATGATGTTCATCATTATCAAACAAACTAAATTGAGACTCATATTCATAGAATTGATAGGTCTTTCTTATTAGAATGGAATTTGGTTGTTGGTTTCTTTGATGAAGCATCTCAATGTGGGGATTGAAATGTGGTGCAAGAGCTATATTAAAGTGCTTAGTATTGGGTGTTTGGTTTTATGTAGTATCTTGTTTTTTGTTCATTAAAAACATATTTTTTGCTTACAGTTGATTGGGGATTTAAAGGTAATAGTCCACTGGTTTTCCTTTAAAAATAATATGCAGATGATTCTTGAGTAAAAAGTTTCAGATTTTGAAAGTACAACATATCTACAAGCAGGGAAGTTGATCAACTCTCAAAACACATACTAAATTGGATGAATGAAGGTGTCTTATTTTGAGTAAAAGGGACAGGAATACATACATAACATTTTGAAAGAATGATAATAATATAAATTATGTTCTTTAAACAAATGAAGATCATGTTATCTGTAAAAAG
>ML800637.1:77885-96801 GCA_009831015.1 Picea engelmannii
TGGCGATCTTTAGCCACCAGGTTGAATGAACAATTCCTCTATCTTCAGATAATGCAGCAGGAGGATGGCGGTCTTTAGCCACCAGGTTGAATGAACAATTCCTCTAACTTCGGAGAATATACCAGTTTTGGAAAGCATAATGCCACAGGTTTGGATGGCAACAAGACCAATGCTTGAAAATACCTTCAGAAATGAATAAGAGATGGGCTTAGCATGGAATATTGGACAGGTGAACGCGCAGGTTTTGAATGTTGCACTGCTCTGCTCCTCAAACCACCTACATTGTGAGTGAATCTACCCGCTGTGAGGTTTTTATTTCCAAATTTCAAGTGTAGTATGAAATATTTTGCATTCTAAAATAATTTAGAAAGGTGATTGGGATATGAACATTTATGAATGTTCAGAAATGAATAAGAGCTGGGCTTAGCATGGAATATTGGACTGGTGAACGCCCAGGTTTTGAATGTTGCACTAGTCTGGTCCTCCAACCACCTACATTGTTAGTGAATCTGCTCGCTTTGAGGTTATTATTTCCCAATTAAGTGTAGTATGAAATGTTTTGCATTCTAAAATAATTTAGAAAGGTGATTGGGATATGAATATTTATAATCATGAATAAATTTCTTAATTGATACTGTTCTTGCAAGATAGATATTATTTAAATTCTGTAAGTCCAATTCCTACTAGTTTTTTCGTTGCTTGATAACTTAATTCTTCTAGTTGCCAACAATTTTTGTTTGCTTCAACTAAGTGTGTTTGACTTATCAATATAAGAAAAAAAGTGTGTTTGAGTTATCAATATAACATGGTTGAATAAATATTTTTTTTTTTTATAAAAGCAGTGTACACATAATGGGGATATTTAATATCCTTAGTCAGAATAGAAGGCTTTGACACTTAGCCACGGGATATTTAATATCCTGAATCAGGATAGGATAGAAGGCTTTGGCACTTAGCCAAGTAAATTCAATGCGTATCATCATATACAAGCTATGCAAATCTTACCATCTCACAACATCCACTAACCAGGAGCTTTTCAAGGTTTGGGAGCCCCCCAAACCTTGTTATGCTCTTAAGCTTGGGGAATTATGAGACATCCAGGAACCACAAGCCCACAAGCTTAGGGAACTCTGAGACATCCAGGCACTACAATGACAATGTTCCACACCTGGTAACCCTACTATCTCATGGGATTCAATGACAATGTTCCACACAACCCTACTATCTCATCGGATCCACTCATAGGATCCAATAACAATGGTCCACACCTGGGAACCCTACTATCTCATGAGATCCACTAACCATTTGTGCACCACAAGCTTGGGGACAATGTTCCACACCTGGTAACCCTACTATCATATGGAATCCAATGACAATTTTCAACACAACCCTACTATCTCATGGGATCCACTAACCATTTATGTTTGAAGCATTGAGCGTTGAGCCAATCCTAGCATGTTCTTGAGCTTCCTACATCCTCTAACACCCACCCACTGCATGTTGGTTGTAGAGCCTGATTATCTTCCTGATTTAGAGGTCTTTTGTTTTTCAGTCGTGTTTATACCCCATGAAGACTTTACACCCCAGAAGAATGTACACTCTTCCACGCGGGGGAGTGCAGAGGGGGGTTACCACCTCTGCGGGGTCTGGGGACAAGCGGCTCCCCAACGGGGGTTCGGGGGCAGCGTCCCCCGAAGGAAAAATTGCTTTGTAAATGTATATTGTAATTTCATTGTAAATCTGGACTATTCATTATAAGGTCGCAGATCTAACAGTAGAAATTATGTTAGGGTTTTTTTCCCTAAAAGGCAACCCTCTGTTATGAGAGAAATGTATTGTGGCTGCTTGCATATGGAAATGTTAACTCATGTTATTAGTGACTATTTAGCACACATATTTGAAAATATTAGCATTGATAAGAAAAAATATCGAGGACATCTGCCATTAAAACAAATTAAACCAAGATTTACGGAAGATTACACTATCGTCCTCTAACGTTCATTTTAAATACTTATTCCCATTTCTCTCTATCATCGAAGACTTGGGCTTTAAGGTGCCTTTATTGTAATGTTCTTGGTCATCGACATGTGATACAACTTAGAGATGCCATTTTGGCCCAATTGAAAGACGAGGAAAATAAAACTCTGTTAGTCAACAAAAACTTAGACACAAAAAAAATTCAAGTATCTTATGATTGGTATTCTCCCTATATTCGATGCTTTGGTTGGTTGAAAGGCCTTCCTGAAGATTTTTATGTTGAACTTCTTTGTTTTTTTACTGGAAATTGGAAGGGACTTTCAGGTCACCTACAAAATGCTCCTTCATTGAAGTATATAGCTTCTTCCAACAATGCAGATTTGGAAAATGTATCAAATTCTACAAACCACACAATAATTTATCTTTCCTCAGAGGAGTCACACATATCGTGTCTTGCAAAATGGTCTGGAAAATTCGGAAATGATGCCAAATATTACTCCATTCGCGAATACACTTAGAAGGAAATTATAAATTTGGATCATCACAAATTTGAGAAACTGTATGGGTGGTTGAATCAACATCCTAAAATTACATAATCTTCTATTTCAAAGTTTATTGACCAACTTCTGGGTGTGGTAACAAACTTGAAAGAAAGTCAGATTCTTTATCAAAGTTTGTTAACCGTCCTCTGGATGTAGTATAAATATCCACATAAAATCAACTTTCTATCGCTACTGCACAATGTTTTCACTATTCCTATGCATATGATTGCATTTGGGTCGAAGATCTTGCTGCTCTTTGCAAGAATATTCTCCTCATACTTGAAGGTGGGTATATAACCAAGGAACGAGGCTCTCAAAAAATTTTGATGCCTGCATTGACATGTAACTAGGAAATGTTAATGGGAAGGAATTATGGATTATGGACTTTGCAACACCTTTTGAATATTACTTTATACTACCACCTTCTGCAAGAAGTTTGACGTGTTCAGGTAATGATTTGGTTTTTGAAAATTACCTTTTACTACCACCTTCATGTAATCATTTTGTTTCATTCTTTAGAAGAGACCTTGATGTAGTAGGGTATTCTAGAGTTGTTTCCACCCAATATCAATCTTCATGTTGTTTCCCTTGCTTTGATTAAGGAGAATTCATTTCTTTTGTTGCAGTGGATCTGATATTTGAAAAAAAAGAAGAAGGAATTGCTCGATGCTTGAAGTATTGCTTTTATTTCTACCTTCTTTCTCTGTCCTGGTGGTGGATCCTTCTATCCCAACCAACATGATGGAAATAAACTAGCTCTAGGGAATTTTATCACTTCCGGGAATCCGAGTTGACTATATATTAATTTCGGCTAACTTAAAAAGTTTTATATGTGCAACCTAATGTTAGACATAGAAAATACAATTTCTTATTTCTTAAAATATAAAAAAATGTATTTTTTAACACTCGACTGTTCGAAAAGTTTCAGGCGTTGTTTGGGATTCACGTCCTTCAAAGATGTTAATTAATCACACAATAAATATTGCTTGTGCCAATGCAATCGAGCCATCGTCCACTATGGAAATTGCATTAACAATGCAATGTCATATAATAGATGTATGACATGTACCTAATTTCAAGTTCATTATCACACAAGACACCCAACCTCTAAAGATTTCTGGACTCACAACAACATTGTAATTGTCGTGACAAAGAAACACTAAAGTCGATGCTCTTTGCAGGTCTGACAATCCCGTAGTCTAAATTCTTTGAAAGCGATAGCCCTTCTTTTTCACTGCATTACTGCACTGCAGTCAATGACACTATTCCCATTGCCACCGCTAGTGTCAATGTTCGAAGCCGAAGCTAAAGCTATCTAGAGCATGGAGTCATCGCCATTGTGGATGCCCGAAGTTGAAACTACCTGGAGCATGGGGTCACAACTTGTTGCACTTGACATTAGTATCAGTAGTGATCGGAAGTTGATTGTATGTCGATTCTGTTACTACATCCAGAGGTCACTCAACAATCTTTGACATTTAAGTTGGTTGTCTATCAAGTCTGTTACAACTTTGTCATAAAAGGTTCTGTAATTTTAGAATGTTTATTCAAACACGCATACAGTTTCTCACCTTCGCAAGGATCCAAATTTATAATTTCCTTCTGAGTATATTCGGGCATGGAGTAATATTTGGCATCACTTCTGAATATTCCAGACCATTTTGTGACCCACGATATCTCCCACCCCTATGATGAAAGATATATTCTGATGTGATCTGCAACATTTGATACACTTGCCAGATCTATGTTGCTGGAAGAATCTATATACTTCAACAGAGGAGCATTTTGTAGGTGACTTGGACATCCCTTCCAATTTACAAAAATAAAAAAAAAGAAATTCAACATACAAATCTCTAGGTAGGCCTTTCAACCAAACAGATGATCGAATACAGGGAGAATAGCAGTCACAACATACTTGAATTTTTTTTATCTCAACTTTTGTTGGCTAACAAGATTGTTTCCCTCCAAATATGATGTCAGATAAAACCACTCCCTCGTCTTTGAATCGGTCCTGAATCGCATCTCTAAGTTGTCTCATATGTCGATGACCAAGAATATTACAAGGAAGGCACCTTAAACCCCAAGTTTTCGATGATAGAGGGAAATTAACACTTAGAAAAGTATGGAATGTTGAATAAACAACTAATGTAGGCATGACATATCTAGAAGAGACAAGCTATTCAAGAATTTGGGATAGATCTAGCTGGCAGCACCAATGAAGTCCAAGACCCAAAATTGATATCCAACTCGTTGTTTTTTACCAAGCAAGCATTTGATGATCAAGTTGAAATCTATAAAACATTGTCTATAGGCTTGAATATTGTACATATTTGCTTCTTCGTTTTTTTCCGTGGCAACCCCAATCGCATTCTTTATGAAAAATGCATTTAAATTTCAGAGAATATCTGCTGAACTATTTCAAGACAACTATTTTGGGAAATAATCTCAGTTATATTTTGTAACCCAGTTTATCTGAATATATAATATTTGAGGTTTTTGTATGTTTTTTTTCCAATGTGTGATATTGTTTTTTATTTTATTTTGTACATTTTTTTTGTGGTTAAACATGCATGACAAGCTTTTCTTTCTGTTGCCCAACACTTCGATTTAAATAAAAGATACTCTACTCGCTCGTTACATTTTACAAGGAAGAATAATTTGTGATAGGCCATACTTATCTGGTGCCCACCCTATACTTAAGAAATAAATGGGAGGACTCGTTCTTCTTTCATTCTTCGGGGGTCCCGTAAATATAATGAATTAATGAATCTATTTCAACAAGGCAACTCAGGTGTTGATGTCATGTTCCTGTTTGTAACATCCCACTCTTGCACGCACTGAGCAAACTTATTCTTTGAGGACGCTTTCTTGTAAGTGATATGGATTATTATACTATTGGCCGTTTAATTATGATTATGAGGCCTTATGGATATGATGATATGTTATTTTGTTGTATTGACATAGACAGGTTCTATTGACCGGGTTCTCCTGAGTGTGTAGGACTTTGGACCTTGAGGATGCAGAGGCATCGATAAAACCCCTTGGACTCTGGATCAAGTCAAGGAGTGGACTGTTGGGTTGAATATTGTTGATGTGACATATGTACATATGATTAGATGTTATGATGATTGATTATTATTGATGACATGATTTGTTGATGGATGCAGGCTGACGATAGCTTGCCGACCAGACTCACATTTGGAGTAGAGGGTTCACGCACGAAAACTAGATACTTTGAGGGAGAGGTGTGGGAGAAGCCCTGCCACAACCTACTAACACTCCTGTTGTGGCTCGAACTGTAGGTTAATGATTATCTAGTTCAATAAGACCCATGATGTCATGAGGGAAGACTACGACATTCGTTCACGATGATTCTAAGGGGCATGCAATAAGGCAGGGGCCTTATTCCTTAGAGGCCCTTAGTCTCCCACAAGATCACCTGGCAGAGTATTGACTCTAGGGGTTTTTGACATCTACCAAAGTCAGTCAAGAGGTGAGTGGCACCCTTGGAGCACATAGTTCATCTTGAAGGGCGCATCGTGCAAGGGAAACAGAAAGAGGCGAGTGGCACCCTCGGAGCATGTAGTGCATCCTGAAGGGAACGTCATGCAAGAAAAACAAAAATAGGTGAGTGGCACCCTTGGAGCACCTAGTGCGTCCTAAAGGGCACATTGCGATTTTAACTAGTAAGTGAATAAACCTAGTCGGCCCTAAAATGAATGATGTGATAAGTAAGATTAAAAAACAATTTTTCCCTAATGAAAATGTTGCCCAACCTAGTGAAATTAAACCTAGGTCTAACTAGAACATGTAGTCAAAAAGAAAATAGTAATAAATAAACATGTAACAAGAAGGGGGTAAGAAATTCAAATTATTTATTAAAGTCAAAATTATAATGGAGGATTAAAATTTGAAAAATGGAAATGACTGTTCTTATCTACTTTTACTAATTTAATTTTAGTTAAAGAAAGAAAAGAGGGTAAATGGTTGTTTTATCTACACTTGCTAAATTAATTTTTAGTTAAAGAAGAAAAAGGGTAAATGGTTGTTTTATCTACACTTGCTAAATTGATTTTTAGTTAAAAAGGAAAAGAGGGAAAATTATAAGATATAGGAAACTTAAAGAAAAGGGGAAACATAAAGAAAACTTTGAATGTCTAACTTAGTAAGGAATCTTGCCTTGGGAGCTTGCTATTTATGAAGTGAACTAGGAATTAAGTAAGGCGTAAGTCATTTAAGAAGTGTAAGGGAATTTTGGGACATTGCGGAGCATTTTTAGGAATGCTTTAGGTGGATGAGGGAAATAGGAATAATTAATTAATTAATAAAATTAATTTTCTGGTGCGACTAGGGGATCAGGCGACATGTGTATGAGGGAGGTTTTTCCTAATTAATTAAATGAAAAAGGAATTTAATGAGAATTTGGGAAACTAATTACTTGAAAACTCTATAAAAAGGAGGGAGGAGGATGATTATGGATCTGATATTTTTGCGTAACGTTACGCTGTTGAATTTTTCCTTGACTGAACTTTCTCTTGTGGGAGTTGGGATACCCAGCTCGGGTAACAAGTGGTAGATCGACCTTGCGAGGTGAGATGGGTGCTAGCAGTTCTCTGACATTGTGTGTGTGGCCCCTTTGCAGCTCGGGAGGCTCAGGGGGAAGAAGAGTACCCCTAGCGTTGGCTGGGAGGTACTGGTGAGGTCACATCAGTTGGTAAGTGGGAGCTGGACAGAGCACATGCGTGAAAACAACTTCGGAGCATTCACGTTTGGATAAGGTACGCTTGTTAAAGTTGTTACTTGCAATAGAATGTAATTTACACATGCTATTTTATGTTCACGGTTGAAGATTTCATGGCCATGATCTTCCTTTAACCTGCTTTCCTACGGTATTTGTAACCCCTTTGCTCGCGGTATTCTTAATTGATTTATCGTGGCGAACCCAACCTCTTATTGCAATGACTTCTCTTTGTTTGTTTTATCGATTATTACGAAGAAATTTGTGTTTTTATCTCCTGTCCCTTATCCCTTTAGTCATTAGTCCATTCTCAAGCAGTTGGCTAGGAACCAAATTGACAGTCGTCACTTTGGTGTTTAAATACCTATAGATTCAAATGCTCTTCTTTCCTATGCATGGATGATGAGTGAAGGATAAATTTTTTGCCCAGTTATCAACCCTTAATTACCTCTGCATTTTTCTCTTTGATTAATCCCTGATCTTTGCGCCTTCTTGTGAATGAGTATCCTTCCGTTTTTTGTTGATTCATTGCCGAATGATTAGGTTTTGCACCTTCTTGTGATAGATTAGTCTCCACATTTTGTTGATCATCTCTGAGTGTTCTTGTGGTGATTAATCTCTGCATTTAATTTATATCTGCATCAATTTACCTTTGTGTTCCTTTTATCCCTGAACTTAAACAAACCCAGAAATTAATTATGTGATTTCAATCCATCTCTGCAAGTAAGCAAACTTGTCACTGCATTTTTATCTAATGTAAGATAGACAACAAATGTCTGATTGTGTGGGACTGCATTATAATTGATGTTGTGTATCTTGTATATATTTTTGACAGCGAATTATTTCTTGTTTATACCATTGTTGTTTACCACGTGATTTTGTTTACACCATTTTTATTTACCATGCGATTTTATTCTAGACAGACGATTATTAGTGGGTAGCGTTTTCACTTTGTGGACAATAAACGTTGACAACAATTTATATAATTTATAGACAACATTATCACTGAATTTATAGATAGTAATCATTGTTAATAAGCGTTTTCAGAGTGGACTGGCTACAAAAATATAATAACATAATGGATTACTATTTAATATCCTGGATAGTGTAATCATGGATAGCTTTTAAAATATTGTTGACAACAAATGTTGTTACACAACGATTTATTTACCATTGCTATTGATTTCATTAAATAGCATTTAATTGAGTAGCAATGATGAGCGAATACTAAGATTTGAGCGATTACTGTGATTTTATAGAGTTTAATTTCTGCCTTGAAATGTAATTCAATGGAGATATTTTTACACAACGATTTCGTAATGTTTACACAACGATATATTTACTAGTGAGTTTCATTATTGATAAAACCTGCATTTTTTTTTGTTATCAGACAACGAAATATATCGCTTATTCCTGGTCAATTCCTTATAATTATTAAATCCCTTTTTATGGATAGAGAACTTATTATTTATTTGACAATGATTTCTATCAATGCTATTCTATTATCCATGAGATTTGTCGACAACTATTATCAATGCTATTTCTATTATCATATATTTGGACAATGATTTGTATGGACATTTGGACAACGATTTGTACGGACCTATATATTTATTTATACATATATTTATTTGGAGGTATATTTATTGGGACAGATAATTATATATATTGGACAACGATTTTGTATGTATGTATTTGGACAAACAATTTTATATGTATCATTGACAACAATTGCCACTAGATACAATATTAATTATTAATACACATCGAAATGGTGTTGTCAACGTTTTTATATTGGTAGCGTTTCATTTTGAGAATTTTTATACCGATAGCATTTCATTGACAACGTTTTTCTATTGGTATCATTTAAGTGACAACATTTTAGTTATGGTTTTATTGTTGTTTAGTTATGAATTTGTTTCTGTTTAAAAGATCTTCATTATGTAGCAATTTTATTATATTGTTTCATAGATTTTATTTGTTTTATAGATTATCGATTGTATTTGTTTCATAGATAGCGATCTTATTATTTTATTATCTTTGGTTCCATAGATAACGATTTTATTATTTTTGTTTCAGTTTAAAAGATAGCAAATTCCTCCTTAGGAAATTACTCATCCGATATTGGAATTGGAAAATAGTTACAATGAACTAATTGTGTTGATAATAATTAGTTTAATGTGTATAGATTGATGTATGTTTGCAATAGAATTTGTTGCGCAAGGAATTTAATGTGTTGTATGAATGTTATAGTTGTCAGATTCCCTTGTGTCTTGTTGACTTGTCGATTGGGTGCTTGGGTTAGTTGTCTTGTGTTTTGACAGTTAATTTGGTCTCCTAGCATGTTGAATTTTTCTTGGTTTATTGGTCTAGATGTGTTATGTTGCGCCAGGGTTACCATCACGCCTATCGCCTTGAGATGGCATGATTATGATATGGGGATCATTGCGCGCCCTGATGGATAGAGGCGAATGATAACTTGTCCGGAGTCTGTGCAAGGTGGGTGTTTGTTCGTTGTAATGGTTGTTGGTACTTGGTTTTGTAATGCCTTAAGGCGTTGGGTTTTGCATGATGCCGAGGTTTCTAGTTCTTGGTTGTCGAAGACAATGTGTCAGGTTGTTGATGTTGTCCTTTAGCTTGTAGGCATTGTCTTGCTTGTGTCGGGTGGGTAGTCGTTTCTATCTATCTATTGATTATCACATGTTTCGTATAAATGCATGATGTGCTAGTGTGTTGAGTCATTGTTGTTTGTTGCCTGATATCCGTGCGTTGTGTTCGTCTTCAAGTGGTGTTGTTTAATTGTTGTCATTGCTACCTTCCTGCTAAAAAAAACAAAATATTTTCACTTGCTTGTGTCGCTTGTAGTCGTAACGATGGGGGCTATTAAACTGTTCAATATTCTGCATATATTACAGCTTCTTCTATTTGATAATATCTGTGGATATAATTTTTTTTACGTCATATATATATATATTATTTTATTTTATTTTCTTTCTTTCTATTGCTTATGGGTTTCAACGAAATTTGAGAACCGAAAAACACCCTGCAAATTGGAAGATGATTTACATTTGGACCAGAAATAATCTATTAATATATATTAACATGAATACTATTGGAATAAATATAAAAAATTCTCTTTAAATTTTCCTTGTTTTCTTCCCCTCTATTATCCCTTTGTGGTTCTATATTTAGTCACATTTCTATGATCACAGCTCCTTGATTTCGCGGATTGGCAGATGCTCATCTTTATCTATATCTTCACACCATGATCCCGACCGACCATGGTTCCTTTCAATACTTAGCCAATTATCTGACCATCAGGTCCTGAGTTTGTGATATCGAACACTTATGCCCCCTGTTCCGTCATATACATCTTGCACCCAAAAACTTCTGTGATTTAAAATTTATGCTTTTACTAGTGAGAAATCACCAAGGGTTCGAAAATATTGGCATTAATAAATGAACAATAGATGTTTTTCTATGAGATACTTAGCCCTTTTTCCATTTTCTTATTCTTGTCTATTATCCCTTTCTAGTTATATACTTAGTCGCCTTTCTATGATCCCAGGTTCTCGGGTTGGTGGGCTAACATATATTCATCTCCATATATATCCTCACATGACGAGTCCGACTGACCACCATTCATTTCCATACTTAGCCAATTTTATGGCCGTGGTTGCCAGGGTTGGCACTTTCAAACTCTCCTACTGCTTATTCTGTGATATACATCTTGCACTCAAAATTTCGTGATCTACAATTCCATTGCAGACTCCTTGAACTCGCAAGCTTCACTCTACCAGGGTTCACAAAAGTTTCAAAGCATTTTTCACTGCCTTCCATCCCCACTACCTCCACGCCCTTCCCAATGCACATTAATTATGGTTTTACTAGTGACAACTGAACACACTGGTACGGAACAATTGGAATTAAAAAGCAAAAAACCTTGAATACATCTCCCATTAACATTCATTAAACCACCATTTACAGTAGTCAGACCGACTGCCATTCCTTTCTAAACTTAGCCAAATTTTTCCACCTGTTCCGTGATATACATCTTGCACCCAAAAAAATTTGTGATCTACAATTCCACCCCGGGCTCCTCCAACTCGCAAGATTCACTTTACCCGGCTTCATAAAAGGTTTCAAACCATTTATGTCTCCCTTCCATCCACGCCACAATCGTGCCCTTCCCAATGCACATTAATTATTCTGACCTCTATATTAACTTTCATTGTTCCATGACCTACAAACAACACCCAAAACTCCATGATATACAAATTGACTGCCAGACTCCCACATCGTCCCCTCTTCTATGTTGCACATTATGCATTCAAATGTTTTGAGTGATACAATTTGACCGTCGGGGCCTCACATCTTTTGGGGAAACCTTGTAACCCTATTTTGGATCCTCGGGTTGGTGGGTTCATGAAATCTCCAATTCCTAGTCACCATTTCCTGTGCCGACCATCTTCATACTTCTTTCCAAATATGAAACAACAAAGGTTTAATGCTAAGACTTCATCATGAAACAACCGTAAATATCGTCATTAATAAGAAAAATCCCAGAGGATATAGTCACACTGACAATCCCTACACAACTTGTCCAGAAACATGCAGAGAAGATCTTGCCAGGCAATGGGAAAGCTATTACAAATTTCAATATATTAATGAAAACAAGTTTGGGCCACCATTTCCCTATTCCATACTTAGACAGTTTTTCAATTGCGGGTTCCCGGATTGATGGGCTCAAAATTGTGTTTCGAATCTTTTGTGACTTGAAAACAGTGCCTAGAGTTCTGTGATATACAATTTGTCCCCTGGAATGCCCTGTCATGAGCCTAGTCGTTCGTTGTTCCTTTCAATACTTAGCCGCAAGTTGGTTGTATGTTCATGACATGGTACATTTCCATGGTTTCACATGATGCAACCATTGTGTATCGAGTCTGACCTACTGTTTCCTTGTTCCATACTTAAACACTTTTTTCAATTACAGGTTCCCAGACTGGCGGGCTCAGGATTGTGTTTCCAATGTTCCACGACTAGAAAACAGTACTTGGAGTTCTGTGATATACAATTTGTCCGTAGGAATGCACCATCATTCCCTATTCCATGTTATGCGTTCTACGGTCAACACTTCCAAGAGATACAATCTAACCCTCGGGCCCTCACCTTTGCTGGTTGTATCTTGTAGCCCTATTTCGAAGCCCGAAAAACCGCTTTCGATAATTAGCCATTCCTTAATTGTTGTTCCCTGTCCCTACCACCTTTGTACTTATTTCTGGATATGCAATTGGAAATATTTAGTGCTAACACTTCATCATGCAGAAATCTTGAACATGTCATTAATGAATGAAAGGCTCGAGTAGATCTCACACACTTCTGCCATATACAAATTGACCACCGGACTCCCACATCATCCACTTTTTCATGGTGCACATTTTTCACTCAAAAGTTTCGAGACATACAATTTTACCCTCGAGAAGTCATGTCTCCTGGAGAACCATTGTCACCCTTGTTTGAATCCCATCTAACCACTTTCCATACTTGCCCATTTCATGGAATCTCTTTCGCGGATCCTCGGGTTGGTGGGTTCATGAAATCTCCAATTCTTAGTCACTGTTTACTATTCTTTCCACCTTTGCACTTATTACAAAGTATGCAACGACCAAGGTTTAATGATAACAACTCATCATGAAACAACCGTACATACCATGATTAAAAGGAAAAAGGTTCGACGAAACAGTCACATTGACTATCGCCACGAAACTTGCCCAAATACATGTAGAAAAGATCTTGCTAGGTAATGGGATATCTATTACAAATTTCAATATATTAGCGAACATGATTCCAGCCAGCCGTTTCCCTATTCCACACTTAAGCCACTTTTTCGATTGCAGGTACTCGGACAGGTGGGCTCACAATTGTGCTTCCATTTTTACATGGCCTGCAAACAGTACCCGGAGTTCCACAATATAAAAATTTACCTCTGGACTATCCCATCATGCCCTTTTCCATGTTATGCGTTTTGCACTCAAAAAGTTTCGAGACATACAATTTGACCCTCGGGCCCTCACCTATAATGGTTGTACCTTGTAACCCCATTTTGAATCCCGCCTGACTTCTTTCGATAATTAGACACTCCTTAATTTCTCTTTCCCATCCCCATGACCTTCGTACTTATTTCTTAATATACAATTAGTAACCTTTCATGCTAACAACTCATCATGCAAGAACTGTCAACATTGTCATTAATGAGAGAAATGCTCGATGAGATCTCCCATTGATACACATTAAACCAAGATCCGCAAAGAATTATATTATCCCTTATGATTGTTCATCTCACACACGGGTCGTCGCGTTGGCCCGTTCACGAAATCTCCAATCCTTAATTTCTTTTTGTCTTACCCGCCATCTTCTCACTTCTAGGTATGCAATTACTAGTCTTTAATGCTAACATCACATCATCCAATAGCTATCGAGATTATCATTAATGAGCAAAAGGCTTGAGGAGATCTCTCATTCACACACATTGGACCAAGATTTGTGCAGGGTTATATTATCCCTTCCAACTCTTCATTTCAAACATTGTCTGGAGCAAACGAATGTTCTTGTAAACTTATGGTAGCAACTTGACAATAGTTGTTTGGAGATACAGTTAATATCTTCAGATGTGAGGACCAGAACTTCCAGTGGTCCAGGGCATACTCTTACTATTCATCCCATTTCGCCTAGAAGGAAGTGATTTGGACCTCTACAATTTCTCCTGCAGGCTGCATCCTTGAAATTTTTTACTATAAGGAGGTGGTCTCTTGGTGCACCGAAAAATATATTTCAAGCCAAATAATTATTCCATTGCGGGACCATTCTCTTGTTTCTTTGTTACCTCATGTATTCCCCAAGATGTTAAGATTGTTGGAGCCAATATTGACCTTTAGAGGAAAAGACTGCAAGCAGTTACTAGAAAAACGTGATAATGGGTTGGACTTCTTACCAGATTTCCCCGAAGAACCAACAATATTTCCTGAAGATATCACAAAGTCGGAGGTCAATTCCTTTAGAAATCCATTCTGGGAAATTGCTTGGTTGTTTACAAGAATAATGAGACAGGAATCCACGACAAGCATTTCCCGTATAGTTCTTTATATTTTGTACTTCACAGTTAAGGATAAATTCATTTTTGATTGGGGGAAGCTAATTTCCATTGAAATATGTTCCCAACTATCATGATTCAAAGAAGATAATAAATTTTATTTGTCATCCTACTTGATTTTCGCAATAGTACATTGTAGTTTGTTTTCAAAACTATCTCTGTCTAAGAAAATAAACTATGAATTCAACCCAGTAACATTCTGGTACTAGGACTTGTGGAGGCACAAGGCCTCCCATTGTTTTTATGAGGTTTTTAATGACTTTGTCTCGGTTTTCAAAGATTTATTGTTAGGAAATGATGTTCCCTAGATGTTTGGCCAAGCAACCAAGTTTTTGGACAGGAAGGGGACACTTGAACGAAAGGAAAATTAAAGTGTAATAGTGATCTTTGGCTCCAAGGAAAATCATGCTTTCCTTCCATATCACATCACAGACAAGATGTTTGTTACATAAATAACAAGGCAATACAACTACTCGTTGAATTTTTTCTATGGCAAGAGAAAAAAATAGTTCATTTTTCTTCCTTGGAAATTCGAGGACTTCGTGTTCAGAAACGCCAACAAGATTGACAAATTCATAGGCCATCTCAAGAAATTGAACCTAAAATATGCTGAAAGGATAAGAGGGTTCGAACCTATTGGGATTTTTCAAGAACATTTAATATCAGTTGGCTTTAGCATCTCTTTTATCCATAGATGCCTGAATGAAGATAGAGACAACGATGACAACACTCTTGCTTTTGACAATGGAGACGTAGAGACATTGCAAAGTGCAATTGAATTTTATAGACAATAGGGAAAAGCCTTCGGTGAGAAGAGTGTCCAATCCCCGACCAACACTCCCAAGAGAACATCACAGAGCATCGCTTCAATGACCCACCCGAGTAAGAAAGAAAAACATAAATATTCAAATGGAGGAGGATATAAGAACCATCCTCGTGGAAAAAATGATAGTTCTCACAAGGTTCCCATGACGATGAAGAGAAAAAACATTGTAGGTCAGGCAGAAGAGCCCGAAACTGAAAGTGAGGACATGCATCTTGAAACTTCTGTGTATGCCATGTTCCACAAAGTTGATCCTCCCACGGACGCAATCCACCATAGTTACACAATGGAAATAACCGAGAATGACATTTTTGATGAAGATGAATCCTTCGTATTCCAGAGCATTGTTTTTTACAACCAATCTAAAAATTTAATTATTGAAAAGAGAGATGTAACAAATAAGAAAGGGAAATCTCGTTCAGAGATTAACCTTAGGAAAATGCAGTTGTCCCAAATCTCTTGATTTCACTATGCAGTTGCATATTCTCTTGATGATTCCATTAGAGGAATTGAAGCGGAGAATGCCATACTGAACGACCGAATCAAGGAATTGGAGGAGGCTTTGATTCCTACCCCAGTGTTTGCTAGTCCTTTAGAAAAAACCATGCCTGCAACCCCTGCAACCAAGTTAAAAGGATCCTCCAGCCTCCTCACATCCTGTATAGGCTATGTATAGAAGAATATCAAGAAAATAATGCAACCAATTACTGAAGTCTGGGAAACATCACAAAATATAGCTTCCTTTTGAACGAGGGAAAATGCTTTGCACAAACATTTGCAGACGAATTTAAAAAATGAAGAACGTTTATATCTACAGACGGTGATCCCTTTTTCCAACCATGTCATCAACAACTTGGATCTGAAAAGAAGACAAGAGAATCTCCCCTCCCCACACTAGATCAAACAATTAAAAGCATGCTGGAAAGAGAAAGTTAAGAACCTGCAACTCATTGTCGAATCATGTGAACAAGCCATATCAAAGAAAGAAGAATTATTCAAAAACCTGACCCAAATAGACTTAGACAGAAGTACCAACGAGGTTCAAGACCCAAACTTAATCCACAAATCCTTGTCCTTAACCAAACAAGCCTTCAATGAACAACTTGATATTTTAAAGGGGTTGTCTTTAGAAAAGTTTTACAACATCCGTGAATATGATGAATATGACATCGAGAACTAGCTAGTAGACTATTCATCACACAATGAAGAAATTGAATAGTTTCTGCATAGTATTTATATAGATCTAAGGAAATTAGAAAATGAGATTTTCGACATAGAAATCCAGGATGAAATCAACGTGGCCTCCATGAGAAGCGACATTGAAGAGTGGCTCCAAAGGAGAATGGACAAGCTCACTGACGAAGGGAAATAACCAGTTGGCACATTTCCAGTGGTTGTCCACAAGAGCAACAAAATGACATCAACTTCATAGTAAGTCTATACTGATCACATCTTACTTTCTTTATCAATCCAGTTATTCTATCTCTTTAAATAGAAATATCTAACCAAAGACTCATAACTTCCAATTTCTTGTTTTTAGGTCTTCCTCTCTACCGTTGCGCACTTATTCTTTCTATAGTCCTACTTCTTGTACTTATTTCTTTTATGGTCTGCGGGAGCCCCAATCCTAGTCTATATGAAACACATATTTAAATTTCCAGAAATATCGAACAAATTCCAGAAATATGTAACAGACATTATTATTTTTTGATAAATTTTAAAGAAAACTATTTCGGGAACAACTTCGACAGTGCCTGGGAACAATTTCGACAGTGCCTTGTGGGTTGCTTTTAGAATGCTAATTTTTTTTTCTTCAACTATGCTAGATGTCAGGAAATTGTGTTTATTATATTTGAATGTTTAATGTGTGTGATTGCTGGTCCTTTTTTCCAAGAACCTTTATTTCAAGTCATTGAGACAAAATTTTTCTAAGTCCCATATTTGAACTATACACGCCCGAGAAAAAAACTGCCTCGTAAGCATATTAACCACATATTAATATAATATTATGATTAACTAATTCAGGAGGTTCTTTGGGGGTCATCTACCAACCCAATGTCTTATGGCTAGTGTGTGACACACTGGCACGAGTCATCCTGTGCATGGATACCACCTGTACTTCAAGCTACTTCCCACGTGTTTCTATTGTTTTGGACTTCTATTTCTCCCTCGGTCCCTCGGTCCCACCATAACAGTACATTTATTCTCATTCCAACCTAGAAGAGATTACGCTACCATGCAACCCTTGTTTAAGATATGAGACTTGTAATTATACATTAGTTGAATATATATCATTCAAATTGATATTAAAATAAATCTTTTCAATTTAATCTTTATGATGAAAAAACAGTTTGTTGATAAACTGTTTTTTTCTTGTTTTCTTATTTGTTTGTTAAAGTCAATCATGGAAGTCAAATTTGACAAACTCAAGATTTAAACATTTGTCAAACTTAAGATTTAAACATTTTTTTTTGATCAATTTTTTTCAAACTTAAGATTTAAATTTTTTTTTTCTAGTTTTAATTCAATGCTCATTTCTCAAACTCATTATTTAAACATTTAAAATTTTAAACATTTTTTTCTAGTTTTAAATTTTTCAAACTTAATATTTATTTATTTTTTCTAGTTTTAAAGTCTACGGAGGTATACATACCCTACCCCTGTGGATTTGAACTTGTGACCTCTTAGGAGGAAACACATGTTATTAACCATTAGGCTCATTCATGCTGTAATTCTTTTATACTTAAGATAGGAGATTTGTAATTCTTTTATACTTATAAAAAAAAAAAAATTGAAATGCAACATTTAAAAAAATCTATTATAAATAAAAAATTTCAATGTCTGTTTTAAGTAAAAATATTATATTAATCTTATGTTTTTTTCCAAGAAAAAAAACAATATTTCTATTTTAGGAAAATTTGAAAGTACATTAAGTAAGTACCGAGCTTATTAGTCCATATAAAAGCATGGAATATAGGGAATATAGAAATAGATTTCATCAAATTGAGTTGAGTGAAATTTTTTGTAAAGTTTATTAAAGTTTTAGAATTTTTAATTATTAAAATGAATTTTTTTAAAAGAAAAATATATATTTAGAATTGTGATATTATTGATTAACTAAAAAGGATTATGAGACTAATAAGTCCTCTATATAAAAATTTAAAAAATCATGCCATGTGTAACTTTGTAACTTTGCATTAATAGTTCATTGACTAAGTACGTTTCCAAATCATGCCATGTATAACTTTGTAACTTTGCATTAATAGTTCATTGACTAAGTATTGTTTCTATTCTCCAGGTCATTAAATTAGATATTGATAACACATATTGCATTAATAGCTACATCACCACTTCTTTCATTGACTTGAATGAAATGAAGACGACATGCCGTGAGTAGAGGCACTTGAATCTATTTTGTAACCTTGGAAAAACATTCCATACGTACATTGCACCATACTAAGCTCCATTGTAGGCGAACTTCATTTAACAACCATGACTTAATGTTTATATATTAGCTACATCACCACTTCTTTCATTGACATGAATGAAATGAAGACGACATGCAGTGAGTAGAGGCACCTGAATCTATTTTGTAATCTTGGAAAAACATTCCATACGTACATTGCACCATACTAAGCTCCATTGTAGGCGAACTTCATTTAACAACCATGACTTAATGTTTAACA
>ML800637.1:101192-114570 GCA_009831015.1 Picea engelmannii
AGGAAAAGATCAAGGAGGTTTCCACTGTTAAGAGCCTTCAAGTACAAGTGCATTTGTGAGATCAGGGTGAAATTATTTGCGGACAGGGAAGATCTTCAGTACATGCCTCAGAGAGAAAAATGATCAAGAAAGATTGGTGAGTTCCTTATGAAATATGAAACACTATTATAGCAAGTTATTTTTGAAATTTGAAAGTCTATAATAGCAGTAGTGTATGTTTTATTTCTTGCATCAAATTAAGACCTTGAGCATAAAAATGAAATCCTATGTTACTTATTTTTAATATATTTTGTTTCTAATGTTAAATAGTTCAAATGTACCACTCATTTTTCTTCCTCTAACAATACCAAATATTTGGCCAAGATATCTTCTAAATGAAAGAAACAACAGAGTAGCTATCTATTTGAATGGTGGATGAAGGGGAAATTAAGTAGAATAGTACTCTCTATTTTAGGATTAATAAAATAGTTTAAACATCTATATTTGGTATAGTGCTCTAATTTTATCATTTTCAAGAGAACACTTGAAAATATTACAATGTTTGGGCACAAAATGTTTGTAGATGACAGTAGGGTAGTACAATATTGCAATGTTACTATGACAATGCCTTAAGAAAAAAGAAATAACCAACATTTTTTTCTCATTCAAGATGGATGCAAAAAAACATCAAATCCCATAATATTCGTCTGTTAATGCGTTTTAATGGGAGATGTCCTCGATCTTTCCGCTTATTAATGCCAATATTTTTGAACATGTCTGGTGAGTTGTCACTATTAAAAGCATAATTAATGTGCATTGGGAAGGGTGGAAGGTGGCAGGGATGGAGGGGAGCGAAAAATGATTTTAAAATTTTGTGAACCCGGGACTCCATGAACCCGCGAAACTTTGAAGACTCAACTAATTATGGAAATTCGGGTCATTCGAACGAAGTCATCGTAGGTAGATTCAGGCTTGCGAGTTCGAGGAGTCCAGGGTCGAATTGTAGATCACCAAAGTTTTGGGTGCAATATGTATACCCCAAACACGGGGCACTAGAGTTCGATAGTGCCTATCTGCGAACCCGCGTTCATAAAATTGGCTAAGTATGAAAATGAACGGCGGTCAGTCAGACTCATGATGTGAAGATATAGATGGAGATGAGGATTTGTCAATTCGCCACCCTAGGAACCTGTGAGCACAGAAACGTGACTAAGTATAGAACTAGAAACGCACAATAGAGAGGAAGAACAAAAGGGAAAAATGGGTAAGTTTAGAAGAGGAAAAAGAAAGGGAGATAAGAACTTTATCCCTCACACAACAACACTTAGTCTCATAACTATGAATCCATAGAAACACATTAACTATTGGAAAAAATTCTCAGCTATGAAATATAGTTGTAGCTCGACAAACTCTAGTTCAAGCCAAAAGAGATGTTGTTTATATCTACTACACAATTTTGCATATTATTTTATCTTAATAGTATTTTTTTGGTGCCCAACTATAAAACCATGTTCCAATTTGCATTTTTCAAGTGGAGATGTGTTTGTGAAGAAACCAGTGAAAAAGTACGAAGAGGCTTAACTGCAGCTACAGGACCTCAACCTTGCAAAGTTGAATCAAACAACAATAAGCAGCAGCTAGTGAACCAACGAGCAAGCATCAACTAGTCAACCAGGAATGGCGGTGGAGAACAATATTGTCCAAATTTACTACAGACAAGATTATATAAAAAAATCGGAGGAATATATTGTAACGCGCCTGTTAAGAAAACATTTCAGGCTATGGGGCCTAGCAGGTAAACATGTAAGACTGTGAGGACCGTGAAAAGGCCTCCCACTGTGTAAACATTTAAGGAAGTTGTAGTTTGCACAGTTGGCATTCTGCATCTGCATTTGGAACACCTCCATAACACCCAGTGACATATAAAAACAAGAATCAAATTTTCTCTTCGCATATGAACATGTTCTAGAAGAGTATTTTGATTTAAGGCATCTCCACCATTTAAATTGTTCACTTGCAAACTAGAAATAGAAAAAAACAAAGAACGAATACGAACGTAAACCTTGTAACAAGCATGTTAAGAAATGTAGGAATGCAACTGCAGCACCGAGACCCATCAGTGAATGGAGAAGGACAGAATTGCAACCTCTGGCCTGCAAACTACAAAAACAGGTCCAATAGTAGATGCAAGACCCTAACCTTGCAAAGTTGAAGAAAACAAGAGAAAGCAACAAACAACAAACCAGTGATCAAGCACCAAGAGGCCCAACAATAGTTGTGGGACCTCAAATCTGCAAAGTTGAATCAAACAACAATAAGCAACAGCCAGCGAACCAAACAGCAAGCACCAACCTGCCAACCAGGAATGTCGGTGAAGAACAATATTGGCCAAATTCACTGCACACAAGATTGTATCAAAAATTCGGAGGAAAATGTATTGTAACACATCTATTAAGAAAATGTTTTGGGCTATGAGGCCTGTTAGGTAAACATTTAAGGATGTGAGGACTGTCCAAAGTCCTCCCACTGTGTAAATAATTAAGAAAGTTGCAGTTTCCACGGTTGGTATTTTTCAATACTGGGAGCAATCAAAATCCTCTTGCAACCCATCTTTGTATGTGATTACTACGACCAGAGAAGCAGGATTGTGATGCTTTCTTCGTCTCATTCCTGATCGCCAATGTTCGACACAGAACCCACCTCCATTACAACCACAGTGACGTATAAGGAAAGGAAATAATATTTTCTCCTCACATACAAAGATGTTCTACAAGAGGATTTTGACACATGCATCCCCAATATTGAAATTTCTCACCTGCAAATTGCAAATAGAAAACAAAAAACAATGAATAGGAAGATGAACATGGCACTAAAACCCACCTGTCAATGGGGAATGATAGAAGGCCAATTCCAATCGTGGTTGTAGAATCCCAATCATGCAAACTGCTACAAGACCAACAGGCAAAGAAGAACAACAAAAACAGGCAAACAAGAAATCAGTGAACAAGCAAGGAGAAAGCATCAACCAGTGAACCAGTAATGTCGTTGAAAAATAATATTTCCCATATTCACTGCAGAGAACATTGCATAAAAAAATTCAGACGAAAATGTATTGTAACGGGCCTGTTAAGTAAACATTTAAGGCAGGCTTTGGAGCAATTGCAATCTAGGGTTAGGCAGGCGCGGCCATAGAAGAGGACAACATGAGCACCAAAGGGGGGGGTAATGGAACTCCCTCACATAGGCAGGTAGTGGTGGATAGGGGGAAAGGGCCAAGAGGTGTAGGTTTCAAGGCACCAATGACAATCACCTCGGGATCAGACCTGGAAAAGAGTCAGGAAAGGAACCAGGGAAAAAGTGATTGCATGGGGGAAGAAGCCGTAGAAACTCATAATGTTGTGCAAGAAACAACGAGAACCAATGGGGAAGAGGGGAGTAACCCATGTAAACCTAAAACAATAATGATACCCAAGGTAATCCTGGAGGACCTGCAAACACAACTCTACAGGGACCATATGAAGATGCATGCGCTAATCTACAATTTTATGGGTTTGTGGCCCATAGAAAGAATGTTGCACAATTGGCTTAAATATCATTGGAAGCCAAGCGAAGAAGTAGACCTCCACCTGGGCTCGAAAGGTTTTTTCATAGCAGTATTCATGAACCTAGAAGACAGGGATAGGTTCTTTGAGGGGGGGGCATACTTCCATGCCTCGGCAGGACTGTACATGCGACCCTAGAAGGAAAACTTCTCCCTAGAAAAAGAGACTTTCAAAAATGTACCTTTCTGGATGAGATTTTACTCCCTGTCGTTAGATTACTGGCTACCCTCTACCTTTGAAGCTATAGGGAACAAACTGGGAAAAAATGTGAAGACTTCAAAATCCACCCTAAAAGGGAGATATACATCCTACGTAAGAATCTGCATAGAGATGGATGTGTCAGGAGCACACCTAGAAGCCATAAGTATGGAATTTAGGGATGGGGAATTTATACAAAACATAGACTACGAGAAAATTCCCTTCAGATGCAGAAGATGCCACGAACATGGACACCTAATCAGAGAATGTCCTCTCAATAAAAAAACAAGAAGCGGAAATCACCAAACCACAACAGGATGAGGATGGGTTTATAAAGTCGAACCATAGAAACAAAGCTAACAAGAAACCAAGTAAAACCCCAATAGGGAGCAACCCAGAGGCCAAGAATAGAACATAAGGATGGGACAAAACCAACAAAGGGGCAAAAGGAGGAAAGGAATTGAAAAAAGTTCAAGAAGTCAAAGAACAAGCAACAAATGAGCCCACAGATAGCCCAAGTAATAAGAAGGAACAGGGAAATAGCACAAATCCTATGGACAGAGGAACCAGAGATTCCAACACCCCCATGTAGGAAGAAGAAGGAGATGCGGACATGCCCCAAGCGAAGTAGGCACGGAGGACCCTGATCTCAAAGACCTTGTGGAAGGGGAAGGGATAGATCTCCTAAACATATTGGAACAATGGAAGAGGCATGGAGTAGACAATGTACCAACAAAGAAACTAGACTGCATCCAATACCTATTCCTCCTAAGGGAGGAAGCCAAATCCAGAGGGCTCAAGCGCACACATGGGGAGATAGGACACCTAAGAATCAAAACCGGTGAGGGACAACCACATCTCTCACCCAAGGCAAGAAATCAAATAGTGTAGCCCTACAGGAGCTCAGAGCATTGTTGATAAACTCAGGTAAGATCAAGAAGGTCTCCCCCAAATCCCCCCCACATGTTTAAATGAAGATTATAACATGGAATATAAGAGGCCTAAACAGCCCACGAAAGAAGAGAATCCTCAAAAGTAGACTTAGGAAGGAACAACCAGACCTCTATTTCATCCAAGAGACAAAATGCACTAGAGACAAAATGGAAACTATCAACAAAAAACAATGGAGCAAGTACAAGATGGTGGTGGTCGAAGGACAATAGATGGCATGAGGTATTATCACCTTGTAGAACCCACAAGTGATGAGCCTAATAGCAGCTGAAGCTACCACGCACACACTTTCGGTTAGCATGCAAATCAATGGAAATACAGAGGTGATTTTGTGCACCAATGTGTATGGACCCCAGATTCTAGAGGAAAAGAGAAGAATGATTCTAGACCTAGAAGACCTAAAAACCTGATCCAGCAACCTCCATTGGATCCTAGCAGGGGACTTCAACATTATCACGTCACTTGTGGAGAAAAAAGGAGGTACTCGAATATTGGATAGAGATGTGGAAGATTTATCAATGTTCATAGACATAGAGGAAATGGTGGGCATCAAAACTAACATTGGACAGTTCACCTGGAACAATAAACAGATGAATAAACATCATGTAGCGACAAGACTAGATAGATTCTTGGTGTCGGATCGATCATTCTACAAGGGTTAACCTTAGACTACAGCATCCTCCCCTGGGGAGGGTCATATCACTAGCCAATCCAACTAGAAGCAGACTTCCAAACCACACCGAAGAATAGACCTTTCAGATTTGAGAAATTTTGGATCAAACACCCCACTTTCAAGGAGAATATCAAACAGTGGTGGCGGGCGGAACAACCAGAGAAAGTTACAAGGATGTTCAAACTCTATAATAAACTAAAGCACATCAAATAAAATCTCAAGGAGTGGAACAAGTAAATATTTAGAAATATAAACCAAGAGAAAAAAAAATATGGAAGACAAAATGAGAAAACTCTAGGAAATATGAATAGTCGAGGGCTACACAGAGGATCGAAAAAAGGAAGAGATCCAAATGACCAAGAAATGGGAAGCTATATGCCAGTAGGAAGAAACTCTTTGGCGACAAAATTCCTGAATCAAATGGCTAAGGGAAGGTGAGTGGAACACCAAGTTTTTTCATAGAGAAACCATTGCCAAAAGAACCCACAATAAAATCCCGAAAATTAAGGATCAAGATGGGATCGAGAGAGAATCCCACAATGAGATTGAAAATACTCTAGTAAATCACTTCCATGGAATAGCCCAGGAACCCAACAAAGATAGAACGGAGGCTATCCAAAGGATAACTCAGCACATACCCCGTCTAGTCACCAAGGACCAAAATAACAACTTAAACAAACCCATTTCTATGGAGGAAATTGACCAAGTGATCTAGGAGATGCCCAATAGGAAAGACCTAGGCCCATATGGTTTCACAGTGGAATTTTTCAAAGCTTGTTGGGAAGTGGTCAAACATGACATTTATAGGGTAGTGGAGGACTCCCGGCGGACAACCTCCATTCTCAAAGTGCTAAATGCTACAATGATTACTCTAATCCCCAAAGAAAATCAAGCCAAGACCCTGACCGATACAGACCCATAGCTCTATGCAATGTGGTTTACAAGATAATCTCCAAAGTCATAGCCAATAGATTGAAACCCCTCCTACCCACACTGATTTCACAAGAACAGGTGGGCCTTGTGGAAGGAAGACAAATCATGGACAACATCATCCATGCCCACGAACTAATCCACACCCTGAAAATTTAGAGGAGAGGGGGAATGATAATACAATTGGACCTAGCAAAATCTTATGACAAAATTAGCTGGCACTACATGGTCAAGACTTTGGAAGCCTTTAGTTTCACCCAGCACTGGATCAGCTGGATTGTCAGCCTAGTGTCCACGACAAGTTACTCGCTCCTAATAAATGGAGCCCCAACTAAACATTTCTGGCCTACGAGAGGCATCCGACAAGGAGACCCACTTTCCCCTTACCTTTTCATTCTGATGATGGAAGGTCTTAGTCAAAGCATAAAAAGTGCAACAACAGTAGGAGAAATAACATGCATCAAACCCTTCGAAAACTACCCTACTTCCACACACCAATAGTTCATGGACGACACCTTACTCCATGGAACACCCACAGTCAAGGCAGAAAAATCCTATAAAAGAATCTTAGAAGAGTTTGGGGAAGCGTCGGGGGCCGAGATCAACCACTCCAAATTTGTGATTTACTTCTTCAATACCAACATAGCAATCCAAAAAAGCCTAGCCAATATTTTGGGTTTTGAATGAAAAACACTCCCAACCAAGTACTTGGGCATTCCCCTAACAGACAAAGCATACAAAATGTCAACATGGGAGGGAGTGATCAACAAGTTATAGGAGAGGGTGAAAAATTGGATGTACAGATCCCTCAATCTAGCAGGGAGACTCATACTAACCAATTCGGTTTTGCAAGAAATTCCAACCTAAATGATGTCCGTATTTCCATCCCCCAAAGGAATACTACAAAAAATAAAAACCATCCAAAGGGACATCCTATGGAGCGAAGCGAAAACAAAGAAAAAATGGGCCCTGGTGGCCTGGGAGAAGGTCTGCAAACCAAAAATCAAAGTTGGCTTGGTGCTACAAGACCCACAAGTAATCAACGACGCATACGGGGTGAAACTCTGGTGGCGATGGGTGAAAGAAACTTCTACATCATGGGTAAACCTATGGAAGTCCAAGTATGCCCCGGACATAAACAACCAAGACCGAATCCTCTTTAGGGGCACCAAGGAGGGATCAACCATCTGGAATCTACCTTAGCACAACAAAACCTCGATCTAGACACACAACTTTTGGGAAGTGAGGAATGGAAAAACAACCAGATTCTGGGAGGATGTTTGGTAACAGGAACCCAGAATGGAAAATCCAGACAGGGAGGAACTCCAACAGGACATGACCACACAAGGAAAAACTAGAGTCCACCATTGCTAGAAACAGGAAATAGATCGCAACACATGGAGAATCTAGGACAATCTCAGTTCACAAAATAGAGAACAGACTGCAACAAGCATGAAAGAGGTGGAGGAGGAACTGGGGAAAAGGAAAATTGCAGTCTCAGAAGAAGAGGATCGACTGAGATGGGGACAAAAAGATGGCGGGGAATTCAAATTGAAAGAAGTCCCACATTACATTGTAGACCAGGACCAAGAAGATCCGGCGCAACAATGGGATAAACTTTGGAACAACCCACAATGGCCAAAAATTAAAATTTTCAAATGGTTAGTACTTCACAATTGAATCCTAACTTGGGAAAACCTAAGGAAAAGGGGATTTATCGACCCATAATGATGCCACCTCTGTCAAGCTAAGGAAGAAACAACGAATAATCTCCTCTACGAATCTAACTATACAACAGATATTTGGGACTGGGCAGAAGGTATCTTTCGACAATCCAATAGGATCTAAGGTAACATCTGCGCAACCATCAATAACTGGAATGAGAATTACAGTGAAAATGAAGAGGTGAACCTCTGTTGGACTCTCATTCTGGGGATGATCATATGGGCAATATGGAAAGAAAGGAACCAACGCATCTTCAGGAACTAAAGCTGGTTGGAAGGGAAACTCAAGGAAACCATAATCTCCCTGATAAGAGAAACGGTGTAGAGCCACAATTTCCAGACGAGAAGAGTGCAACTCGCAGGTCAAGACTTATGAATCCTAGATGTTTTTCACTTGAAATACGGGCGCAACCAAACTCAAGTAAGGCAGCCACTGCAACTCCAAATAGGTGAATGCAATTGGATTCCCCCTCTAGCAGGGTCCCTCAAGTTGAATTTCGACAGGGCATCAAAAGGAAACCCATGAATGATAGGAATGGGAGTAATCAGGGATAGTGATGGAAACATAATCTAACTGTACGTTGGGAGTATGGGAAACTCAACCAACAAAGACGTGGAATTCACATCCCTGGAGACCAGTCTCGAGATCCTAAGCCGCGAAAGGATGAAAAACACCATCGTGGAAGGTGACTCCACGTTAGTTATCAACATAGTGAAGAGACTCCAAAATGGCACAAGAGTAGGAAAAATTCAGAGGCACTGGCACTTAGCACACTCCCTACAAAAAATCTAGGAGCATCTGCAGACGATGAATTCAATGGAGTTGCACTGGGTACGCAGGTCTGCAAATGGACTGGCAGACAGAATCGCTAATGAGGGGGTTAGCAAGGAAGTACCATAACTATACACTACCTGGAGTAACATCTCGAATAGTCAGTTCAGAACAGACTGTATCCAACTTGGAACAAAAGACCGTGATGACAGCCTAAGTACGGGCAGCCACACCAAGGAAGGAGATGCAAGGCTAACTAGTGGGCACGAAGGATCCAAGAAGAATCTAATTTCCCATCACTCAATCACAAGTTACAATGCAGAATTAGACCACATAATAGACGGGGGTACGACACCAAGGTCTGGTCAATAGGAGGAAGTACAAGGGTATTTCATGGGAAGGCAGAGAAGGTAATCAGCAGGTCGCCAATGACGAAGGGCAAAAGGTGTTACCATGGACAAGTATGGATACACCTCACCCAAGTACATGTACAGGGAGTAGCACAGTTGTTTGTACAATGTGTAGGGGCAAGGTATGGCATATGGGTTACGATTGGGTCATCATGAGCACACATACTGAGATAGGGAATAATGATCAGAAGGTACATCGCTATGGGTAAAACATGAATGCTAGGACGAGCCCGCAACTAGGGAAACCCCATAAGAGAAGAAGCACCAAGAACAGATACAGACAGGAAAAGAGAAACTGCAAGGACTACCACATAAATTGGGGATGTGTAGATAGGAATAGGAGGAGACTCCAAGGAAAAAACTACCACAAACCAACAGAGATGGTTCGTATGAAGAAAACTCACAGTAAGAGAATCCCCCAAGGGAAAGAACCTCCGACAAGCCCCTAGAGGATTACAAGGATGGAACAAGTGGCCAGAGAAGTCAAGGGAACCTTTCATATGCTGGTCGAACCAAAGGGAAAAGCTATCATCACCATGTGGGAGAAAGAAATCAACACTAAATGCAAGGGTAAAGCTTGGAAGGAACCGATTCATGAAGCCGACTGGATAAGGGACCCAGGAGCCACATAGTCTAGAGTAACCCTCTACCACAAAACGATGGAGGACGCATGGCAAACAAATATGTTAATAAGCAAGATGAACTCTGAAAAGATAGATGACAGTCAGAAGGATAAAAGGGACCAAAAAAAACTATTTACAGAGATCTTAAGTCGCATCAACAACCTGGAGGCCAGTACAAAACGACTAGTTGAGGAACAGAGGGACCAGAAGGAGAAGATGGAGTGAATGGCAGACCAATTCCACCTATACTTGCACTACGTCCATCACATGGACATCACGCCAGCGGACTAGAATGGAGCCCCAACCTGTATCAGAAAGACTCGCACAGTGGTCCAAAGGAATGAGAACAAGGATAGGAAGGATGAAGGCAAAAAACATCTCATCATCCTAGACTAGCGTTGGGTCGACAACTAGTCAAGTCATGTTTCTCAGCGTAGGGTCAACCTCCTTTTATATGTTGTGTCTTTTTACATATATGTTTTTGTTTAGCTCTTCAAAACTGATATGGAAGGGCTGAGCTGGTTTCTCAAGGTGGCGGCCCAGCCATACCCCTCTTCTTTCTTAGAAAACACAACTCTGAAACTCCTGGTCTGGTTTTCACTTTGGCAGATCAGGGAATCCCTCCTCTTAGTACCATAATCTCTTTTATTAATACAAGAATCTACACCACTTACAAAAAAAAAAAGGTAAACATTTAAGGTTGTGAGGCATGTTAGCTAAACATTTAAGTCTGTTGGGACGGTTGTGTAAACATTTAAGAAAGAATGCAGCGTGGTAGGTCTGTTACGTACGCAAAAACAATTATTATATTATTTTATAACAATAAAAAAAAATAGTAACAATAGTTCGAATAATAGAGGCTATGAAAAAAAAATTATTCAAAGGACAAACTAATATGAAGTCAACTAATAAAAAACTGACTCGCTATGCTCAAAACTTTGGATATCCAAACATTTCAAAAAAAATAGTAAAAATTCAGAAAGACCGTATATGATCAAAAACTTTGGATAAGATAACATATAAAACATTGGGAATATCAAAGTTGGCAATAAGACCTCCAATCTATTATTCAATCATCATGACATATATGGTATTTTTTATTATATACAAATCAATGTTTTTAGTTCGCTAGTTCCAACAATAGAGATTATGCAAATATTTTTAATCAAGGGACAAACTAATATGAAGTCAACAAATTATCGATTGCTATAATCCCTCTATGCGTTCTACACAGACTAATAAGTATAATAGCATTGACTTTAACAAACAAATAAGAAAACTAGAAAAAAAATAGTTTATCAACAACATATTTTTTATCATAAAGGATTAAATTGAAAAGAATAATTTTAATATCAATTTGAGTGATATATATTTAACTAATGTATAATTACAAGTCTCCTATCTTAAATAAGTATTATAGAATTTCAGATGTTTAAATCTTGAGTTTGACAAATGGTCACTCACTTTAACAAACAAATAGGAAAATAAGAAAAATTTAAAATATTAACAAACTTTTTTTTCATCATAAATAATTAAATTGAAAAGATTAATTTTAATATTAATTTAAAGAATATATAGTCAACTAATATGTAATTAAAAGTTGCACAAATAATTATAAGAGGAAAAAATCAAAAATACCTTTTTTATAAATATATAATTTAAAAATAAAATAAAAACCTTTTTTTTATAAATATGTAATTTCAAAAAAAATAAAACATTTTTTATAAATATATAATTTTAAAAATATATATATAAAAAAAAATTAAAAATATCATTTTTTATAAATATATAATTTAAACAAAATAAAAGCATTTCGTTGTTACAAGATGATAAACATAATCCACTATATCACATAATAATTGTATGTTCCTTTTTGTTTATTAAGGGGGATTTTTGTCACTACCTTCCATTTTGAGATGAACTCAGATGATTGATAAGTTGGGTTCTTGATAATTGCAATACTTATAAGTCATGGTATTTCATCTAAATCACTTACTGAAGATACATCTCGATAAGTTGGGTTCTTGACAATTGCAATACTTATAAGTCATGCTATTTCATCTAAATCACTTACTGAAGATACATCTCGATAAGTTGGGTTCTTGACAATTGCAATACTTATAAGTCATGATATTTCATCCAAAGCACTTACTAAAGATACATCTCTAGTAGAGACAATGAGCACAACATTAAACAATTTATTTTTAAAATATTGGTATGAATTTTTTTTAATAAAAATTGATATAATTTGATAGTGAATATATATATATATATATATATATATTATCAATGTGTATTTTTGTTTAATAAAATTTGGTATAACTTGATAACTACCAAAAAAAAAAAATAATAATAACTAATGGATAGTTTAAACCATAGAAAACAAACATTTGATTGTGAAGTGTTGTTGCATTTGTATAAACAAAACTTACAAGTTCTAAGGGATACGAACATAATAAAATGATACATTAATTCTATTTATTAACCTGACAACTAACAAACCCACCATAAATTAACCCTTCAACAACATTAATAAACTCTCATTCTACATGCTCTAAGCTTTGGATTTCTTACTCTTTTCATAACAATGAGGATAAGCTCCCACTTATTCATGTGGAGGATGTTTATTTTTCTTGTTCTCTATCTTCTTAGGGGACTTCAAAGTTGTTTCATCTATCTTCTTAAGGGACTTTAAAGATGTTTCATAATGATCTAATCTCTCATTGGAATCAACTAAAGAGTCTCACTTAGCATGGGGTTTTTAATCAATACCTTTCTTTCCTTTATGAAGGTTAGTGGGGTCTTTAATATTGGCATCATTCAAGAGATAATTGAGTTAGATTATAGGATTTTAAATGTATAACTTTTAAATATAAATGGTTAGATCTTGTTTTATAAAAGGAGATCTATTAAACATGAGTTATATAATGCATTATATTATATTGGCATACATAGAGAAATGTCAACATCTCAAAAAACAATTTGTTCTTCAAAGACACTATGAACAAGTTTTCTTCCACCCTAATGTCTCTAAAAAAAATTGGTGGTTTATTATTCCATTAACATTCAAAGAAGATGGGCTTTTGAAAATGTACATGTTACAATTGTAGACCAAGAATATGATAATGTAAATTTAGATACGATGATGTAGATATATGTGGTAAAGTAAATGTGAATTATCAAGTAAAGTTAGGAACTTGTAGCTTTATCAAATAGTATTCGTTATTTTCTTAATTTTTTTTTAATACATATATATAATATAGTGGGTTCATATTGTTATTTTGTGAATTTAAATGAATCAAGTTGCTAATCCATAGGCTATATTTTAATGAACAAAAATTAATCAATATTTAGGTCAACCAATTAATAAGCATATAAACATAATAGGGATTAGGTACTTTGATTACTTAAATATCTAATCTCCAATATTTTCATATAATAATTAAATAACTAATAAATATAGATATAGATTTTCATAACACAATCAATCATGATTATGATTAATTATTATTATTA
>ML800637.1:114588-147609 GCA_009831015.1 Picea engelmannii
TAAAAAAAAAAAAAAAAAACCAATTTTATAATAATGATTACTAGTTATTAAATATTCCTTAATAATAACATTAAGAAGAGCATGAGGGACTAGAGTATTGAGGATATAATATAATAGCATAATCACATTAGTTTACGTAGAAAAAATGGTGGAATCGTGAGATTGAAGAAAATTTTGTGGGTGCTAGTAGAGAGAATGTGGGGGACAATTTTAGATAAAAAAATAAAAAATAAAAATGTTTTCAGTTTTATGTTTTGTTTTCAATTTTATTTTTTTATTTTTAATGTGTTTCATATTTTTGAGAGATAAGTGGCTCTACATTTTTTAAATTTTTAGTGTTTCATATTTTCATAATTAGATTTCAAATTTTGGAGATGTTGTAAATGAGATTATATTCTATCTTCACATCAAATTTTGAAAGAATACATGGAATTTATATTAGATATCCATGTTTAGAATTATCGTGTATTTAGGAAACATTTCAAATCCAATTATGTTAAGGATTGAAAAAACATTTTTCTTTTTCTATCTTCTAAATTTCCTTAAAAAATATGAAATTTAAAAAGCACAATTAACACAATGTCATAGAAAAATAACTAATAACTAAATAAAATAAAATTCCACATATTTATCTTTCCAATTTAGTTTGAATATTTTAATTTTGACTATTGAATTGTATTTGAATTTAGAAAAAGTATTAAATAAAATAAAATTCCACATAATATTTATCTTTTCAATTTGATTTGAATATTAAAATTTTGACACTTAATTGCATTTGAATTTTAGAAAAGGCTTTGTCTAAGTGTTCTATATTTTTGGCATAAATAAGTTATATAAATTCATTTTAAGAAATGAATTTAGTGTGTTGAAAAACCCCTCAAATACTAAGATTATACAAAATTAGTCACTCAAATATTTCTAGAAAATATCTTTGAAAAAAAAACAAAACATAAACTAAAAAATATAAGTTGTGTTTAACTTTCCATTAATTTGATCTTATTTAAATATAATATAAACTCTGTAATTTAGCAAACAATGTTTGATTTGATCTTATTTAAATATAATATATAATTTAGTAAACGATATTTGACTTTCCATTGATTTGATCTTATGCAGTCCATGATAATGTTGGATGATCCAAAAATTTGTGTATAAACAATGTGAATATAATGTGTTATGAAAGCATTCACCATTAATTTTAATAAAACTGTATAAAAAATGTGAATTTTAATAAAACTGTAAAAAAATGTGTATAAAAAAATGTGAATATAATATGTTATGAATGTTTGACTTTTCATTGATTTGATCTTATGTAGTCCATGATAATGTTGGATAATCCAAAAATTTGTATATAAACAATGTGAATATAATGTGTTATAAAAGCATTGACTATTAATTTTAAAAAAATTATAAAAAAATGTGAATATAATATGTTATAGGGGCATTGTTTATTAATTTTAATAAAAATATAATTATTGTTATTAAAAAAGTTTAATGTGTTTTAATTAAACAATAAAAATTAATAAAATTGTAAAAAATTATGTATAAAAAAATGTGAATATAATATGTTATAAGAGCACATATCATTAATTTTAATAAAAATCATTAATTTTAATAAAATTGTAAATATTGTTATTAATTTTTTTTTAATGTGTTTCAATTAAATAATATAAATTAATAAACCTGTAAAATATTTATAAATTAATAAACCTGTAAAATATTTTGTATAAAAAAATGTGAATATAATATGCTATGGTACTATCGATCATTAATTTTAATAAAATTGTGATATTGTTATTAAATTTTTTAATGTGTTTTAATTAAATAATATAAATTAATAAACCTTTTAAAAATTGTATATAAAAAAATATTAATATAATTTTCTAAAAAAACATTGATTATTAATTTTAATAAAATTGTAAATATTGTTATTTAGTTTTTTAAATGTGTTTCAATTTTTAAAAAAATTTAATGTATGTTAAAAGTATTTTTCTTATATGATTCGACTATGTAAACCTCATGATGTGCATCACCTCTAAACTAAATTCAGACAAAGAATAATGGACAGGGACGCCCCTAATGGACATGTTTTTTCTATCTCATGTCGTATGTCGATAACAGTTTGAATGTTTTTCGTCACCACGAGCTACTTTATTGTGATTGTCACAATCAAGACTTTATGAACAGAGGTGACATTTCTTACGCGTTTTGATCCATGAATATGTAGATACATTGTGCTTCAAAATAGTAGAGTTGAAACTAAATATGCGCTGAACTGGATTGAAGATTGCCAGCTCAAATTATGTACATGGCCGGGATACATTGTGCGTTAAAATAGTAGGGTCGAAACTAAAGTATGTGCTGACCTGGATCGATAGGTCAAATTATGTAAGTGGTTGGGATTTTTACAATGTGTACATTGTTCTTAAAATAGTATTGAAACTAAAGTATGTGCTGACCTGGATTAAGGATTGATAGGCCAAATTATGTATGTGGTGGGGATTTTTAATAAGTGTACAACTATGTGTCCTTCCTTGGGGTAGAAAATCTTGGTTAATGATCTATTTGAAGGGTTTTTCTTACTTTCAAATTGAAGTGTATATTTTTATCTAGTCATTTTATGATGAAAAGTTGTAGAAGTAGTTGTACTTCAATTGAGTGTATACAATTCAAAATAAAAATTAGTTTAAATATAATATTTTCTTTCCAATGTTTTACAATGTTAAAAGTTAACAAACCACCACATAAATAAGTTGTAATTTCAATAAAAATATAAAAAAATAAATCAAACTTTGTAATTTTATATGTGACTTTCTTATGGGTTATATGCATATTATAAATAAAAATTAAAAAGCATAAATACCAAGCCATATTTTTTTTTCTTTGGAGGAGTTCTCTATTGTTCTAAATGACAATGTAAAGCTTTAAATACAATGTCAAAATCAAACATTTTTTAAACTCCCATATAAGATATAAGGGGGGAGAGGTATTATAGTTATAGTTATTATGTTCACATCATTAAACGACCATGTTCATTCAACAAGTATCATTCTATTAATATGGCCTAAAAAACTTATTAAAACGTCCCACCAAAGAGTCTCAGAAAGAGTAGATAAGGGGGGAGAGGTATTATAGTTATAGTTTGATCCAAGTGGATATTAATGGCCACCCACCTTTTCCAGCTAGCTCAAAACAGATTTCTCGCAATTTTGATAATTTATATTTTTAGTAGTTTTTCAGGTCCTGAACTTCTGGAGCCGTTTTGAGGCCCTAAACGACGTTTTTTGGGGTATGTTGCGGTCGCATCACAAAATTTCATCTTGAAATTTTGCACAACTGTTGTAGTCTTCAGATAGATCTTTCCAATGGGCTATCATATGCCTAAAACGGAGATCGTATGCAAAAGTTACGACCCCGGGAAGTTGATGTACTGACTTACCCAAACGGGGCCCACATGACTTTTGGCGCTTCATCTCCTAGGGTTAGGTTTTTGGATGTTTATGGTTTTTGAAACTCATGTTTATTGTAAAAAGACCTTGAGAGCTTCATTATAATCATCTTCTTGCGAATGAGCACAGTCGTCACATCTCTTCTCAGAGATAAGCCGCCACCATTCCAGCAAGCTTGTTTTCCGCTGCATTTTACAATTTCAACTTATTTCCTTATTGAATAGAAAACCAGTTTTATTGTATCTCTGTTATTCTGTGTTAAGCATCTGGTAATAATCTGTAGTCATTTCGTTCTTCTCATAAAATTTGTATCAATGGTATCAGAGCGGTCTGTTCCTTGTCATCTTAATGCATGTCCCCAACGAGGTCATAGTACAAAGAGTTAGGTCTCGAGCTTGTTTCTCTTGAGGAAAAAATCTCTCGCACACCCAAGCGACCTCTCATGGAAGGAGAAAAGAAAGATGACGGGACAGGAGATCCTTTCAAACTGTTGATTGAGGAATCCCTCATGCAACAGAGGAACGAGATGATGGATAATTTCACGCAAATCCTTTGGCGACTACCAACAGGTGACGCATCTTCTTCGAGCGGAGGCACCGCCCCCTTCAAGGTACAAATAAACATCGATATTCCTATATTTGAAGGTCAGATAGACGCAGATGTTGTAGACAAGTGGTTGAATCTACTAGAAGGGTATTTTTATGTCCATAACTTTTCGAATAGAGAAAATATTACTTTTGCACTCCTCAAAGCCGTTCCCCATGTCAAAGATTGGTGGGAAACTTTCTGTGAGCAAAAGGAAACAAAGGAACCCTCATTATTTACAGTCACGACCACCTGGGAATCCTTCAGGGATGTTATTAGGGAACAATACTACCATGTCAAAAGTTATGACAACTTGTATACCAAATGGACCACACTGCGGCAAGAAAGAGACCAAGTAGAGCCAGATTTCACAAATATCTTCCATACCTTGTGCACCAAGCTGGGTATCAAATATTTGGAATGACATATAGTGCTCAAGTATCGTGGTGCTTTGCATAGATACATCCAGACGAAAATGGAATTTCTGGACATCTCATCCTTGGGCATGGCCTACCGATATGTCGTCAAAATCGAGCAAAAGATCAAACAAAAGATGCGACAATTTGGATCGGGGAACACCTCACAACAAAAGCCAGGAAAGGGAGGCCCCAACCCACAGAACAAAGGACGGAGAAAAGATGGACAGTATCAGGACAACCAGTCCAAGCCGCAATCAAAGAAGGACACCGAAAAGACAAAGAAAGATACTGGGAAGTGGTGCGACTTCCATAAGATGCTAGTGGCCGAAGTGAAAGCCTCTGAATCAGATGTGGGTTCTGACTCTGAGTCAGAACCAGAAAGGGGAAGACGGATCATTGACGTGAAAACCAGTGCCACCGTTGTTACCACCAAGCTCCAGCATGGTGAACCAAATGAGCCAGAAGAAGGAGAGTGCCTCTTACATTCAAATATGTGGGTAAAAGGCACCTCGTTGCACTTCATCGTTGATAGTGGTATCCAGGAGAACCTCATCTCAGCAAAGGCCGTCAAGCGGCTGGCCCTACCGACAACGCCGCACCCACAACCCTACACCATTAGATGGCTCTGCCAAGGAAGCGATCTCTGGGTCAGCCAACAGTGTCGACTATCGTACGACATCAAGCCCTTCAAAGACGAGGTATTGTGTGATGTTGATCCTCTCGAAGTTTTTGATGTTCTTTTGGGCCAACCTTATTTATGGAAACATCATGTTGTATATGAGTCTAGGCCTCGTAGTGTTATTATTACTTTGAATAGGAAATTGTACAGGATACCCAAAGCTGTCCCACCTAGTGTTATTTCCTTGATCTCTGCTAAGTAATGTAGGAAGGTCATCTCTTAGATGGGGAAGTTTGTCTTCTTCGTGATTCGCTCTCAGAATGAAAGAAAAATCACAGCCACATCCAGGGTCTCAGCAACCAACTTCTCCACACAGCAGAAGCAAGTAGATAAGGTCATGGAAGAATACTCAGATATCTTCTCCTCACCTACCGGGGTACCTCTGCATTACCAGGTCAAGCACCCCATCGATCTGACCCTCGGCGCACCGCTGCCCAATGGGCCAGTCTATCGTCGCTCTCTATTAGAGAATGAGGAGATCAAGTGACAGATCCAAGAATTGCTCCATAAGGGGCACATCCGTCCCAGCTCCTCACCTTGCGGGATCATGCTGGTACAGAAGAAATATGGAACCTGGCGGCTTTGCATTGATTATCGGGCTCTGAATAAAATCACAGTAAAAAATCGGTACCCGATTCCCCGAATAGACGACCTCCTTGATCAACTCATGGGGGTCAAATACTTCAGTAAGATTAATCTGAAGTCTGGATACCACCAGGTCCCGATAGAATAGACCGATGTATGGAAGACCACTTTCAAGTCAAAGGAAGGCCTTTTTGAATGGTTGGTCATGCCCTTTGGTCTGACAAATGCTCCAGCCACTTTCATGAGGATGATGAACGATATCCTGCGACCATTCACCAATACTTTTGTAGTGGTGTATCTAGATGACATTCTCATTTACAGCAAGACTTGGGACGGACACTTGTATCATATTCAGCAGGTTCTGCACACCCTGCGGCAGCACAAGCTATATGCCAACTTGGAAAAATGCTCCTTCAGCATGGACATGTTCCATTACCTAGGATACATCATTGATCAACATGGCATACATGTAGATCCAGCCAAGATCCAAGTCATCCGTGACTGGCCAGCCCCAACCACACTCACTGAGCTTCGGAGCTTCTTGGGCCTTGCCAATTTCTCCTGCAGGTTTGTGTTGGGATTCTCCCATATTGCATAGGCCCTCAGCCAAATAACCAGGGGTGGTGGTAAGGTGAAATTTGCATGGGGCCGGACCCAACAACAAGCGTTCGATGATTTGAAGCAGCGCTTGTGCTCAACCCCAGTACTCTCACTACCAGACCTGCAACAACCCTTTGAGATTGAGACTAATGCTTCAGAGTATGTTGTGGGTGTCGTTCTTATGCAGCACAACCACCCCGTGGCCTATCATAGTGTGACATTATCAGATGTTGTTCGTAAGTACCCTACTTACAACAAAGAAATGTACTCCATTGTGCAAGCCTACCGCCAATGGAGACATTACATTCTTGGGAGGGAGATAGTCATCCACACTGATCATAAGCCACTGTAGTTCATGCAGACACAAGGAAAATTGCAGAATGACCGCCATCAAAAGTGGTCCACATACTTTCCTCAGCATACCACTAGTCATGGCACTCACCACAGTTCTAGACTCCTGCAGCCATGAGACCTCTAGATGGCCCCAGCTCTATGAGACAGACCCGGACTTTGCCACCACCTACCAAATGTTGGGTGCAAAGGCAGTTGTCGATAATTTCCATCATCAGAATGGGTTGTTGTGTCGACTGGGCCATATATGTGTTACATCAAGTGAGTCAGCGAAGCTGATCTAGGAAGCCCACTACAGTCGGGTGGAAGGACACTTCAGCGTCGAAAAGACAGTGGCAATGCTACAAAAACATTTCTAGTGGACGAAACTTCGACAAGAGGTCAGCAAGTATATCAGGTCTTGCACTACCTGTGCTATTGCCAAACCAACCACTAAGAAACAGGGCCTGTACACCCCTCTTCCTACTCTTGACAAGCCATGGGAATCCATCTCAATGGACTACATGTCGGGCCTCCCGTCCACCAAGTGGGGAAATAATTGTGTTTTTGTGCTTGTTGATCGCTTTTCTAAGATGGTGATTCTGGTTGCTTGCAAGAAGAGCATCACAGCAGAAGCCACTGCCAAGCTCTTCTTTGAACGGGTCTAGATACATTTTGGAATCCCACAAACCATTGTCTCAGATCGAGATAGTCGATTTCTCAGCAAATTATGGTCGAGCCTCTGGTCACTGCTGGACACCAAGCTCACCAAATCCACGACCTTCCACCCCCAGACAGATGGCCAAACCAAGGTCGTAAATCGAATGATCGTGCATATCTTGCGCATGTATAATTCCAAGCACCCTCGCACATGGGATGAGAGTCTTCCCTATGTCCAACATAGCTACAATCGAGCCCTGCATAGCTCAACCGGCCACATCCCCTTTCAGGTGGGGTTGGGATTCCAACCATTGGGTCCCATAGATGTTGCACTTCCCCTTGCAGTCACCTCGACCGACTCCTCTCCTGCTCCAACTGAGGCTGACAAAGCCACCTGGTTCATTGAGAGGATCCAGCACATCCGCCAACAGGTTCAGGAAATCCTACAGAAGTCCAATGATAAGTACAAGCAGTGCCATGATCAACATCGGGTTCCACATAAGTTTCAGGTGGGTGACAAAGTTTGGTTGCACTTGCAGAAAGAACGCCTTACAAGACCCCATCGAAAGATTCGCCCACTCCGTTATGGGCCGTACACCATCACCAAGGCTGTGGGGGATAATGATTTTGCGCTCAACATTCCTCCTTTCCTTGGTCTGCACCCAGTGTTCAACGTGGACCTCCTTCGGCCTTATTTCCCACCATTATTAGACACCTCAGACGTAGCAGAACAACTGACACCAACAGAGCTCAACCCCGACTGCATACAACAGGCATCTAGTGATCAGATTGTGGACACACAGATCAAGGGCACTCGACAACAAAGGATCCAGCTTTATCGAATCGTCAAAGCAGGGCAGCTCATGCACCAAGGCAAGTGGCTCACCCGGGGCCAAATTCAACAGAAATTTCCTCATCTGATGGGGGAACTAAACGCAATGGATGCCATTGCTTCCTAAGGATGGAGGATTGATCTAGGTGGATATCAGTGGCCACCCACCTTTTCCAGCTGGCTCAAAACAACTTTCTCGCAATTTTGGTAATTTACTATTTTTAGCAGTTTTCCGCGTCCTGAACGTCTGGAGCCGTTTTGAGGCCCTAAACGACGTTTTTTGGGGTATGTTGTCGTTGCAAAATTTCATAATGAAATTTTGTGCAACTGTTGTAGTCCTCGGATAGATCTTTCCAATGGGCTATCATATGCCTAAAACGGAGATCGTATGCAAAAGTTATGACCCCGGGAAGTTGATGTACTGACTTACCCAAACGGGGCCCACATGACTTTTGGCGCTTCATCTCCTAGGGTTAGGTTTTTTTATGTTTAGGGTTTTTGAAACTCTTGTTTATTGTAAAAAGGCCTTGAGAGCCTCATTGTAATCATCTTCTTGCAAATGATCGTAGCCGTCACATCTCTTCTCAGAGATAAGCCGCCACCATTCTAGCAAGCTTGTTTTCCACTGCATTTTATAGTTTCAGCTTATTTCCTTATTAAATAGAAAACCAATTTTACTATATCTCTGTTATTCTGTGTTAAGCATCTGGTAATAAACTGTAGTCATTTCGTTCTGCTCATAAAATCCGGATCATAGTTATTATGTTCACATCATTAAACGACCATGTTCATTCAATAAGTATCATTCCATTAATATAACCTAGAAAACTTATTAAAACGTCCCAAAGAGTCTCAGAAAGAGTAGATACAAAATGAGGAGAAAAACATGAAAAACATGTACAAAGAGGTTCTACCAAACAATCATGCAAATATGGAATCTATCCAAACTCATGCATTGCACCTTTTGTTTTGTCCCCAAGCATGAAGGAAAGTGTAATGGAAAATGTTGTTTGATATCATTGAGTGTGTAACATTTCCTTAAATAAACTAAAACTTAATAAATAAATAAATTATTTTATTGTTTCTAAATTTAACATATAGTACTTTTGATATAAAAACCATATTGTATTTTCATGAAGATCTAACTTCAACATTTCGTTCTCATGATTTTTTATTTCTTATTGTCATGAGATTTCAATCTATCCCTTTTTTTTTTGGTACTTAATGTAATAGTATAGAGTTTTTACCTCCTCCTCTTTTATATTCGAGAGTGTTTTCCCAAGGATTAATACTTATATATAATCCATCATTACTTCATTCATGTGTATATATGGTAAACAATTTTATATCACACAATATATTGATGTCCAAATTATACCATTTAACTTCTTTTAGAACACATAAACAATCTAATTATCTAAGTACCTTTCCATTTAGCCTTGGAATTACGGGGTTTATCTAAGGTATAAACTATTAGCAAACTTATGATATGTTAAAGCACTCATAGCATGCTTTTTATAATCTTATGATACACTTGTTTGTCTTCCCTAACTTTTGGTAAGGTCCTTCTAGAAATGTAAACTAAGTTAACAACATCCCATGGAACCCACCATTGATTAATTATTTGAATTAAAGTGGTTTACCTACAATTAACCTAGTCATTACCCAAGTACTAAAGGAGTAGTAACTCGTCGTCAACCTCGAGATCTTCCCTATCCTTGTGGCATAAAAAGTGTTTTCCATGTGTCCTTTTCTTGGGAAACTGGTCGACTTCTGCATTATTTCGACCATGGCCGAGGGTTTCGATCATTACTATCTTGTTTTTCGTTCTATTGTCTTGACACGTCCTTCTGCATCAATACGATCTGTAAGTATACCTTGTTGAATTTTCTATCAGTGAAATCTCTTTTAAATCTTTAAACCATTGGGTTATTTCCTCCTGGAGCTTATGTGAGGGTTTTGAATTGATACGCCTTCACGGCCTCGCTGGGATTTCATTGACCATATTTAAGGTATTTACAGACTTCCTTTACAGTTTGTTTTTCACTTACTCATACGTCTTTTCAAGGGTTTTTGGTTATTGTAGTTTTGTTTTCGTTCGTCCTCCTGTATCAGTCATCTGGAAGGTTCGGCCCTCTATTGCTATTCTGTGTTAAGTTCTTCTTTATTGCTATTCTGTTGCTTCCACCTATATCCTTCTCTTTGAATCAAAAGTTTAATATAAATTTTCCTTTATTACAGGGTAAATACAAGAGTACATTCTGGGCTGATGACTTGATTTTACGTGAGCAAGGTAATTTGAGGTTATGTTACGTTTATAATTGCAAAATTGGAAAGCATCCATTTCACAAGATTCACAGATAGAAAATAGTTTGTATTGCACACACACAGATACATTACATGTATATATAGTTGGAGTGAGATCCAACTAATTCTAATCTTGGAGATTTAGGTTGAGATAATATCTCAACAATCTCCTACAAAACCTCAAGCCAATCCCCAAACTTAGCACACATCATTAATGTGAGCATTATCTCTAATACCCCCTTTAATGCTTACATTCAAACAACTTACAACACTGAAATCACAATTACAAAATTTGTCATTTGTCTTTGTCTGACTGGTCTTCATCAGTGCTTACACCCACTCTAAATCTTTCAGCTTCCACTCTTTTCTTCTCCACACATTCGAGCTTCCCATTTGACACATTTAAAGTACAAAAACTTCTGACCATCTTTGATGTTTTTTGTAGCACTAACACTTCTTGATCTCCTGAAGAACAATCTTGATACTGAACTATCCTATGGATACACTACCATCTGTGAAATTCCCCCGAAGAGCAAATTTCGACAGTTATATAAGATAGTGATCTAATTACTGGATATTTTCAGAAGTCAATCATACAACTGACCTTATTTAAACACATCTACAACAATATACACAAGGACAACTTATAACTGTTGATATTGAAGCACCGAAGTACAACAAGTCCCGTCAGTCATTTCTCTTTAAGTAGCACCATCTTGCAGCAAAGGCGTAGACGTAGCCAGAATGGTAACACCATGACAACGCGATACCATGAATGAACTCACAAACCAAGATCCTTGATATTCCTGGCATTGCTACCATCATAACTATTCTTTAAATCAATTGCGTTAAAAGATATACAAACTCCTCATAGTCTTGGGAATAATATTGGTCGTGAAAACAATATGCAATAGGAGTTTCTGAAACATGAATTCATGTGTTTTTCTAGCATTGAATTTGTTGAGTTCGGGAAATAGAATGCTCTCGGCCCGCTTTAAATTTGTGCATGCCAGAATTCATTTTCGTTTCCATTGTCTCCAATTGGGGTGGACTCCTTGCAATCCTCCAAGTGACCAAGCAATGATTTAAGTCTCCAGTGATTTCATTTAGTCATGCAACGACTTTCCATTTTTCTCCACGTTGTGCTTCACATTCTTCCACGCAGACCTCTTTACACACAAACACTAAAAAATAAAATTAAAATCCAATCCAATCTTCTCTAGAAAACTCACATACCTACGTTATTCTATTGACACAGTTTTAATTATTGCAGAATAAGCATGATCACAGCCCCCACTCATGAGAGAGTCAAGACGGTCCTTCCTCTGATACCAAATTGCAAAATTGGAGAGTATCCATTGCATAGGATTCACAGATAGAAAATAGTTTGTATTGCACACACATGCACACAGATACATTACATGTATATATAGTTGGAGTGAGATCCATCTAATTCTAATCTTAGAGATTTAGGTTGAGATAATATCTCAACAGTCTCCTACAAAACCTCAAGCCAATCCCCAAACTTAGCACACAACATTAATGTGAGCATTATCTCTAACATTTATAACCAGAATTATCTATTGGTAATAGAGATTCTATGGGTGATAATCACAAAAGCGTTCTTTATCTTTGTTAATATTAGATATGTATCTCCCTTTTTTTGTAGAAATAATAAAGCTTTGTGTTATATTTTTCTAGTATATCATTAAACGGGTTTCTCAACCTGATGTAATTCTAAGAGTCTTGTAAAACTATTTTTTACTTTCTATATTTACTCTAAGATATAATATTAGGTCTCGTTGATTTCAGTCTTATTGTATCTAGACTATTACGCTGAGATTAATAAACTCTATTTGTCCTTTATTTTAATTCTTGTGCCTAATGTAGATATGAAGAAATCTTTATTATTTTGTAGATATTTAAATCAATAAATTTACCGATGAATATAAAATTTGTTGAATCTACATCTACAAAAAATGAATAAATGATTATGACTTATCAACAGGAATATACATAACATATTCTAGATAGTTTTTGTGGTCAGAATATAAATGATACTTCAAAATAACATTACCAAGATATAAAGAATAAAATTTATGTCTTATAAAGAAATTATGTAAACAAAAAAAAAAAAAAAAATATGTAAACTAAATTAAAAAAAAAAATGAACTTGATACTCTTGAACTAGGGAAAAACATGTTGGGTAAGACTGCTCCTTCCAACCATAGACAAGAACAGATATACCCTTATGCCTTGTCACCCTTGAACTATGTTTCCTTATTCAAAAGATGAAATGACCACTATGACTGCTTGCATAAATCGAGAGCTCAAGTCAAGAAATTGTTCTTTTTCTTGTCATGTACAGAATGTTACTTTATTTCTCTTTCCAAATCTCACATACACAGAATGGCGTCCCATTCTCCTTGTGTATAATTTATTTATTTTTTCCTAGGTATTTTGACACATGTACAAGCCTCCTTCTCTTTGACCACTTGTCAATCTTTAATCCCACACTTTTATTTTCTGATTTCCTAGAAATATAGGATTATGTCTCTGCCAATTTGATTTAAACTCAAATGGATCTACCACTTGTCTCTTTCTGTTGCCACTGGTCATTCCTCTTAATGGATCAATAATTCCCTCTTTTATCAGTCTTACTCGAAGCGCCCCTTTTATTATCAAATAAAAAATATTGTTTTGATCTTTAAAGATCAATCAATTCAAAATAATACAAATTAAAATAAGTCATAATTGTTTTTAATAATTTCAGGGTATTAAAATGTGGGATGGTTCCCTTGACATAATTCATCTTGGAAGGATGTCTTATTTCCCATTTTATCCTGTGGAAAATTATTGGACGATCTTGAGAGACTCAGGATAGAGTCTATGTGGACTCTCTGCCATTCAAACAGAGTTCATATGGCACTTTGTCTGAATGGAAAGAGTGCCATATGAACTATGTTTGAATGGCATAGAGTCCATATGGCACCATGTCCGAATGGAACAGAGTCCATATGGAATTTGTCCATTCAGACAGAGTCCCACTAATATTTAACCAATATTGAATCCAAATTCTATTACTAATCTAAATTTATTCACCAAAACCCAAACACACTTCGAAAGGAGAGAAGCCAGTAGCTGAGTGTGTGTCCCTGTTGTAACTATGCTACATAATATGTAAATAAGTGTCTCATTGTTTGCTACATGCGAAATGTGTGCACAGAGCATGTACCAGCACATGATTTACTACCTTTGTTTGTCCATTTGTTTGAGGATGGAAGGTGGTGGAGAACTTAAGTTGACAACTAAGTAGTTCCCATAATGTCCGCCAAAAGGAGCTGAGGAATCTTGAGTCTCTATCTAAAATGATAGTGTTGGGTAGACCAAAGTGAGGCCAAACATGTTGGAAATATAATTCCTCTATTTGAGCGGCTGTGGTAGTCTTGTTGCAAGCGATGAAATGGAGCATTTTGGAAAACTAGTAGACTACTACCCAAATGGCATCATGTTTTCTCTGAGTGGTGGGAAGTCAACCAAGAAAATCCAGTGAAATGGATTCCTATGGTATAGAAGGCATTGGGGCTAGCCTGATACAAACAATGCTTTCGGTTGGAAGGTTTGGATTGAGAGCATAAAGTACAAGCTCAGATGAATTTTTCTATCTGGTGTTATAGAGATGGCCAATAAAAATGGTGTTGAAGGTTTTCTACTGTCTTTGTTATGCCAAATGGCCTCCACAAGAAAATGCATAGGATTCCTTGATGAGAAATAAATGATCCTCTGATTGAGGCACAAATAACAAGTTGAGCTTGTAGTGCCACCCATTGTGGATGGTGTAGTCTAAGAAAAGGGTTTGGTTGACTATTGTTGGTTGATGTAGTGCAGCCCAAACTTCCTGAAAATCATGGTCGGTGGCTTACTTGTCTTTACATGTGTCATACGAAGCACACCGAAATTCTAATATTTAGAGAACCTGATTTGGAGGGCAACTAAGAAAATATGACATCTTGTTAGATTTCCCCTTCTTGTAGTGAATGATCAGATCGAACTGTTGTATGTAGGTTGCCCATTTGAGATGTCTTTTCTCTTGTATCTTTGATTGGGAATTAATGAAAATTAGAGGATGCTTATTTTTATGGAGAATGGTCTCACCCAACAAGTAATGCCTACATTGCTTGAGAGCTTGCATGAGGTTGTAGAATTCTTTATCGTATGTGCTATAATTTTTCTTAGCTTCTGAAAGAGCCTCGAAGTGATAGGCTACATGATGTCCTCCCTGTTTAAGTACTACACCAATATCATATTGGGAGGCATCATATTCAATCTCAAATGAATAAGTCAAGTATGGAAATCTAAGTACAAGGGAAGAGAACAACGCATGTTTGAGGTGAGAAAAGTTGCAAGCAACTTCTCCATCCCAAACAAAGTTTTTAGTGTTGTTAGATAACTAATGCAAAGGGAGAGAAATCTGAGAGAAGTGAAAAACAAACTTTTGATAAAAGTTGATACCACCCATTAAGCTTTTCAATGCACTTGTTGAAGAAGGAGTTGGCCATTGTGCCAAAGCTTGTACCTGTGTTGGATTGGGATGAATTCCTTTCGTGTCCACAATAAATCCCAAATATGGAACAAAACTTTGGCCAAAGTATGATTTATTTTCCTTTAACTATATTTTGTGCTCCTGAAGTAGTTCTAGTACTTGGCGAACATGATGAAGATGCGCCTCCTAAGATTTATTGAATATGAGAATGTCATCCAAATATATAAAAACAATGTGGCCCAAAATAAGCCTAAATATATCATTGATAACTCTCATAAATGTTGTTGGTTCATTAGTTAGTTCAAATGGCATGAATTTCCATTCGAAAAGACAAAATTTGGTCTTGAAGGTTGTCTTCCACACATCTAATGGGCTGATTCTCACTCGATTGTATCCAGATGTCAAATCTAACTTACTTAACCATTGAGAAACTTGCAAATTGTCTAGAAACTCCTCAATGTGGGGTAGGAGGTAGTGGTTCTTGACTGTATCCTTGTTAAGGGCATGGTAGTTAGTGAATAAGTGCATCTCAGTGGTGTATTTATTTGGGATTACAAAGGCAATAGAATCACAAGGGGAAGAGGAATGTTGGATATGACCTGAGTTTATGAGTTATGTCAATTGTTTCTCAATTTCCTCTACCTATCGTCGAGCTAGTCGGTAAGTAGGGGCATTGGGTAATGAAGATCCTGGAATAATATTTATAGAGTGATCTATGTGGCATGATGGGGGTAGGTTGATGGGTGGTTGGAAGACATCAATGAATTCTCAGAGCATGGGATCCATGGATTGTGGTACTGGGTGTGTTGGATTGTTTGGTGGAATAGGGTGTACTAGACATAGAGAAACACATTGGTTTAGATGGACATGGGGATTGGTATATTTTTGTGTGGTGGGTTGGGGGGTGTTGCAGTAAGAATGTAGGTGTGTCCATATTTTGAGAGTTTATATTGATGGGTTTTGGAAAGATACACAACATTTTGGTCTTGTTGATATGGATGACCCAAAAGGAGGTAGGCACAGTCTAATGGAGATACATCGCATAGGATGAAATATTTAAATTGACCAATAGAAAAAGTGACCATACAACGTTGAGATAACAAGAGGCTAGGGCGATATTTTTTGACCTAACCGAGTTGATATGGCTTGGGGTGTGGGGTAGTGGGAAGTTGTAGGCGCCAGACTAACTCTTGGGAGACTAAGTTTTTTTTGACTACCATTGTCCATCATTAAGAAGGCTAAGGATTGTTTGATTTGGAAATTGTGTGTAAACAGGGGTAAGGGGGAGGATTTGGAGTCATCAAATGTCATAAGAATCATGGAGTGGTCAACTTCAATTCGGTTTTCCAAAGAAACTATTTCGGCGTCCTCGATGGTTTCTAAGGTAGCGGCCTCTATAAATAGTGTTTTATTAGTCCGTAAGGATTTTAAAAATCTACAATTTGTAGAGGGGTGGGACTCAGTTTTGTGAAAGGAACACCACATGGAATTGGTGGGATGAGTTGTTACAGAATTATTAGGGTGATCTGAGGTCTGAGTTGTAGGATCTTGTGAAGGAGTTGAGGTCTAGTTTAGCCGATATTGAAGAGTACGGCCTCGGGGATTCACCTTTCTTTCTACAACCAAATCCCTTTTAAAAGTGTTATCCAAAGTTAGACATTCAAACAATACTTCTGTACAGAATTGAGATAACAAGCTTGAATTATATTTGAGAATTAATACCTCTTATGGATATGAGATGTGAAGCTTAATTCAAATCTAGCAGAAGTAATCAATGTATGCTTGTACATTTTGTGTAGGTAATTTCTTGAGTTGAATACATCTTGTCCACAAATTCTAAAGGTATCTAGGTGGATAAAAACAAGCTCTCAAATATTTACAAAATTGTGCCCATGTTTTGATAGGTGACTCTGAAGATTTATTGGAAGCTCCTATATCTACCACTATTGTGGTGTTTTTTAGTTGAGTATCCCACCAAGTATGATTTATTCCTTCTAGATGGAGAGATGTTATTTGGAGTTTCCTTTCCCCGGTGAGGCTTGTACAAGTCTAGAAATATGTGGAGATGTTGTGGATCCATGAATCTAAATCCTCTCCATTCATTTTCCCCACAAATTTGGGGAGTTGGAACCTCGTGTCAAGGTGAAATGGATCTGGGTTACTCTGGTTCTAAATTCTCATGAGCTCATTGAGGGTTGAGGCTAGGTCTTGTACTGGATTGGATGTATTAGAGTCTGAGTGAATTGACAAAGGGTCTCTCCTTGGAGGCATGGTTTTCTTGCACAAATGCATTGAGTGTCAATCTTGACACCCAAACATTGAAGAATAGTTGGGTGAGAGATAGAGAGAGAGAGTGTTATGCTCTGGGAAGAGAGTTACACTGTGGTGATATTAGATATCTTGCAGAGGAAATAAAGCTTCAAGGGACCATGGATGTTGAAGAGGTGTGATATTTCACTTAGAGAGTGAGAGAAACACCAATATAAATGTGAGTTTTTATGGGACTTTTTAATGTGATATGGAGGTGACCAGGAAATAGGGAAAATAGAGAGAGAGAGCTATATGTGGGCTCTAGGGACTAATAGATCTGTGAATATCCTCTCTGATGTGGATATCTGTATATCCACCATAAATTGAAAACCCTCAGGAGGGTGTGATTTGTACAACAAATATTGAGAAACCCAAGAAAAAAAATGTGTTGAAAACCAGATATGGGTGGCTTATAGACTTCTCTTTCTTCTCTTGCTTCTCTTGCTTCTATTTCTATTTTTGTTTTGGATCTGGAGCTATGATACCAATTGATCCCCCTTCAAGAGAAAGAGAGAGAGAGAGAGAGAGAGAGAGAGAGAGAGAGAGAGAGATCCATAGGAGGGTGCACCTGTTGAGGAAGGTGCACTTGCAAAAGGAGGGCGCACTTGTAGAGGAGGGCATACTTGCAGAGCAGGGTGTACTTGCAAAAGAGGGTGCACTCACTAGAGGAGGGTGCACTTGCAGAAGAGGGGGCACTGGGATAGGAAGGTACACTTACAGAAGGAGGGAACACTTGCAGGGGATGGCGCACATGCAAAAGAGGGTGCACTCACCATAGGAGGGCACACTTGTTAGAGGATGGCTTAATAACCAGAAGAGAGTGCATTGGCCATTTTTTAGAGATAGGAAAATTTGTGGAGGCAACTATAGAGAAACAATAGACAACAAAAAATAAAGAAACCCTAAACATAAAACAAAGAGAGAAAACGAGAGAAAGAGACTTTTTCTTCATAAATAAGCGAGCAACCTCTATTAGTTCATAGGATCACCTTTTATAGAGAAGGGAACTACTTATTTTGCATACATAATATTATTCTAATCTCACAATAAAATAACTCTACTCTATTACAATGTCCCATGTTTTATTAATGGGGTTAGAAGGAAGACTAGCTTCCTTATGGCCTGTTATCCCCACTTTTAGGGATGACTAGGATATTATGTCTTGAGGCCCACAGGTCCTAGACATGGAGTACCGAGAGCCATATCGACTTGATCATGGCCCTAGAGGGCCCATATTTTCTCCCTTTCAGCGCCTCCACTTTGTCAGTAGAAATAACATCCATCGCCTTTGGCTTGGTCCTATATCATAGATGATTCTTGCTCCATGAGGTAATGAGTCTGGGTATCATGGTATGTGTCCCTCTTATCCTCAAAATCTTTGAATATGTGCATTTAATTCCTTTTGTTTCTAACAAATGCTTGGATCTTATACTTGTCCACTTGACCATGTCTGAGGGGAATGACAGGATGACCTAGTAAGCCTGTGCCCATAGGTTTTGGTTTTCCACTGGGGGGATTTATGAAAAGTCATCGTCCTCTCTCATCATTACCACCTTTTTATCTTGCTTCCCACTCATCCACCCCATTACATTTGTCCGGGCATTTTGTTGGCCAATCATTTAAAGGGTTGCACCTTGCCTTGTGGGAAGAAGTGGCTAAAGGCCCATAAGGTAAAAGCAAACTGAAAAAAGATAAAAGCCTAAAAATAAAACCTCGAGATGCTTCTCCCAGGGATCCCCGAGAAAGAAGTAAAAAGATTCTCAGCAAGAAACAATAGGGACCCAATAAAAATAATAAAACAAGACCTAGTCAGAGGATAGGAGGTCTCATCATGAGCCAACCTATTAGGTCCATGGGTACCTAGCAGTATGACACTACTAGTATCTGGTTACCACGCCAAGGTAGTGGATCTTGGTTTCATGGCCAAGATAAAGGGGGTCTCATCACGATCCAACCTTCTCATTTCTGTGAAAGTACTTGTGGTTAACATTGCCACCACTGGTCACAACGCCAATGCAATGTCCCATGATTAGATTCTTGAAGAAAAATCAATAAAGAATGAATAATAAAAGGCATGAATGGGATTGAAAAAAATTGCATCCAAGACAGGTGAAACTCTCCTTCTACAAAGGCACCCACAGGTAAGCCCTGCATTTCCCTGCTTTCACTGCACCCCTTGTCAGGACATCCCTTATCCACCTCACCCACTTACATGACTTGGATTTAATCTCTTCCAGAAACATCTCTTTTCCAATAGACACTAGCCCAATGGGACGCCCTATCACTTTCCCCAAACTTGTATTGCAGACTTGTATAATGTCTTTGAGCACTTAACTGAGGTAATAGGGGTTTTATGCACATGTTTAATAATATTGATGATGATATGTGATTGACATTACTATGATCCCTGTGACATATGAGCCCATGGAGGGCATAGCTGTTGATGTGCAGGATCATGCCCGGTGGATAGGTACCACATTGGACAGGTACACATGGGGAGATGATTAGTTCAGACCTCCATGGGGCTGAAGATCCCACCCAATGGATGTTGAGACCCCAACAAGGGGCAGAGACAAGGCAAAGAATTTGTACCAAGGAAGAGTAAAAGAATCCACCAGAGGCAGCTGAGAAGACCTGTACCTAGGGGGATTGAGCCCTCTCCACAGAAAAGTTGGCCTTGGAAGGCCCAAGACATCTCCCAGGATGCCCATGATGTCACCCAATAGTATGGAAGTTTTTGGGAGGCAGTTTTGTCATGTGTGGCATGTGTGGGAGCTTGGAGAAGCCCAAGGAGGGATAACGTTTTTCTCCAGGAGGCTGCATTTGCTCTAAAAGGGGCTAACATCACCCTAGAAAGGGGATGACGTCTCACTATTTCTTGATTAGGGTTTTATTTTAAACATTTAATGTAAAACAATATGATTTTGGTATTTTGGCCTTGTTGGCCTTTTAATGACCTAAAATGTAATTTAGGTCATTGGTATACTATATATTGAGGGTTTTTACCTTCATATTATCATCATCTTTCATTCACACATTAGTGAGGTCTGAAAATTGCGCCCTTCTTAGGGTTATTGGCTGAAATTTTGAGGCACTCTTGTTGAAGGAAGACTTTCTTGGCATTTTTGGCATTTCTCTTGGTGGAAGGTATTACAACTAGGGTTTTGCTATATGATTTCTTGGTTAAATGTAAATGAATTTCTACAAAAATTCTTGATTGAATGGTTGTAGTGTTGTTTTCTTACATTTATTATTATAACTTGTTGAATTTAACCCTAGATGACAAGCACACACTAAAGGTCCTTGTCTCATGTCCCTATCAATATTTTAAGCCATTTTATTTGTTGAAGTAAGATAGAGCCTTTCCATAGCAACACTCTATTCTTTTCTTCTAACCTAACCGTTTTACTCTTGTTGAGCTAAGAAGGAGAAAAACGCACCAAGGGCTAGGGTAGCCTACACCTGGTGAGTCGTTTTTCCCTAGGGCTTGTCTAGTGAAGCCTTGCTTTAGCAACACATCACTCACAAACTCTATTGTCTTAGATCAATCTTTTTTTCAAGATAGCCATTTTTTTCCATTGAGCTAAAGAAGGAGGAGAGAGCACTGAGGCCTAGGGTTTCTACACCAAAGTGAGCCTCTCTCCCCTAGGGTTTCATTGTTGCAGCCTTGCTTTAGAAACACCTCAACACTTTATCGTCTTGTCTTTGGTCTTTAATATTACTTAGTCCTTCAACCTTTGTGTCGTCTCTTTGACTCTGTATACCCTAGCAGCGCATTGATCTAAGGCCTTGTGTGTTGATTAACTTGATTATACAAACAACCAAATACTTTGGACAACCTCTAACTCTTACTAACCCTAGCCTGGACTAATTTTACTAACTCTAGTGTTTTCATCGCCTTCGTTTGCTATAAACCCCTTTGTGCAGCTTACATTTTACTTCTAAAGCAATTGGATGATTGGTTAAGGCATTGTTCATGAAGTGTTGATATTGTTATATTGAATGCCAAAGTTTCTTTAGCATTTATTGTGAAGTAATATTGTGTAATGATTTCTATTGTATAAATATTGATTTACTTCATCAATATTATTGCTCAATTGCTTATTATCAAAAATTCATTAGTTATATGAAGTACTAATCAGCAAGCAAGCTTGAACATATAGTTTCATTGTTTCTTTGTCTCGGGAAGGTACTCTTATTGGTTATTACTTCCGGTTATCTTTCATCTTTATTTGATATAAGACAGACTTTCTTCTCAGTGGTGACTTGTGAGGGGGTAAATTACCTTTTATCTCTTAACCCTTTTTCCTTCTCAAAACCGCAGGTCACCAGGGACGTCTCCCCTGGGCCTTACCTTCCTAAACAGAAAGAACCTTCCCATTGAGGTGACAGTGGTGGGATTGGTTCAATTACGCCAGTTTGACATCCTTTCATCCATCCTTTATCCTAACTACAAACTATGTGATAACATTTTGGCTTCATTGTTGGGGAACACTAAGTCAAAGCTTCCTCAAGACGACACTTTTCGATAAGCCTTACCTCTACAGTCTTTATCTTACAAGCTTAACTGACAACTCCACTTAGGGCATTTTCTCTTATCTTTTGATAGTTTCAAGAAAATTATCTGGCAACTCCACAAACCACAAGGAGGTATAATAATCCTCCTCAATCCTTTAGAATAAAGCCTCCCCGAAACTCTCATGTTGTAAAATCACTTTTCGGAGGAGATCTTCCCTTGAACACCATGTCTAGCATAACAACCCAAACCAATGCACCGAACCCAGGCAATAATCAAAGACAATGGTCATCTACTCTCTGCAAGCCACTAGACATGTCATCCATACCAGGCTACCCTAGGCAAATGCCATCCAAGTATGAGAAGTGGTTTCCTAAGTTTACCAACACTGATGCAATAAGTACTGAAGAGCATATGAGCAATTTTTAGGCATTTTTTCAGCTTCACCCCATTATTGATGATGTTGAAGACCTAGTCATGAAGTTTTTCTCTGCTACCCTCCTTGATGCTTCAAGGTGTTGGTATCATAGTCTACTCAATGGAAACATTAAAACCATTGACAAACTAGAAGAATCCTTTCTCAAGAGATGGAGTATCAAGGAAGACCCCAACATGTTATTAACTAGGCTAAATTCCCTTTGGAAGCATGACAATGAGACCATTCGAGAGTTCCATACTAGATTTGAAACGTTGTTGCAAAATATCCCTGCAAGCCATCATCCAAGTGATAATTACCTTGTCTACATCTATACCAAACATTTCACTGGTCAGTTAGGGTATCTCCTCAGAGACAAAAACCCCCAAACAATTCAGGAAGCTCAAGAATTGGCCACCAAGATTGAAGGCAACCTCCATTCGTACAATATTGAGCCTTTCAAAAATCCAAGGGGAAGAATGGACACTAAACCCAAGATAGTCCACAATACCGAGCCTACTTCTGACCTTTTTGCCAGTATGGAAAAATTACAAGCAACCATGGATGGCATGATAAAAAATCAAGAGCTATTGATGAGTAGAATTTTCAACTTGGAAAGAGCCCAGAATCAAGCACCTAGGGTCCTATACAAAGGTCAATTCCAAAAGGCGAACCAATTCTATAAACCAAAGAATGATCAAGAGGTTCCAAACACTTTGGATCCTACAAATGTAGTGGATGAAAATCCTTGGTACTTGCAGTGTAGTGAATCACATTGGGAACATGAGTGTCCTTACAACAATGATGGCCATGAACAAGTGAACAATATAGGTCATCTCATGGAATGCCCCCAAATAAATATCATTGTTGAAAAACATCAAGAGGGCGTGTAAGAAGCAGCCAGGTTTGCTAGAATGGTAGTGATAAACAACCTAGACTAGGAATCAAGAAAGAATTTGAAAAAACAAGAGTTCTTGGTGTATAGATGAAAGAATTTGAACCAACCCACTTCTACTATTCATGTGGTAGCTCAAACAAAACCTCCACCCTTAGACATTATCCTCACGAAAACTTCCAAAGCCAAAAGGGTGGAATTGAACTTTGACTTTGAAGGGGCGCTATCTAAGATGCATGTAACCATCCTTCTCAAAGAGGTCATTAAAGTGCCATCTGTTAAAGAACGATTTGACAACTTTTTCCAAGGATTAGATAGACCCATGGACCCTCCTATTATGTTGCAGGCTGATCAGTTTAGGGTCCATTATGATGAACATCCCCCCTTCTTTATGACCTTGATATTGAATAAAAAGAGCCTCAATAACTGCATGTTGGATTCAGGGACCGGTGCTAATATGATGTCCCTCAAGGTCATGCAACAAGTAGGTTTGAAAGTCACACAACCTTACAGGAATGTGTGTGGCTTTGAATCTAAAGCTATACCCACACATGGGGTGATTGAGAATGTCCAAGTTTGCCTTAAAGAATACCCTGAGAAGGTGATCCACATGGACATAATGGTAGTGGATGTCCCATATGTGTGGGGGATGTTATTGTTTAGAAAGTTTATCGCAAAACTAGGAGGTACTCTTGAGATGGACCTCACTTATGTGAATATACCTTTGAAAGATGGAACTATACGTCATCTCCCGAATGTACCTGTGACTACAACTCATGTGCAAGATCTTAGTGATCCCATCAAAGATGACAAAGCACATGAGAAAATCATACAAAGCCTTCCTAAGTTTTCTCTGAATGATATGCCTTTTGCAACATGGGAAGACTTTGATCAAATTCAGTGGCCCAAGAAAGAATAATATCAACAGCTCCTAAACAAGTATAAAGACAAGGAATTTGGGACCGTGACGTTACTAAAAATAGGTGGAAGTGACATACTTATTCGGCCTTCCTAGCAAGAAGTCTTTACCGCATAATCCCACCCCCTCCCTCTGCACAATACACCAAGGTTGTCCAGGGAACAACCAAGTACAAGGAAGGGGATGTAGTATGGATGTGGGACACCAAGAAAGGAGATCCAACTAATGTCAAAGGAAGTACCCAATATTTTCTCATCCCTTTCAAAGTTGGAAGAAAATCAGTTGACAATTCATATTACTTGTCCACTTTGGAAGGAAGAAGGTGCCCATTGCCTATCAGCGGACACCTCCTCAAACCCCACCAAGGTGGTGGAACCTGACTTCACAGGTAAGTGCAGGTAAGTAGGTAGGCATTTTGCATTCATTGTACTATACCATCTGCATTGCATGCTAGAGTAGTTTGCTTTCACATTTGTACATATGATTACTTTTATTTCAGTCTTATGTGTGTGTGTGTGTGTGTGTGTGTGTGTGTGTGTGTGTGTGTGTGTGTGTGTGTGTTGGGGTGGTATCACCACCCCAAATGGTTACTAATAGTTTCTATTGAGATCAATAAAGTTCTAGGTTATGCCAGATATGTTGAGGTTCTCATGCACTCTACGGTGAGCACATGTCCCCGAGTTGGAGCTAGATGTTATCCCCACTTTTAGGGATAGCTAGGAGATTATGTCTCGATCCCCACAGGTCCTAGACATGGAGTATCAAGAGACAAATCAACTTGAGCATGGCCCTAGATGGCCCATCTTTTCTCCCTATCAGCACCCCCACTTTGTCAGCAACAACAACACCCATCACTTTCGGCTTGGTCCTGTATCAGAGATGGTTCTTGCTCCATGAGGTAATGAGTCCGAGTATCATGGTACATGTCACTCTGATCCTCAAAACCTTTGAATATGTGCATTTAATTCCTTTTGTTTCTAACAAATGCTTGGATCTTATACTTGTCCACTTGACCATGTCTGGGGGGAATGACAGGATTCCCTAGTAAGCCTGTGCCCATAGGTTTTGGTTTGCCACTGGGGGGGGTTTGAAAAGTCATCGTCTGCTCTCATTATTACCACATTTTCATCTTTCTTCCCGCTCATCCACCCCATTACATTTGTCTGGGAATTGGGTTGGCCAATCATTTAAAGGGTTGCACCTTGCCTTGTGGGAAGAAGTGGCTAAAGTCCTAGAAGGTAAAAGAAAGATGGAAAAAGATAAAAGCCTAAAAATAAAACCTCGAGATGCTTCGCCCAGGGATCCCTGAGAAAGCAGTAAAAAGATTTTCAACAAGAAACAAGAGGGACCCAATAAAATTAATAAAAAATGACCTAGTCAAAGGATAGGGGTTCTCATCACGAACTAGCCTATTAGGTCCATGGGTACCTAGCAGTATGGAACTACTAGCAGTTGGTTACCACGCTAGGGTGGTAGTTCTTGGTTGCATGGCCAAGAGAAAGGGGGTCTCATCACGAGCCAACCTTCTCATTTTTGTGAAAGTACTTATGGGTAACACTGCCACCATTGGTCACCATGCCAAGGAAGTGTCCCATGATTAGCTTCTTGAAGAAAAATAAATAAAGAATGAAGAATAAAAAGCATGAATGGGATTGGAAAAAATTGCACCTAGGACAGGTGCAGCTCACCTTCTACAAAGGCACCCACAGGTAAGCCTTGCATTTCCCTGCTTTCACTACACTCCTTATCAGGACATCCCTTATCCATCTCACCAACTTACATGACTTGGATTGAATCTCTTCCGAAAAAATCCATTTTCCAGTGGACACTAGCCCAATAGGACGCCCTGTCACTTTCCCCAAACTTGTATTGCAGACTTTTATAATGTCTTTCAGCACTTAGCTAAGGTAATAGGGGTTTTCTGCACATGTTTAATAATATTGATGATGAGATGTGATTGACATTCCTATGATCCCTGGCTTATGAGCCCATGGAGGGTGTAGTTGTTGATGTGCAGGATCATGCCCGGCGGACAAGTACCAAATTGGACAAGTACACATGGGGAGATGATTAGTTCAAACATCCATGGGGCTGAAGAGCCCACCCGATGGACGCTAAGACCCCATCAAGGGGTAGAGACATGACAGAGCGTTTGTACTAGGGAAGAGAAGAAGAATCCACCAGAGGTAGCTAAGCAGACCTGTACCTAGGGGGGTTGAGCCCTCTCCATAGGAACGTTGGCCTTGGAAATCTTAGGATGTCTCCCAGGATTCCCATGACGTCACCCAACAATATGGATGTTTTGGGAGGCAATTATGGCAGTTTTGGCACATGTGGAAGCTTGGAGAAGCCCAAGGAGGGCTAACATTTTGCTCTAGGAGGCTGCATTTTCCCTAAAAGGGGCTAACGTCACCCTAGAAAGGGGATGACATCTCACTATTGCTTGATTAGGGTTTTATTTTAAACATTTAATGTAAAACAATATGATTTTGGTATTTTGGCCTTGTCGGCCTTTTAATGACCTAAAATGTAATTTAGGTCATTGGTATACTATATATTAAGGGTTTTTACCTTCATATTATCATCATCTTTCACTCACTCATTATTGAGGTCTGAAATTTGCACCCTTCTTAGGGTTATTGGCTGAAATTTTGAGGCGCACTTGTTGAAGGAAGACTTTCTTGGCGTTTTTGGCATTTCTCTTGGTGGAAGGTATTACAACTAGGGTTTTGCTATATGATTTCTTGGTTAAATGTAAGTGAATTTCTGCAAAACTTCTTGATTGAATGGTTGTAGTGTTGTTTTCTTGCATTTATTATTATAATTTGTTGAATTAAACCCTAGGTGATAAGCACATACTAAAGGTCCTTGTCTCATGTCCCTATCAAGATTTTAAGCCATTTTATTTGTTGAAGTAAGATAGAGCCTTGCCATAGAAACACTTTATTCTTTTCTTCTAACCTAGCCGTTTTACTCTTGTTGAGCTAAGAAGGAGAAAAACACACCAAGGCCTAGGGTAGCCTACACCTGGTGAGTCATTTTCCCTAGGGCTTGTCTAGTGAAGCCTTGCTTTAGAAACACATCACTCACAAACTCTCTTGTCTTAGATCAATCTTTTTTTCAAGCTAACCATTTTTTCCCATTGAGCTAAAGAAGGAGGAGAGAGCACTGAGACCTAGGGTTTCTACACCCAAGTGAGTCTCTCTCCCTTAGGGTTTCATTTTTTAGGCCTTGCTTTAGCAACACCTCCACACTTTACCATCTTGTCTTTGGTCTTACAATCACTTAGTGCTTCAGCCTTTGCGTCCTCTCTTTGACTGCATGTACCCTAACAACACATTGATCTAAGGCCTTGTGTGTTCATACAAACAACGAAATACTTTGAACAACCTATAAATCTTACTAATTCTAGCCTAGACTAATTTTACTAACCCTAGTGTTGTTGTCACCTTCTTGTGCTATAAACCCCTTTTTGTAGCTTACGTTTTACTTATAAAGCAATTGGATGATTGGTTAAGGCATTGTTCATGAAGTGTTGATATTGTTATATTGAATTCCAAAGTTTCTTTAGCATTTATTGTGAAGTAATATTGTGTAATGATTGCTATTGTATAAATATTGATTTACTTCATCAATATTATTTCTCAATTGTTTATTATCAGAAAGTCATTAGTTATATGAAGTACTAACCAGCAAGCAAGATTTCACATATAGTTTCATTGTTTCTTTGTCTAGGACATGTACTCTTATTGGTTACTACTTTCGGTTATCTTTCATATTTATTGGTTATAAGCCGGACTTTATGCTTGGTGGTGACTTGTGAGGGGGGGAATTAACTTTTATCTCTTAACCTTTTTTCCTTCTCAAAACCCCAGGTCATTGGGGACGTCTCCCCTATGCCTTACCTCCCTAAACAGAAAGAACCTTCCCATTGAGGTGACAGTGGTGGGATTGGTTCAGTTACGCCAGTTTGACATCCTTTCATCCGTCGTTTTTTCTAACTACAAACTGTGCCATAACATGGCCCATATTTTTTACATTATTTATGTGTAATTACTCAACACATTAAACAATTTGTCTTTAAACTATTAGTATGATTTAAAAAAAAAATGATACAATTTGATAGTGAATAAAAAATGAATTATCAATGTGATTTTTTTTTGTAAAATTTGGTGTAATTTGATAACTAACAAAAAGTAAACTAGTAACTCGTAGATAGTTCAAACCATAGAAAATAAACATGTGATTGTGGAGTGTTGTTGCATTTGTGTAAACAAGTTTTACAAATTCAAGGGATACAAACATAATAAAAAGATTCATTTATTCTATCTATTGGCCTCACATCCATTAAACCCACCATATATCTAGGCCCTTCAACAACATTAATAGAGTCTCATTCTACATGCTCTAGGATTTTGATTTCTTACTCTTTCGATAGAAATGAGGAGAAACTCCCACTTATTCATGGGAAGGATGTTGATTTTTATTTTTTCTCTGTGTTCTTAGGTAGATGCCTCATAATGATCTAATCTCTCACTATAATCATGGGAAGAGTCTCATTTAGAATGGAGATCTTTAATCAATACCATTTTTTTCTTCACAAAGGTTAGTGAGGTCCTTAATGTTGACACTATTCAAGAGATAATTGAGTTAGACGATAGGATTTTTAAATGTGTAACTTTTAACTGTAAATGGTTTAATCTTTTTGATAAAAAAAAATAGATCTATTAAATATGAGCTAGATAGTGAATTATATTCTATTGTCATACATAGAGAAATGTGAACATCTCAGAAAATGATTTGTTCTTCCAAAATACTATGAACAAGTTTTCTTCCATCCTAATGTGTTTAAACAAAATTGGTGGTTTGTTATTCCATGTACATCCAAGAAAAAAGGGCATGTACATGTTACAATTGTAGGTCAAGAAGATGATGATATAAATGTAAATATGAGGATCGTGTAGATGTAAGTGGTAGAGTAAATGTGGATCATCAAGTAGAATTAGGAGTGTAGTTTTATCGAATAGTATTAATTATTCTCTTAATTGTTTTTTACACACACATTGTGTTCATATTGTTATTATGTGAATTTAAATGAATCAATTTGCTAATCTATAAGCTATATTTTAATAAACATAAATAAATCAATATTTGGGTCACCCAATTAATAAGCATAAGCATAAAAACATAAATAGGATTTAAGTGTTTTGATTACAAAAATATCTAATCTCCAATATTTTCATATAATAATTAGGTAATTAATATTATATAATATTTGTAAAGAAAAAATCAACAATCATAATGATTAGTAATTTATTGTTATTATTATTATTATAGTAATTACTATTAATTATAAAAAATAAATATAATAATTAATATTAATTATTAAATAATCTTTAATAATAACATTATGGAGAGTCTCGTGACCAATGCACACATAAGTGGATCAAATCTCACCCCTGTGTCTTTCAATTTTTTTCTAAAGGGGTTGGATCCAATGGTGGAAAATGGGGAGTTTTTCACCATTGAGAAAGGTTCAATTATGAGTGTTGCTTAACCCAGAGTAGTGAGGACACCTTGAGGTAGTGATCAAACATGTGGTTGTGGTTGTGGCTAGATATATTATATTAAAAATATTTATGTGACCCATGCACACATAAGTGGATCAAATCCCAACTCCATGGCCTTCAACTTGTTATTCAAATCCCAGTAACGTGATTGGATTTCAAAGGTTTCCTTCTGTCAGGTGGCCAAAGTTATAAACTAGCAGTAGTTAGGAGGAGACACCCAAAAAAATCCATCCATATTAAGGGTTGGTATGGCCCGTGAAGCACAATCACATTATAGTTTATAGTTTATGTAAAAAAATATGGCGGAGTCATGAGATTGAAAGAAATATTTTAGGGGCTAATAGAGAGTAAATGTAAGAGTATAAGTGAGATTCTCATAATCCTACACACAAAAAATAAAAAAAATATCTTCACTTCTATGTTTTGTTTTTAGTTCTATTTTTACTTCAAGTGTTTCATATTTTCAACAATTAAAGTGGTCCGATTTTTTTTTTAAATTTGTGGTGTGTAGATTTTATTTCTACGTTAATAGAGGCCTATTAATAAGATCAACACAAAGATCAACACACTCTCAAGACATATTCTCTATCTTGTTATTGAATTTCACTAAAAAATTATTAAGTTTAAGTGCTGCACACTTTAGGTACCATGTAAATAATTTTTCAAAAGTAATGGTTCAATGTATTGACATTCTCTATCTTGTTATTGAATTTCACTAAAAATTATTAAGTTTAAGTGGTGCACACTTTAGGTACCATGTATAGAATTTTTTAAAAGTAATGGTTCAATGTAAACATTTTCTATCTTGTTATTAAATTTCACTAAAAATTATTAAATTTAAGTGGTGCATACTTTGGTACCATGTATAGAATTTTTCAAAAGTAATGGCTCAATGTATTGACATTCTCTATCTTGTTATTGAATTTCACTAAAAATTATTAAGTTTAAGTGGTGCACACTTTAAGTACCATGTATAGAATTTTTCTAAAGTAATGGTTCAATATATTGAATTGTGCACGAACAACACTTTAGATTACACAATGATGAAAAAATTAACTAAATAAAATAAGATTCCATGTATTTGTCACTTCAATTTGATTTGAATATTTAACTAAATAAATAAATAAAATAACATTCCATGTATTTGTCACTTCAATTTGATTTGAATATTTAAATTTTGATATTTGAATTGTGTTTTAATTTAGAAAAAAATTATTAAATAAAATAATTTTTTATTTATTTATCTTTTCAATTTAATTTGAATATTAAATTTCTTTATATAGATTGTATTTGAATTTTGAAAGTTAAAAATCAATTACTATGCCTATTTATTAATTGTAAAATATTAATTACTCATAAAATAAAATTTATTTGAAAACAACAATTATATCTTAAACATAAATATTGAATTTTGAAAACCAAAAATCAATTATTATACCTATTTCTTAAGTGTAAAATGTTAATTATTCATAAAATAAAATTTATTTGAAAGTAGCAATTATGTTTTAAACATAAATATAAGATATGTAATAGATAAAAAAATCTTTTACTTTTTATTTATTTGATATTTTATAGTAAATGTTAGTGTTAAATGTTCTAAAGATTTGTGTATAAACTATGTGAATATAATATATTTCCACATATATTATATTTGGATAGATTTTAGCAATAAAATGGTTGAGTGGAGGAGGTTCCTTGTCTCACAAACAAGGAGTTTCATATGATGAATAGATTTAATGATTAAAAATATATGTTTCTTCCTAAAAAATCACAAATTAAAATAAGATATATATAATTGTACAGAGGAGATCTCCCTTAGCCATAACTTTAAAATTAAATTATTATTATATAAATCTATTACAACTATTATGTTATTCGAATATATAAACCTAATGATGTGCATCACCAGCAAACAAACTAACTCTCGTGTTTGAAGTGTTTGAATGTTAAAGAACAGAGACGCCCCCTAACTCTCGTGTTTGAATGTTTTCCATGACCACGATCTACTTTATAGTGATTGTCATAATCAAAACCTTATGAAGAGAGTTCGCACATTTCTTACGCGTTTTCATTCATGACTATGTGGATCCATTGTGCTTGGAAAGAGTAGACTTGAAATTAAAGTATGCGCTGACCTGGACTGAAGATTCATAGGTTTAATATGTACATGGCCGGGATACATGGTGCTTTACAACAGTAGCGTTGAAACTAAAGAATGTGCTGACCTGGATCGATAGGTCAAATGACCGGGGTACATTGTGCTTTAAAATAGTAGCGTTGAAACTAAAGTATGTGCTGACCTGGATCAATAGGTCAAGTTATGTAAGTGGCTGGGATTTTTATAATGTGTACATTGCTCTTAAAAGCATGGGCTGACCCGAATTGAGGATTAATAGGCCAAATTATGTACGTGGTTAAATTACGTATGTCAAATCTGACAGGTGAGTCGGTTTCAAAATTAAACCGTCAAATTTGACCAGCGAATCTGTTTCCGAATTCCAACCCTAGCGAAGTGTGTAAGATATTTTCCAAATTGAGGAGAGGAATTTGGCCCATTGACTCAGAGGGCTGTAGCCGCCGGCTGACGCATATATATATATATATATATATAGTTGTGTCGTTTCTTTGTGATAATGGTAGAGCTACTTACCGTCTCAGTCAACGACGAGGCTATTATATCGGGTTGAGTTATGAGCGCAGACCAGCTCACCTTAGACGGGCAGGACGGACGAGCCAATTCTGTGAAGCCGTTCTTTATTTTGTCTGGAGATGAAGATTAAAACAAGTTTCGCCCAACATCTTATATATTTTTCTCCAAGATGCTAAACTGCTGTTTGTCTTGTCTCTGCGAGCATCTTGGGGAAAAATATACAAAATGTTGGTATCTTCAAATGAAGAGGAGAAAGCTGCTGCAGTTGGAATCATTGGAACTCTTCCTTGAACAGCAAACAAGTAACAGCAAGGCTTCTAATACCCGGGACATTGTCTACGGATTGAAACTCCTATTTTGTCTAAGATAGAGATTTGTTCGTCTAAGATAAATCCTTATGTTTGGGGTTTGCTGGAATAAAAAGTGATTTAACCGGTGCATTGTTTAAGTTTTATATTTGATAGTTTTAGATGGAATTATTTCTCTCTTCTCCTGCTTTCTGATGAGTACGCAAGTGAAGTTGCAGAAATTTGGAAGTAAACTTAAGGTATATTATGAGGTTATTTGTGTATTTTTATCAATGCAGTGAGTGGAGGCGGAGGCGGTGGCGACGACGGCGGCGGATATCGAGTGGCGGTGACTGGATCGAACGCGGTGGTAGTTGTGGCAGAGGAGGCGGTCCAGGAGGAGGTAGACAGGCGGCGGCGGAAGCTGTCACAAGTGCGGAGAGTGTGGCCTGGCCACTTTGCTAGAGACT